>KV751367.1:3860547-3894080 GCA_001698575.1 Mola mola | reverse complement strand
CAACCAGAGGCGTCAGATGACCCCCCTCATGTCCAAACCTGTCATGCTGCCCCAGTCTCAGACTCAACGACCAGATCCACACAGAACTGCACTCCGTCCTGAGGGTCTGGTATGAAACACACCACACTGTCATTCAGTGTTGTAGGGTCATGAAACACTCAGACAGAGTGAACCACTATCTAAGTGAGAGATTAATCTCTGACCCTTTTTTTTTTTTTAGCCCTGGTGAGTCTTCCAGACTCTCCAGCCATTTTGCAGATGTCTAATCTGTGGTTAGTAAATCTCACAGGGGAGCCATTTCTCAATCCTGGCAAAGAAACTATAATGAAACTGAACATATCTTTATTTTTATTTGGAGTAACGCTCTTCAGTAACTGTCTGATTCATATCACATACAGTAGTGTTCAAAATAATAGCAGTCCAATGTGACTAACCAGATTAATCCAGGTTTTTAGTATATTTTTTATTGCTACATGGCAAACAAGTTACCAGTAGGTGCAGTAGATTCTCAGAAAACCAACAAGACCCAGCATTCATGATATGCACGCTCTTAAGGCTGTGCAATTGGGCAATTAGTTGAAAGGGGTGTGTTCAAAAAAATAGCAGTGTCTGCCGTTGACTTTACAAACTCAAAACTATTTTGTACAAACTTTTTTGTTTCTAGGATTTAGCAATCCTGTGAATCACTAAACTAATATTTAGTTGTATGACCACAGTTTTTTATAACTGCTTCACATCTGTGTGGCATGGAGTCAACCAACTTGTGGCACCTTTCAGCTGTTATTCCACTCCAAGATTCTTTAACAACATTCCACAATTCATTTACATTTCTTGGTTTTGCTTCAGAAACAGCATTTTTGATGTCACCCCACAAGTTCTCGATTGGATTAAGGTCCGGGGATTGGGCTGGCCACTCCATAACATTAATTTTGTTGGTTTGGAACCAAGATTTTGCTCGTTTACTAGTGTGTTTGGGGTCATTGTCTTGTTGAAACACCCATTTCAAGGGCATGTCCTCTTCAGCATAAGGCAACGTGACCTCTTCAAGTATTTTGACATATGCAAACTGATCCATGATCCCTGGTATGCGATAAATAGGCCCAACACCATAGTAGGAGAAACATGCCCATATCATGATGCTTGCACCACCATGCTTCACTGTCTTCACTGTGTACTGTGGCTTGAATTTAGAGTTTGGGGGTCGTCTCACAAACTGTCTGCGGCCCTTGGACCCAAAAAGAACAACTTTACTCTCATCAGTCCACAAAATGTTCCTCCATTTCTCTTTAGGCCAGTTGATGTGTTCTTTGGCAAATTGTAACCTCTTCTGCACATGCCTTTTTTTTAACAGAGGGACTTTGTGGGGGATTCTTGTAAATAGATTAGCTTCACACAGACGTCTTCTAACTGTCACAGTACTTACAGGTAACTCCAGACTGTCTTTGATCATCCTGGAGCTGATCATTGGCTGAGCCTTTGCCATTCTGGTTATTCTTCGATCCATTTTGATAGTTGTCTTCCGTTTTCTGCCACGTGTCTCTGGTTTTGCTCTCCATTTTAAGGCATTGGAGATCATTTTAGCTGAACAGCCTATAATTTTTTGCACCTCTTTATAAGTTTTCCCGTCTCCAATCAACTTTTTAATCAAAGTACGCCGTTCTTCTGAACAATGTCTTGAACGACCCATTTTCCTCAGGCTTTCAAAGAGAAATGCATGTTCAACAAGTGCTGGCTTCGTCCTTAAATAGGGGCCACCTGATTCACACCTGTTTTTTCACAAAATTGATGACCTCACTGATTGAATGCCACACTGCTATTTTTTTGAACACACCCCTTTCAACTAATTGCCCAATTGCACAGCCTTAAGAGCGTGCATATCATGAATGCTGGGTCTTGTTGGTTTTCTGAGAATCTACTGCACATACTGGTAACTTGTTTGCCATGTAGCAATAAAAAATATACTAATAACAGTGATTAATCTGGTTAGTCACATTGGACTGCTATTATTTTGAACACTACTGTATTTACATGTGAGAACACAGAAGCACAACTTCTGCCATCTGTTACTGAGCACATCTGCAGCTGAAGGTGAAACACTTGTTGATGCGTTCAAATGGACGTTTTCAGAAGTTTTGGATTTATCGACATGGAAACAAATGTGCTGCTGTTGTATTTTATCAAGTATCTTGCAGTATTTGCCCTAGGACCACACATTTACTGTATAATTTCTAGCTTGTAATAACTTGTTGGAACAATAATAGTCTGTATTTAATCATTACAGAATTGATCTAGGAACAAGCATTGTCTATGTTAACCAAAGCCTGACATTGCTTAGTCACAAGCAAATACACAGTGTTCTGCTAAATCTACAGTGACCATTTTTTAAATATAAATTAAGCTACTTATAACTGACCTGTTTTAAAAAGAAAGAAGACACCTGTGCTACAATAGGGTAGTAGGAGTCCAAATATATCAAGGGATGGACTGATGCCTTCTTTGGTTCCTTTTTTTTTCAATAATACACAATTTTGCCAGAGTCATCTCATAACCACATTACTGATGTTAGTTTTGTAATTTTGTGAACGGATCCTCATGCCAAAATGACTTGAAAATGTGTGTCCCATGATACTTGGCCTTGTGTTTCAGCCTCCAGAAATGCTGAAAAGGATGGTGCCTTTCAACTTGTCTTTTAAATCAAACACCAAACGTCAAGTAATGTATACCAATCACCAGCTGTCTTAATTTGTTAGCACTCTGGAGTGCTTTTTCGCCTGTTTGCACTCTGTGTCTGCACACTCTCATATGAAATGTCCTCATGGCCTGCTGCAGCCTCAGTGATGGCTCCTCCTCTGTTATTTTATGATCTTCTGTCTCTACTGGATGCGTCACTGCCTTTAGGTTCAGTTGTGTCGCTGATGCATGATTGCACTTGTATTGATTTTGGAGCACACACCATCACTGTGAACATATGCAATGGGGATGCATGTGGTTTTGATTTTCATTGGATGGTTTGTAAGGGCAGTCCTATAGAGTCTCATTTAAACTCCCAGTGATGCTTTGTGCATGACTAAACAATGGGAAGCTGATTGTTGAGTACCTTCACAGAGATAAAAAAAACATCAGTCTTGTGTGGTTTAATTAATCTGCCGTCTCCAGCCATAACAAATAAAAATGAATACAAATGACTTAATTTTTTCATCCAGTGACATGTCTGAGCATAACAGGAAATATATAGTAAGATTGATGTGTGTTTATTCCACAGGAATTGGCTCTCTATATCCTTTTAGTTAAATTAATGTGTTGACCTGTCTTTTTTCTTTTCCCCTCCCCTTAAATTAAGCCGTCATAATCGGTAGGAGCGATTAGGAATGATTTTTCTCTGTGTGAATTGAATTAAAACGCGAGGCTTTATACGTCACTGTGCGTTGTGACTTAGTGACCCTGTCAGCATGAATAATTCAGGGTGGTACTAAAACAAATAACTGGTTGTCAGAGGAAATCTGAGTGGCACTTTATGCAACGACTTGAGTTTTTTTTTTTGTTTGTTTGTTTGGTCTTGCCTGATTGGTATCTATTGACATGTTGATCCCTTTTAAAGAAGTGCCTGTTGATTCTCTTTTAGGGATTTCAGAAGTACGAGGAAGAATTTGATCCCCACTCTATGGTATGGTATGCCTGATCTTGTTAACACAAAAACAATACAAAAATGCACAGTTTACAGGTAACAGGTGTTAGATCCTATTAAGCATTTGAACTCATTAAATGTAAACAATGTGTCTGCTATTACACGAGAATCGGTTAACCACAAAAGCTGTTGTTTTTAACTTTACAATATTTTATTCACGATAACATTCAGAGTTATTTTGAACTCTGTTACACCAAAGATGCCTTAAAACTATGTATGTAACTAAGTAAAAATTGAGAAATGACATCGTAATGACATGATAACTGCCCACATCAAGAAGAGTTTAACTAGACTTTGTTAATGATATTATTGAGTTAACTTCTGCCAATGAAAACTCTTCCTATGTGAACAAGAGAAACTCTTACTTTATTTCCCAAAATGGTTATCTAAATGAATATAAATTATCATAATTTGAGGACGCAAACTAGCAGCAGACTTCCCTTTGTGAGTGATGGTGTTTTATACTCTCTTGATTCTTTTTACCGAGCACATACTCAGATAAATAAGCCATTCTTCATTTTGACATCTTTATTGGCTGTTTCTCTGCTTACTATGCAACTGTGGTGTGTAATTTTTCTCTTTTTTATATTATTTGGTAATAGTTCACTGCACAGCAGATCAATGGAAGAGATATGAGACTGTTGAGAATCAAAAAGGTACTAACTCACGCTCTCTGCCGTCCCCTCCGATAACTCTTATCATGTGTTAATATTCTAAGGCTCACAGAAGGGATTGATTGTTTTGTTTAATGTTCTCAAGGTGGGAAAACTCGACCTTGTTCTGGAGGGAGGTGCAGACTCTCCACTGGGAAAGTTGGTGGTGTCTTCTGTGTATGAAGGCGGGGCTGCTGACAAACATGGTAGTTTAATTTCAATGTATGGCCTTGCAGTCGTCTTAGTCAGTTGTTTCTCATTAAGTGTCAATATACTGTACTTTTGTAGGTCTCCAGCACATTTTTACGATATGCACTAATTAAGCTGTATTAAGAGTCCATCCTTTTGTTAATTTTATAAGTGAAACACAGGTTAAATGTCGGAAATAAATTGTCTAAGTAAATTGTAATGCAGGCCCAAAGACTTAAACTTTATAATAATGATTTGTTAAATAATTTTTTTCAATGTATTTTTTGTAAAACTGTATTAGTTTCAGCCAAATTTACATAATAACGTGGCAAATATGTCTAGACCTCATTAGACATTGTCCATATTCTGCCACAAGCTGAGCTGCTAACAAATTTGTGCATTAAATGAGAATTCTGGTATTTTTCATCCTAAGCTCTGTTTCCTGAACTTCGAGGGGTTTAAAACTTTTCAAAATACATACTTTTTTTTTTTTAAATTTCACCAGGAATGACTGTTGAGCTTGACAAGGCTACACAATGCAACAGCACAGAGCACAGGGTATGCTGGAAATAAATAGTTTTTTTCTACCACTAACTACGCTCAAAATGTTAGTGCAAGTGTCTGGTAACATCTAGTAGATACCTACAGTGAAGCTTGTGTGTGTTTTGACTCAATAACTGTAAAGAAACTTTATAAAATGAAAGCTTCCTGTAGCTGGTGGAGCTCTGAAATGATCAGTTAAGATGTTTACATGAGTCACAGCGTTACCAGAATATTTCAAAACCCAGATCAATAACCGGAATATCTTGTGCATGTAAACATGGTCAGTGGCCAAAAGGACACTTTTTTCCACTGCTTTTGGATTTTTACAAAATCTTAACATGTTTATTAGGTAGATATTTCTTCCTGTTCTAATTCATGAGTTTCGTAAGGTTTTAAACCCTAAAAGTTTGGATAATGTGGCCTCATGCATGACTGGCGCATGTTGCCTTACGCTCCTGAAATTCATACAGTTGAGATTTGTCCCCAGTGCAGCATCTGGCATCTGCTCGTCACTGTTATGTATAAATATGTGAGGTTGCTAACCAGCTCTGACGTGTTTTTCTGTAGGTGGCATCGTTGCTGGGGATGAACTCATGGCTGTGAATGGGAAGATTCTGATCAATGCCACGTTGAGCGAGGGACAGAACTCTCTGGCTCAAGCCTGGAATAGTGGAGGGGTAGGTCACTAAAATGCTAATATAAACCTTATTATTTAGCCCTGCAGGTAGATTTTTTTATTGATTGCAGCCGAACCACATCCACCCTCATTGATTGTGTAATGTTGCTGTCACACTTGTAGATTCAGTCAAGCTTGCAGAGTTCTTCATTTTTAATGATTCATTCAAGAGCAAAATGAGTAACTTCTTTTTTTCCCCTTCAGGACTGGATTGATGTTGTGATTGCTGTTTCCCCTCCAAAGGAATATGAAGATGAAGTGTAAGCGTTCTGATGATTATAGTACAAATGTGTGCATCAATAATTTCATGTCATTCCAGTGCAGCGTTTCTTGATCGTTAGGCCAAAATGAAAGTGGCCCATTACTTTGCAGTATGACAGTGTGGCTTGTGTGTCTGTCTGTGTGCACGTGTACGCAGCACTAAGTCAGCATCAGTCAGTCCCACTTTGAACAGAATGGTGTTTGAAGGCAGTGCAACACTGTACAGACACGGCTACCTACTTCAGCACTAGCCCTCCCTCTCCTCCTACCTCATGCTCGTCCTGGTAATCGACTAAGTTTTCAAACCTCCTCCTCCTCCTCACTGCATGTCTCAGAGGGGAGGTTTGGTGTGGCACTTGTTTTATTGTTTGGCCCCCTTTCTTTTCTTCAGCGCGTGTGACGGTCCCCCAGTCAATCAGAAGGATCATTCCCTCTCCCCTTTTTCAGTCAACTGTCAGATTCATGTATTGCTGTTAAAGGTTTGGTGTTTCCATGAGAAGCTGGTGTCACAGCGGATGTGTACAGCGCATGCAGTGTGCACTTTCCCTTTCATGTGTTTGAACAGTGCCTCAATGCGGCATTTCTTTATTGCTGAAGCATGTGGCCTACAGCAGAACAGCCATGCTCTTTGAAGGAAGACATTTACAACTAATTTGGTCAGTGACCCATTGCACCATATATCTGCCGAATCCTGACCCACCCAGCAAGCTGCGTATGACCAAATTATCTACATGTGTGGTGCTGTCCTGCGTCGTCAGGTCATGGACACTCACGAAAGCAGCCTCGGATTCCTGCCAGCCTTCAGCAGTAGTTCTGATTGATGTTGCTCTTCTGGACTGTTATGTGTTCTGACAAAGAGTACAAAGACACTAAGTGACACCAAGTCGTACTGAGTGAGATTTCTTTGCTACTGTCAATAATTAACATGCTCTGGGTTTTTTGTTTTTGTTTTTTTTTTGGGTTTTTTTTCAGTTTGCACCTTTATTTCAGTTTAAATCCTGATTGCCCCGTGATTCTCTTCTGCATGTGTACTGGTCTTATGTGTTTCATGTGCAGTGCTTGAAGAAAGCCTTGTAAAAAGTTCTTTTCTTAACGGACAATCCCGGTGGTTTTAAAACTAAGCCTTATTTCCCGGTCTATGGGGCTCAGATATTTCACTAAATACAGGTTTTGTTTTGTTTTTCAAAATTACTGCAGTATGGAGTTGGGGTCTCTAGGACAGATTAGCTTAACAAGACTATGCAATGCAATGGCATGGGGCATAACGGAACATTGGAAAAAAATAGCTTTTTTTCACCAATAAAAATATACAAAATGATACTGCAAGGGTCTGGTTACATGGAGTAGATATCTACCGTGACACACCTGTGTGTCTCTGACTGAATAACTGTATAAATGAATGTTTGTACAGATACTGTTACCTTTCTCTACTTCGTGCAATGATGGAGTACCCCAGTCAAGAAACTGCACTCCTTTCAAGGCTTTCCACCCCAGCTGTGGTAATCTGATTAAAAAAAAAAAAAAAAAATCAGGCATTTCTTTGGAATAAAACAACTTCATGAGTTTGTTTGTCTTTCAGAAAGCTTCGGAGAGCCACAGAAAGACGGCAACTCCAGCAACTGACTAATTGTGAATGGGGTGCTCTATCATCGCCCTGAAGTAGAGAAAGACAAGAGAAATTGTACAAATATTGATTTAATACAGTATCTGAACAGTTATTGAATATTTCCGACGCTCGATCAGGCTTGGTGTTGTTGGGTCAAGCTAAACGGTCCTAGTGATCTAATTCCATACGACAGTAATTCTCAAAAGGAAAAAAAAAAAGTAAAATGTTCACCGCCAATAGACTGGGAAATAGGGTTTAGGCTGAAAAAACACCAGAATTCTCCTTTAATGCTAGCAGCTCTTTTATTTGGCACATCTGCTCTGACCCTCACAAGCTGTTAATTATTTCTTCTTTCTCTTCCCGCAGGACGTTCTTCTAGACTCATCACCAGCATGCTAAGAAAACCAGACTAAGAGGAAGCTTTTCACTGATGATGATGCCTTCAGGATTCACCGCCCGCTTCAACCATCACAATACACCCTCCTGCAAACAATCTGAAGATGGTCTTTTGTTTTAATTTAGCATTACTACATATAGTATGTCATGCATGAAGCCTCTGTATTCTCACTGTCTGTGTGTGGTAAAAGGATGCACCAGTCAATACTTACTTGTCTCCTGTGATCTTCCTCACCTTTGTCAAGCCTTGACAAGGTTGACTTTATTTAGATACACCCGGCCAGGCTGACACTTCCCATTTGTCATGTATTTCATTTGTCAGCGTAACAATGAAGGGCAAATTGTAATCAATAGCTGCTCTCTAATCTGCCTTTTCAAAGCCTAATAAATGACTGCTCACACTCGCTCAGAGCTGACTTTCTGTTGAGCTTACAGATGCTCTGCCTCCTCTGCTTTGCTAACTCCAACCACACATTGCCTGGTTTGTGTTGCCGTGAGAAAACGGGGGATTAAATGGAGGAGAACAGCCAGTCCCCTCAGCACAAAGCAGTATTTTATAAAATATACTTATTTACTCACTAATGTCATAGGATTTTCTTTCCAAGCCAGTTCCTCAGTCAATGTCCAAATCAATCTTGCAATGCTGCTCCTGCATTACATCCGCGTATTTAGTTTTCTCCTGTGCTATTATTTATTTATTTCTTACCAGTTCTGCCTCCGTTGACTAAAGGATTGGGATCCGTGCAGTTTTGTGATTCGGTGTCCACAGGGGGCAACAGTGCTCTGAATATCAATCCAGCCCACTGACACCCATCTCTGCTCATTATTTGGCCTTTTAATGAACTGGGTCAGACTTCATTGTGTTTAATGCAAGTTTCTAACTGATCTTCAATTAAAAACAAAACAGCATTAGAGCGGGGCACCCCCTCGTGTGGTGTCGCATGTGTTGCTGGCTGTGCAGCATCACCTCTGGGTTATATAGGCGCTGTGTGCAGTAATCCACGCGTTCATACGTGACTTGTGTCCGCTGCGCGTTTCGGCGCCGAATCGACCCTTTCGATGTGCTCGGTTGATCGCCCTTCCCCCCTTCGGTTTGTGACAGACAGGAGGCCTGAGAAGACCAGGATCGTTCCTTCCCTCCTCCTCCTCGGTACCCGGGTTCAGCACCGCGGACAGCTCTCCGCCTCCACCCGCTAAGCTCCGCCTGTTGGCTGGATGGTCAAACTCGGTAGGACCGCGAGAAGTCGGCTGCACTCGGAACACATGAGAGAAGGCGACTTGTGGGCCTTTTTTATCATCTTGTTCTTTAATTTGGCGTCCAAGAGGCGGATGAGGCGAAACTGAGGATTGTTTGAGAGTGAGGGAAGCGCTATGATCTCACGATACAAACCGGTAAGTGCTGCTGTCACCTGGTCACTGGCACCGATCGACACCGTGAAGGCAGCTGCTGCTTCACGGACACCTGGCACCGTGCAGCACTGACATAGTCCTGTGTCCTTAACCCACACATAGGACATCTAATGGATGCAGATTGTCTAACGATGCCGCAAGTCATTTTAGGTCATCTCCGAGGAATCCGCGCGTCCACAGTAATGAGATCACACCTCACTGGGACGCATGTTTAGTGGCAAGTTATGGGAGAGTGTGAGGGGCTGGAGCACTTTTAGAAAAAAGATGTGCCCCATTGACCTCCCATTGATTCTTTGAGTCGATGAAAGCGAGACATATATGGTTCATCACCCCCACTTTATTTACTTCCACTGAGAGGACATGAAAATGATGTGATGTCATCAATCAAAGAGACTATTTTGGAGGCTCCGATATTTACAGATTTTGGGGATGAGCTGTTCACATTTGGGTGCAACCCCCCCCCCACCTATAATCCTAATCTTTAGGATGTTTTTCCTTCTGGGGGTCTGTGTGGGGCTGCCGCTCTTGTACTGATCCATTTTTAGCAGCCCAGTGATGTGGCTCAGCCATCACACACGCAGTGCGTTCCTCTTGGGTCGAGGAATTGATCCTGGCAGTATATTCCAAGATAAAATCCATTTCTCGTTCGTTTCTGTCGTCTCTGCGTTTTTTTTGTCGTGCTATGCTGTGCAATTTTGGTCAACAGATAAGAATATATCTCTCCCAGGCTCAGTGTTCGAACCCTACGTTTCGACTGTTCCTGTCGCTTTTTGTGAATTTTCCAAATAAGGAGATAATGTGCGACACGAAGTGAAAGGAGAGGCCTTTTTGGTTAATTCTTCATCTTCAGTGTTATATCAGAAGTGCATAATTTCCCAATAACAGCTTCTTTAAGACTATGTGATTGATCTGGACATCTGGATCTGTGCGTGGTTGAAGTGAAAGGCCACTGCTGTCTGTCTGCAGGAAGTATGTGGCTCCCACTGTTTGAACTCCACCACGAACAGGTTGCGAATTTTTTGACACACTCTACATGCACTGCTTACTCTATGTTTAGACCTTTTAAATAGGCACAGCTATTTGCAACGCATTTTTGGATGAATGTCTAATGTGTAATCCAAACAGGTGGAGCTTTCGGGTAATAACTCTCTGTCGAGTCCCATTTCATTGTTGTGGGTCTGCATTGGTATTGCAAATACAGGATCCCATTTTGATAGAAAACTCTGCAACATACTCTTTGATGTCTTCACTTCACTGGTTCACCTGCTGCCTGTTAAATGACAGTGGACTCAATATTTTAAGCCCATCTCATTGATATTATTTTGTGAAGATCATCTTACACGGATTACATTAACACACATCATGTTAACTGCTGAGCAAAGGCCATGAGTCTGTCCCCCTCGGTATGTGGATTATCAAAATCTGCTCCCATGTGGCTCGTCGCTGATCCGTCTGATAAAGTCAGCTGTCGCCGGCTGTGGTGGGATCTCTCCCTGTAGGACTGGACGCACAGTGCATCCATCCTGGAAACTGATTAATATTTTATGGCTCTATTTTTCATGTGTGCAGCCCGGCTAGTGGGTCATTACATTGCTCTTTTTTACTTACTGCTCTATGATCCAGTTACATAATTTATAAAAGCGTGGTGCGGGGACTTAGATTGGAGAGCTTGCTCATGCTTCACACGTACTGTTATGACGTTTGCTCATAGAAGCAGCTGCACCTCCCCTCTCTCTCCTCCTCTCATCCTCCACCTGTCCCTCCTGCCCTCAGCCCCTTACCTTGAGCAGCTCTGTCTCTCAGTCCTCCAGCCTTCCTCTACACCGTGCGCCTTCCTCGCTCGCCTCCCAAGGTTAGTCTGCAAAGAGACAGGAATAGCGGGTTCGCCGCAGTATGCCACTGCCGCTGCATTGGCTGTGTGTGCGTGAGCATGACTGAGTGCCTTCCAGTGGAGCTGTGCGGCAGCGGGTGAAGCTTCAATTTCAGAGGATGTCTGAGGTATGCGGGCAGACGGGAAGCAGATGTTTCTCACCATCATGGCCGGGTAAGCTGCCTAGACTGCCGAAGAAGAGAGGGAGCTGCCGCTGTGCTGGGCTGTGACTGGTCTCTGACCCTCCCTTTCTCCCTCTGTCTTCTCTCTTTCACCGAAGCTGATTTTTGGGAGCTGGATTTGAAAGGGAGCACTTTGGAAAGGATCTACTGTTCTGAGAGCCATTGTTTAAATCCCTCTCTCCTGTCCTCCTCCTCCTCCTCATCTTCCTCTGGCCGGTTTCCACACAGAGTCCCGGCTCTACCATGTCCTTGGCGTTCTGTGGGAACGAGAATAACTCAGTGGCTTACAATGTGGACGGTGGGGTTTTGAACAACGGCTGCTTCCTGGACGCGCTCAATGTGGTGCCGCACGTCTTCCTCCTCTTCATCACCTTCCCCATCCTCTTCATCGGTGAGTGTTTGGCTTGGAGGTGAGGTCTTCCACCTCTTTGCACACCACACCTCCCTACACAGACCACACAAACAAACACCCATTCACTGGTCAGATGTGACAACTCGGGGCAACTCGGGGAGGGTGTGAAATCTTGATGTGCTTCAGTTTGTGCATGTGATTAATGACCTACTGCCTGATTCCATCAAGCATGCAGATATTTATAGAAATGCTCCTGACAGTCTATCTTGTAAATTATTTATTTATACACTTTAATACACTCAACCTTTATTTTATGCACGAGCCAGCGCATTCTGTTCCTAAATATAAAAAAACAGCCTCTCTGTAGGTGTTGACTGTCGCACAGCCAGCAGCAAGAAATATGAGTCTCCTTTGCACAGTGGCACAGGACGACATACTTCTTTCTGAAAGCCTTTTCGCAACGCGTTGTGTCCTCTGATGAAATGTAGCATACAGGGACAGATATCTGCCCCCGTGCCTGGTTAAAGGTTACGCCTCCGCTGCTCCCCGTCCTGGCTGTTGGCCATGCTATTAGTGTCATCACAGGTGTGTAGCAGACCAGCTCTGGGACTCTGCTGCTTCTGCAGCCACACATGGTCTGGCTTCATCATCCCGTGTCAGCGTGTGTGTGTGTGTGTGTGAACACTTTGACAGTAGAGCACCTTTTTCTCGCTGTGGTTTGACACTGAGTCTGTGTTCCTGTATTCCGGTCTAAATATATTCAGCACACAGAGACAATGACTTCGTCAGCAACACACATAATTCTTTCCTTTCTGTATGGCTTTGGACTCACACCTGTGCATGCTCACATACAGTATATTATATAGCGTATATTATATAGTATATTATATCCCATGTCAGCTCATATCTCAGCGACGACACAATGGCATAATTGTAATCAATTTGGCTCTTCCTTAACATTTTACCCTGCCAAATAACCATTACTCTTGTCTTTTTTATCAAGAATGTGAAGCAGAGTGTAAAATCAGAAAAAAACAACAAAAATACCTGCATTACCTTAAAAAAAACAGGAAGGTTTGAGCTTAGCTTCCAGTATAGATGCAGTTTTTATAGTTTGCAGAAAGCATGCAAGAGGGCAGGTTTGTAGTAAATAAAAGCACCTTTACCAGCTCCTGATTTTATTTTGGGTACAGTCAAAACGCAACTCTCTGAAGTATGATAAGTCAACGGGTCAGTAAAATACTGGGTAGATGAATCCTGTAGTTCCTATGAAAAGGAATAAGATGATTTTGTAGTAAGCTATCTGTTGAGTGGAATTCCAGTGAAGTGATTTCAAAATTTCCCCAAATAGCCAACCAGCGGTCGTCACTCCCATCAGCCCCACTTTGAGTTTAAAGCCAGTTTGCACATGTTGGATCTGCCTCCATCATCTGTCAAAACCTCTTAATGTGCCACAGAGTCCCATTTGTTCAGGCTAATACTAACTGCACTCTGCCCTGAAGCCGCTCTTTATGGTGCCGGCTCTCGAGTTAAGCTCATCGTGCAGCACTTTAAGGAGACTGTTTGCTCTCCAGCAGCAGTCACCACTCTGTTGCTGGTCAAAGGAATAGTCCCTGAGAGTAATCCTTAAAAACTGCCAAATCAGGTCAAATATTACTTGACATACACAGGCGCAGCACTTGATCGACGATACTTTGTATTGCGAACAGATAAAGGAAGGTTCTGTGTGAGTGTGTGTTCGTATCTGCGATTGCTATCCTGCGTCAACACAGAGAAACAAACACAAACGCAAGCAACTGTCCTGCAGTTAACATGCCAACTGCAGAGGAGTAATTACATAATTTAATCAGCAGAGATGTGTTTTATCATTATTGAAAGAAAATTCCAGTCAGATGACTAAATTATATGGTCTGAGTTGAGAATAGCATCTAGCAAAGTCAACTGAGGACAACGAGCAATGAAAAGCGCTAAAATAGAGGTAATAAGTAGGACACATTTCCTCAGCTGCGAATAGTTAACAGACTGTGGCAGGCTGTCGTTATTCTCAGCAGGATCCTCTCTTATCCTCTGTCAGCCATTCAGCCTTAATGGCTGTAAGAGGGAACTCATCATGTGAAGGTGGCATTGGGAGTGGAAAACATCGCGACTGCTCACAATGTTGTTTTTCTGTGGACCGTCGCTCATGGGAAATTGACTAAAAACCATCTAGTTTTCTCATTTGAGAGTGTCTTCACATTCTTTGAATATTCATAAGATTTAATTTTTTTCTGGCCTCTTACTGTGTACAAATGGGATGCGGCCCTCATGGTTTTCATTTCCTGTTTGAGGCTGGGGCAGCCAGAGTTCGAAGGTCCACATCCACCACAGCACCTGGCTCCACTTTCCTGGTCATAACCTGCGCTGGCTGCTCACCTTCGTGCTACTCTTCACCCTCGTCTGTGAGATCGCAGAGGGCATCGTCTCTGATGGGTATGTTTGTCATGAATTACAGATGCTGAGGCCCTGGTCCCGGACTGTATGGAATTATTCCAAAGATATACTTATTTATTCACCATGAGGACGTTTTGGAATCATCAGTTTTTATGCAGTACTTGATTTTTTGATGAACAGACAAAACCAGCGAGATAATACAGCAATGGACCTTTTTCACAGCAGCCATTTTGGTTAGAAACAGGCTCATGAGAGGTTTTCCCATGATATACTGTATATTCATCGGATCAGAGAATATTTTACACAAAGGATGGCAGAGGGATAAAAGCAATAAAGATGTCACTATTTCTCAGCTTCTATACAACAAAGCCTGAAGTCAGTGTGTTGATGAGGCTGTGTGTGGTGAGGAAAAATGTCATCTCCTTTTACTTTACAGCTCTATAGATCAACCAAAAGAAACTTTTTGTGATTTTACACAAGGCTAATCGACAATATTCTCATAAATACCAAGAGCCACAATAGAGCAACGGAATACTGAGTAGGTTTTAACATAGTAAATCACAGTGTTTGTACATTATCAGTAGTATTGTAGTGAGCAAATATTAGCTGATTCTATGTTTGCTAAAAGCAGTGGTGTGGGGGATTAGCCAGTTAGCGGTTAGCAATGGAACCTACTGCAACTTTTCTGACTTATTGGAACTCCTGAGGTTTACCATATTTTCAAATGTATATATATATTTTAATTTATCTCATTAAGGTATACTGTGTTATATGTTTCAGTAGAAATGCCACTAATTCTGCAGTATTATTCTGGATATACAGTTGTGCAACTAGCTTAGCCACATGTAATATTTCTTTATTATGGCTTATTGCACTTTTACTTTGCTTATATATTGCTATCTGTTTTGGCACGTTGGTGCTAATTGAATATGTTTAAATATATTATTTGCAGACAAACTGTTCACCATTCATGACTCACAGCTGGAGCCATTGCACATGTGCTCCAATGACACTTGGACACGAGAAATGTTAAAATGTCCTTTTTTTCCCCAATGTGTTTGACCCTCTCATCAGCTGCTCACTTGACTTGACAGGAAGAGGCAAAGGGAGACGCAGCTGCTCTTTTTCCTGTTAAATTCCCAAACTCCTTGTGGTTGTTTGCGTAGCTCAGGATCTGTGTAGTTGTTATTGAAGTAAACAGAAAGGAGCCCCATGTGCTTGCCACTTCACCGAAGAGCTCATGGCGGCTGTTTATGTTTCTCTTTGTGTGCATATATGAACTTTATAGTATGTGATTGATGAAGCACCTGCCACAAACAGGTATTGCAGATATAGACACGGTCGTTAGTGAGGCCAAGCAGTCAAATCCAGCTGTCCCAACTGCTTTCATGATACAGGCTGATTTCATTTTTCTTACCTTATATTTGCTCCAGGATATATGATGATTTAGTGTTTTCATTCCTTTCACAAAGGATACATGTTTGCTTTACTTTGTGCTAACTTGAAGCCTTTTCCTGTGTCTGAATGTATTTGCAGATTCAGTCAGTCCCTCCATCTTCACCTGTACATGCCTGCAGGTCTGGCCTTCATGGCTGGCATCACTTCTATCATCTACTATCATAATATCGAGACCTCCAACTTCCCCAAACTGCTATTAGGTACAATATCACTTAAATTCTTTATTGATCTTCCAGGTTTTCTTTTTTATTTACTAACCATGATCTTTTTATTGAACAGCTTTCAATAATTTATTTTTTGGTGTCTCTGAGCTGAAACATTTTTAAAAAAAAGAGTCCAGCAGCCCTAAAATTTAAAGTCTTATGAGGCTTTCTTTCAGATTCAAGTTGCATGAGCTTTGCAGGATTATATAATCGTAACACAGGGCGAGAGGATCGGTGCAATGAATGGTTCATTGCCTGTATATATATATTGCAAAATGATTGAGAGCAGTGTACAATTACAGTAGTGTATGCAATTGTGTCGCTCTGGGTACATAGTAGTTGTTCTTTTTCCATAAAGAAAAAGGGTTTCAGGTTCTTTCTTGTGATCAATTTTAATCGCAATATTTTTGACCTGTCGTCATTAATTAACAGTTCATCCATAATGATTTTTTTTTTTAAAGGAAAATATATCAATACATACGACATATTCTCAGATCTACCAATTGTATTCATGATTGCAGTCGTCCTTGTTGCAGGGCAGCATTACCACACCATCACTTTAGTCCATTACTTTTTGTCATGTAACTCCCATGTTGGCCCCTGTAACGATAACCCTGATACTTCACTTCCACTGTGCATTGTTCCCTGTTCTCCCCTCATGTATTATATTGTACTTACTCCATGATCAGCTCTCATCACTTGCTACTCCCATCACGTCACTTGGCCGCCCCTGGCTCTCTGGGTTTCTATTTCACAGTCGCTTTCTTGAGGGAAGCGGCAGATTAGTGCTGGTTTTATCCTCAACAGAAATCAGTCTTTTGAACCCACACGCTGCCACAACAAGAGTCTGCTGCAGAGTCTGAGGGGATAATCTTTACCTGACCGTTATTGTATTAGTCAAAATTAATCCCTAAATGATTACCTCACTCTTCTGTTGAAGTGGCATGATGTGGCTCTGTCAAAACATTAGACATATGTATTTTGATTAACATATTTGTGACATATTTTACATTTAAACTCAAAAATAATCTAATAATACAATGGGGTTTTTTTTCATCAAGTAATTTTTCTCTTGACTGATGCTAAATCCCTACAGCCCTGCTGATCTACTGGGTGCTGGCCTTTATCATGAAGACCATCAAGTTTGCCAAGTACACCGAGCATGGCATCGGCCCCCCGCAGCTACGCTACTGCATCACCGGGCTGCTGGTGCTGCTGTACGGACTCCTGCTGGCTGTGGAGATCAATGTCATCCTGGGCAGGGTGAGTGCTCATGTGTTTCTGTCGGGATGCCTCCTTCTTTAAGCCTGAAACGTAAATGTGATTCAGTGATTATCGACCCATGGGGAGATATGTTGCATCCAGTTATGCTACATGTTTGTTTTTCTTGTACACCCGTGTCAGGGAAGTCATGTTTGTGTTGGTGGATGTATGGTGGTAATTGCACCTCCAGTAATGTATAAAAGCACTAATACAAGCTGCCATATCTCACAATATAATGTTGATAATCATATCTGATCTGCAGCTGGCGACGTTGTGTGCATTTCTCATGGAATTCATCAACTGCTGCTGTCCTTCCTATATACGCTGGATATTTGGAAGTGATAATGACGGATAATGATACAGTAAAAATCTCTTTAGAAAGCATAAAATGTATGCAGTGTATGCATGTATGTAATGTTAATTGAAAAACCAATTTCATCCTGTTTATTTTTATCGCCCTTTGTGTGTAGTGGCCTTCAGGCTACCTGTTAGCATGCTACATTTCTCAAAATGACAACGCTAGTATGCTGCTGTTTAGCACCTGGGATTCAACGCTCACTGTTCTCACAGTAAATCCCTGTAAGGTTTTCTGATGGTTAGCAGGCTATTACTGGTTAAAATTTCATTTACCATGAAAACCAGGCTGTTTGGTTAGCTTTAAAAAAAACAACTCTTAAATACTAATAAAACAGGTTCCCAGACGATAAATGATTCATTTGTAGTTTAAAAAAATTAGTTAAGTTATTTCTGGTTCGTTGTACTTGAATATCTTCTGCACCTTTGAACAATACGACGGTAATACTAAAGATTGTCATATAAAATGTCAATTCTTTCACATTTGTATTCAGCACAAATAAAGCTCATTGTTAATTGTTAATTAGCCCTAAACACAAAGTGCCACCATGTGTCATAAACCATTAAAAATATTAACTGCAGATAGAGTAAAATGTTAATGTTGCATTTAAAAGAGGCATGAACCAACATCCAAAAATCCTAAATAAAACGTTGTGATTGACGAAAAGGTTGCGGGACCACAAAACTCATTTGACTTCATCCTATGGGAACCTTGAATGACTTAGAAATATTTCATAATAAACAAATAATTGTTGCGATATCTGGATCAAAGTTGTGAAATGACTGACAGACAGCTTTTGCCATCCTGTATAGCCAAGCTAAACTGTGACAAAAAAAACACTTTCATGGCACAAAACACAAACTTCTCAAGTAATCCATTTACATTAAACCTCAGAAATATTGATTATTCTTAACGTGAACAGTTTAGTGTTCATCTGCCAGTGACTATTCTAGAGTCCGTGTAACCCCTCCACAGGGTCTGTTTTACTGTTTTGTCTTAAGGGAAGCTTCACTGCACCAGACGTTATCTTCTATTCATTCTCTCCCGTTGACATTTTGTAATTATAAAAGCTCCAGTCCAGACAAAGGTTTAGCAATTACCATAGTGACGCCAGATAACCTGTAATTAATGCACACCTGCGACAATGTAGCTTTTGGCAGCTATAATTACACTGTAAAAATGAAGTAGTTGTTTTAACTTAAAATAGTTAGTGTCCGGGCTGTCTTTAAATTTAAATATATTGAAATAAAAAGAAAAGATGAGTTAACTTTGAATCATTAAAAAGTTATCTCAACTTGTCTTTTTAAGCTGAGGGAACTTAAAGCAGCCCAGAAACATTGGAACGCCTTTATGTTAAAACAAGATATTAGTATTTACAGTGTAATCCCACTAATAATACTGTGTATATCTGCCACATCCATTGTGCTCCAGCTCTAACATGCTGTTTGGAGAGAGCTATACTCATTAGTTCCACTGATGAGGACTCCAGTGAGTCCATGTTGCTCTTTCTCTGGATTCTTTAAATCAATGGTGGCATGCTTTTATATTCACCCTGAAATTTTTTAGGTTAGTGAGCTGAATAATAACTCACACTTGTCTGTCTGTACCTCCTCGCAGCGCTACATGTGCTTCGCCAACCCGACCGAGGTGAAGCCTCCTGAGGACCTTCAGGACCTCGGCGTTCGTTTCTTGCAGCCCTTCGTCAACCTGCTGTCCAAAGCCACCTACTGGTGGATGAACACCTTCATTACCTCCGCTCACAGGCGACCCATCGACCTCAAGATCATTGGAAAACTGCCCATCGCAATGAGAGCCCTCACCAACTACATGAAGTTACGTCACGCCTTCGAGGACCAGAAGGTCAGTGCACAAAACACATGACTGTTGGTGTGCATTGAAAATGTTTCTGTCATCATATGGGACATGTTGTTTAGCTTGAATCATGGAAGCTCACAGACAAGTGTGAAAGGTAACTAATATTACAAAAAGTATGCATTTCACAGGGAAACTGGTGGTGTTCTGTTCATTGTAATGGGCAGATGCTAATGTCTCGTTCAGTGTCCGATTTTGCTGAGGTCTTTTATCTGATGTGGTGGAATCAAAAGCATCACTCTGGTTCTTGCATCATTGGTGCAGAATAAATACTCATGGATATACCCAGCTCCGGTGCAGACAGCGAAAGAAAGTAACAGAAGATGTTTTACAAAAAAAGTAAGTTTAACTTTGGGTTGTTTCTCCATTCCAGTTCTAGTCTCTCTATTTTCAAAATGTCTGCATTAGCAGATTAGCAACAAGACTGTTTTAAAATGTTGCGTTAGGATAAAGTTG
This sequence comes from Mola mola, assembly GCA_001698575.1. NCBI lineage: Eukaryota > Metazoa > Chordata > Actinopteri > Tetraodontiformes > Molidae > Mola > Mola mola. The sequence continues at coordinate 3,874,220 of KV751367.1, read as the reverse complement.
GATTTTTCAGATTGTCTTTCAGAAACAAATAAGTTTTGAATTATTTATGTAAAACAGCTTAGAGCCCAGTTTGGCTTCTTGGTATCGAACTTCACTTTATTTTGATCCCATTAGATCCGTTCACTGTCCTAATAAATCTTTGTATTTATATCTGGACTCTTAGTTGAGTTTGTTGTCATTTTATTGTTTTTCCTTTGATAAAGCATTCTCATAAAAAGCTTGATCTTTGTCCCGTGATGACTCAGCCCAGTAAACTGTAGTCAGACGCAGAGGTACATTTAAGTAAACAACAAACACACACTGCCTGTGCACGCATGTGCACATGCTCAAGCTTATTCCTTCTATCTCAGTAAAGTCAGATAAATATATACATGAAATTCCCTTCATACATTTAACACAAATTTTGTGTGACTTTTGTGTTGATACAGTACAAGAAAGTGTTGATTTCTGATGTTGTGTTCCTAATATTTTTTTCCCCTGTGTGTGTATCGGAAGTAGATGCACTATCAACCATCTGCAGGGGTTCAGGGATTAGCTCTGGCTTCTTCCCAAACCCGCTGTCTGTTTGTGTTTAGATATTATTGTCTGACCAAATGCAGGTTTAGTGAACTGAAAACTCAACTTGCACTTGTCCATTCCAGCTCTGAGCAGCTCCTGATTATCCTGGCTCCCAACCTCTGAATCATTTCAAGTTTGCTCACTAATGAAAAAGAAAACAAATGAAGGGAATGAAAGAGGGGAGTCCATCATGATTATCATAATGGATTTTAATGTGTGTGTGTGTATGATGTGGTAAGGAAGAAAAATCTAACGACCTCTTAAAGTGTATCCTCAAATGCCCTTATTGTCATATACTAATTTATAAATAATGACTTTTGGTCAAAATTATAAGAGCTGCCATTTTAAAAGTCAAACTTCCTACTTTAAACTAATTATTCTTTTTCATTTCTTTTTTTTTTTTTTGCATCTTTGACAAATGGTCTAGTTTGCAATGTGGGTAATGTGTGTTCTAACCTAAACAGCTTCTTGGCTGCTGTCACCCTGAGGCAGAGATCTTCTAGTGATTTTAATGCAGAGAAAACCAGGGACATTTCCATTTGACCCATTATTTGTCCTTTTTGCTCGCTCTCTCTCCGTCTCACTTTTGGAGCGCGTGTCAGGGGTTGGAGGGGAGGGGCCTCGTCACAGGGTCATTATTTTCCAGTGTTTGTAAGGTCACGAAGATTCGTCACTGCTGCGTGTGCGTCCGGTGTGAACGCAACCCTGCTTCCTTCCGGGGAGAGGCAAGGGATGGTGATGATGGGGGGACGTTTACAAGAGAGCTGAAGGGCACCGGGTCGTTCTAATTCTACTGTGAACGAGGCGACATCCTGACCCCTGCGGGGGTGAAAGCACTGTGCTCCATGGGAAGCTAGTTCTTCTCTGTGTGTATGAGAATGAAATGTCCTCCTTCTGCCTGTTTTGATCCCAAGGTAGAAAGACGCGATGTGCGCGTCTGTGTTTTCGTTTGTATGAGGGTGTGACACGTGTGTTTCATGTGAAGGTTGAGGTCCAACATGAGCTTGAAAGGATGAAACGTAAAAATGCATGATAATAGTCACGTCTGTTCTCACAGCTCTGAGAATTACAAACACACACACGCACACACAGAATGAAAATGTTCTGGGAGTGTTTACTGCACTGTGACGGTCCAGATGTTTTCCTCTCAACATTACTGTCTGTTGTGTCATATGTGAAGCTGTTATATTTTTGATATTATAAATGACGTAACAATCTATTTCAGCCTTAACTGATTTTACATGTCTTTTTCAAAACCCTTTAAGTTTTTGCATTTTAATCCTTGTCGATGTTTTCAACACTGTTACAGAGCTGTAAAACATAACTGACTGAGTTCCTCTGTCAAACTCACCATTAATCATCACATCACATGATGCTGCAACCAGGTGATAGAAACGCTGAACTTGCCCTCGTTTTAATGTTGTCAATTGCAGTGATGGGCCGACTGCTAACGGTGTCGATTCAGCTTCGTTCAAGCAATTACTTGCTCTGTTAGCAGGCTGCGTGTCTAACCTAGTTTTTTTTTCTTTGTTGTGCTACCAGTTCAGCTCCACGGAGAAACGGCTTTGTATAATGTTCCTATTTTCAACAGCAGCTAATGGAACAACCACAATCACCGATGGATGGTGATTTATATTTGCACTTTAAACTTTTCAAATCCTTGCTAAACTTAGCCGAGGATGGTCCGGATCTGAATGTGGTTCATTTCTCTGTGATGTATTTCACTCAGCGGGCTGATTTCTCTTTCTTTCTATCTTCCCTCAGAGGCCTCAGGGCACAGCGCCACTGGGCCCAAAGCTGATCTGGCAGGCCTTGAGGAAAGCATTCGGCAGACCTCTCATCCTCAGCATCACATTCCGCTTCCTGGCTGACCTGCTGGGCTTTGTAGGCCCCCTCTGCATCTCAGGCATTGTCCACCACATCAGCAAGGACAACCGCACAATTCAGCAGCCGGTGAGTTACAGAGAAGAATTTTGACATCATTATACTGTTGTTTTATAATTTTTCTTTAAGTTATTACGTTATGGTCCTGTCTCCTTTGTGTCCTCCTATCTTCATGAGCTGCAGGCTGTTTAAATGTGGATGGAGACCTGGTTGAACTACTGTATAAGCACATGAACAGAAAAATACAGACAGACCCACACAGCTGATAGGGAAAAACTTCTGCTTTGGGTGAACTTTGGGTGTAAAATGTGAAAATGAAGCAGCCTCCTTCAGTGCATTCAAGCGTATTTCTTTGATTCACCGTAATGTTTGTGCTAACACTGCTTCCTGTCTCCATTCCCTCTGTATCAAGCTCAACCACTGCTGCTGTCTGTCTCAATGAGTGTGTGTATGTGCTGAGGGAGGGAAGGATATCAGCTCTTTAACCCACGTTACTGCTTTCTGCTCACGAGTTTAAAAAATGAGTCAGCTTCAGTTTTATATTCTGTTCTCACTTTTATGTATTTACATTCTGGTTTAAAGTCCTTAGTGTCAAATCGTAAGTGTGTGTGTGTACTGTAACTGTAGATACTCATGATTAAGTACAGACAGACTTTCAATTTTGGAAGCAGTCAAATGTCTTGACGGGAATGTATTTTAGCTAATGGTGTTGTTTTTGACACAAGTTTTGACACAAAAATCACACCTCTGTGTGACTGCCATCATTTTCTGCCACAGCCACTTGTTACCTACATTTGTCAAATCCAATCTCTCATGGAGAATTGGCACGGTCCAATCGGTCCAGGACAGCGTGATAAAGTTTAAGCTTTCTGTGTGATGCACAGAGATAGAAAAATCAGAAAATACTGCAGTCAGACAGAGATAGGCACAGCTTCCGCACCTTGACAGAGCAATCGTATGGCAAACATCTGACTCACAAAGGTCACAGTAGCAGTTTGATAGGGCGTTTATGATGTCCTTTCTCCCCTAGTGGGCCTGCCCCGAATGTGTACTAATTTAGACCTCGTCAAATATTTATTGAGTTATTGCTACTGGAGCTGTCCGGGTTTCTCAGATTCCTTGCAGGGCATTCTTCTTCAGACAGCCCGGCCATCTATTCTCGGGAATAACTCTTAAATTATTTGTTAGAGAGTCATCGCGAGCAAGCGGGACATCAAACTTAATTTGAAAATGCTATGGAGACTAGTGAAGCGCTCTAAGTAAAAGTCCTCGGCAGTCTATCGGTTTACAGAGAAGAAGAGGAAATAGGCCTGTTCGTAAAAGGAGAGCGTAGCATAATGGTGCTTCTGTGTCTGAGAAATGTGGTTCTGGGAGTTTTGAGGCATGGTTCTCATCAAAGTAATGCTGAATTAATTTAGAGTTACTGAGACAATGCTTCTTTGGTTTCAACCTCACACTCTACATATCAGCTGGGTGATGCACTCTGTGGGCTCTACTTCAGTCTGATTGAGTTTCACATGCGTTATTGCTGCCTGTAGCTGTGAAATGGGAAAGAAAAGTAGAATCTGTTTCTCTTACCCTCAAGAGCAATACATTTTATTTGAAATCCATTACTGACAGAAATTCTCCAAGTCAAATTCAGTTCCACCAAGTTCAGCCTGTGTGAGTGACCATACTCAGCAATGGTAAACTGGTCGAAATTTGTGCCCCCCCCCCCCCTGCCCCTGTGCTTTCAGATGACTCTGCGGGGGATCTATTTCATTTCCTCCAAAGAATTTTTGGAGAATGCTTATGTGCTGGCCGTGCTGCTCTTCTTTGCCCTGCTCCTGCAGAGGACTTTCCTCCAGGCCTCCTACTATGTCGCCATTGAAACAGGCATCAACCTGCGCGGGGCCATGCAGGTATGACATGTCAGGATTGGATTTGGTAAATGGTCTCAAATTTGTATGGCGCCAGTCAAGTCTACTAGCTTCTTTAGTCCTTTTAGTGCTTTACAATGTTTTTCATGTTCACTCACACACATTCATACATGGTTGGAAGTGTAGTATCATCTAAGTTGGTGCTATACGTTATCACACCGGTGGTGCCAACTCGGAAGCAATTTGAGGCTCTGTTACCTGCCCAAGGTCACTTTGACAAGTTGATTGCAGGAGTCTGGAAGCGAATTTCTGATCCTGTGAAATGAGGACGACCCTCTGAGCTATGGCCACCCCCAGTGGCAAACCTAATGTGACTTGTTGAATGAATACTGTTTGTCTTGTTCTTTCCCCAGACAAAAATTTACAACAAGATCATGCGTCTGTGCACCTCCAACATGTCCATGGGAGAGTTAACCGTGGGCCAGATATGCAACCTGGTAGCCATAGATACCAACCAGCTTATGTGGTTCTTCTTCCTCTGTCCCAACCTGTGGGCCATGCCGGTTCAGGTAAGAATCCGTTTGTCTACTCTATTAAGGAGGAAGCTAATGAGCTGGTCACAGTAAAGATCTAAATTACACATTTTTATTCTTTTTTTTTTTTATGTTCCCCTAATTTGTCTTCTTTCATTAGACAATTGCTGCCATGTAGTTACAGAGTTTACATTCTATCTTTCACTGTTACGGATACATTTTTTTAACTTAAGCCTACATCAGCTAAATGCGTAGACTCTATACAGTAGGTACATCCTCCAGCACACATCTACAAAATCATACTTTGTGTTAGAATATATTCTGTACAGTTGTGTAGTTTTGTGCCATTTTGCTGTCTTTCTGTTGTTGCTTTTTCATTGTTTGTGTACTGTTGCACTATTGTCTTCATTACATTGTGTCCCTCAGATGTTGATAACACTGCCCTTCTGACACTGGAAGGTTGTGTCATCCAAGGGTAGGGAAGGTTGTGTTGTGCTGCATGCTGCCTTGTCTTTTCCCATCAGGTTTATACTATGAGCAAATCTCGTTTTGCAATCATGTAGGAAACAGCAGCTTGTGAATAGAGGTGTAAAATCTGAAAATTGGTGTTATAGTCCCTTTGGGAATTCACCGCAAATATGTGTAGTCGATCGCAAACCAGTGACCTTTAAGCCTTCAAATCCTGTATTATAGGTGTGTTGTGAGCTGTACTGGATGATCGATGCTCTTTATGTGCAATCAAATTCTAAGGAAAAAAACATGGGCGGTGAGCAAACATCCTGATAAATCATAAAATTAGTATTTCAGCAGTAACTGGAGGGAGGAAATAACTGGAGGCAAATTCTTATGAAGATTTAGGATCTCCAGCAACCTGCTGCTATGTTCTGCTAATTTAGTATTTGAATCATTTCATTCTCTAGATAGGCCTGTCATACCTGCTCTCCTGTTTTCTGTCTGCCTCTATCAATTCGTGCTTATCAAATTTAAAAACAACTTGGCCTGAAAGAAAAAAAAAATGAAATGAAAATGATATGCAAAAATAAACTGGCACACATCCCCTCATTTCCCAGTATTGGAGTAGCTGGATGAAAGAGTATTAAAGATAACAGAGAAACTGAGAATATGTGGAGATTTTGATGCTTTGGACCAGTTAATTTCCACAATACTTTAACACTGTCATTTTTAGAGGTTAGTGAAGACGATATAGTCATTGAAACACAAACTATACCATGATCGTTTTGGCTGAAAAGGACGCACGATGTTTGATGGGGATGGACGATATGCGTTTTAAGACATAATCATTTCAGAGCCACAATTTTTCTTTCAGGATGTTTTTTTTTATTTTGCAGAAAGCAAAAAAAGGTGAGTGTTCTAGGGCTTTATTGAAATGCTATTACACTGATTCTCCTCTGTTTCAGCAGCTTATTGTTTTTTAATGGCTTGTGTTGGTACCTCACATTCTATTAGAAGCAAAAATATCCTCCTGTCTCTTTAGAGCAGGAGGGCACTGACCCGAGGATGTGTTCTTCTGTTGAAAATCTTGAAGTGCCTTTGAAATGCCAGAAAGCCAACAGAGGCAAACATATGAGGGTGAAACATGAGGCCCGTAACACAACATATAATACATAATGTTTGGTACAAGAGAATTGTTGGAATTGCTGTTTCTGTAATGATGATATAAACATATAACAGTTCATTATCAGTTTGAGTTAGGCTTGATTATATATTTTGTATCAAACTTTAATTAACTAACGTTTGAAAGGATACCAGATGGGTCCTCTACATCTTTTACGTTTTTTTTTCATATTCATAATCATTAACTGGTACAAAAAAATCTTTGTTGAACTCTAAATAAAAAAGTGCTTTACAATTAAGCGAGAAATGTGAAAGTGTTAATATAAACTGTCTGAGAAACATGAGAATATAAATCTCTCAGTGGATGTATAAACATGCTGGTGGTTCTTCTGGGGTCTGGCCTGTTTTAGTATTCTCTTTCTGTACCCACTTGTCTGCCACAAACTGAAAAATCCATTCTGCTGATTTTCACTTTCTACCCCAAAGGGATGTGTCACTGGGCTTTAAAGTTCAGCTTCTTTTTGTAAGGTGTTGTCAATCAAAGCCTCAGTAGACTTTAACTGCCTGCTAATTCAACTCTAATGCACTCAGTATTTTTCTGTTTTTCCGATCTACCAAGCCTGTAATGTTCTTTAAATTAAAAGATGCTGCTATTTATTAGGAAGAAGTGGTTTAAAGCTGCTTTATTGAGTCCCTTTCCAAACCAACCAACCAAATTGGATGTTGGCATCAATCTGGAGAGTGATTTGCTGTGGTTGTTTTTAGTCATATTAGCTGCAGTCTACCTGTTTGGCTGAGAACGATTTTTATCAATGGACAAGCATGGAATTCATTGCTGATATTCTAGTTTCCGCCAGAATGAACTGCAATAATTTGTTGTGCTCTTACTCATATGGCTTGTGCTGAAATGACTGTAGAATAGCCTCTGGTGGCTGAGATAGATCAGGTCTTCATCAATTTGACAACACATGCAAATACTCACAATGCAAGAAAATCACACTGCGTATAGCACAGATGGCAAATGATATGGATGTTTCTAGAGGAAACTAAAAAGTGATGATGCCAGTGTCATACTAAATTATTACTAAAATGGAAGGTTTTCCTCTTTAATTTAATTTTGTGATAACATTTGTCAGATATTAGGTGTTCTATCGTTAAAGTAGCAATCAAATTTTGCTCATTACTAGCCAGTTGATTAAAAAAACAAAAAAACACATTGAGTACTCACAACGTTAAAATCAGTGGTGTAGCCTAGTCTATCAGAATGGTCTCTACTCTACTCTACGACAACGTAATGGCAAACAGGCCAAAAAAGCCGTTAAAATCATCACAGTTTGTATACTGGGTTTCATTTATTGTTATATCAGGGTTCCCTTTTGTAGTTTCTGCAGCATTAATGTTAATTTGCAGTCATTGTCTTCTGAATTGACTGTAGCTTCAGGGACAAGCTTATGGAAATGCAAGAAAGAAATGCATGAAAAGAGTGTCGCTTGCTTCTGCCTCTTTTCCTTTGTGTTTATGCCACAATAATGTGATTCATCATTCATTTGCTAATGTGGGCTACTGTTGTAATGAGCCAGTCTATGTCCCACACAAGGATCTTGGCATGCTAGACTACCACGTTCACACCTAGGATGAATTTCATTATATTAGATAAGCTATTTTTAAAATTATTAGATGCAAGTTCTGTCACACAACTATGTTGTTGTTTATGCTTGCACATTTTTAAGTGATTATATTGAAATCCTGAAGCTTTCTTAGTTGATGTATGGAATATGTGGCATATCACACATGCTAAACTACAGTTAAAATTAAAAATTAATGTTTGTTTAAGCTTTTTTATTACACCCCCACTGATGAGTAGCCAACTTTAATAACTTTGAGGTGTCACAAATAGTCAGAAAACAAGCACATGCTCATTTGTGCAAATAGGACGTTTTTCTGTTTGGGTTTTTTCTGAGTGTTTGCAGCGCACATGTGATCAAATTGATGAAGAGATTTTCTTTATTTACGTGTTTCATTACGTGTTTATGTTTAGTTTATGTGCATGTGCATTTGTTTAGTTGCAGTGCATCAAGGTCTCTTGGGCCTCCATACTGTCCTTCATCTTGTGGTGGTGGCGGAAAAACGGATTAGGAAGGAGTCAGACTAGACAAGTTGATGGTACTGCACTACATCAGGTGTGATCCATGTGAGAAGCTTTTACGGAAACATTGTTGGGGTTGAATGTGAGTGTGGATGGTTGTTTGTCTCTATATGCCAGCCCTGCGATGAACTGTCGACTTGTCCAGGGTGACCCTGCCTTCGCCCAATGATGCTGAGCTAGGCCCCAGCCCCCCCCGCGACCCCTAACAGGATAAGCGGTAGAAAATAGATGGATGGATGGATGTTGGGGTTGGTGACTCGACATCACAATCGCCCGATACCATGGTTACTCATGACTCACACCTATTTTTGCAGAAAATTAATCTTTAAAGGTGTTTTATTTTTTTTTTAAGTTATAACGAAGGAGATCAAATCACACTCTTCTTTTACCCATCACCCACCTTGTCCTCAGTGGCACATGCCATCCTGTTACAGATGACGGAGAGGCTGTGTCCATCTCCATCTGTTTCTGGGTGTCCTGAGGATTTCTGAATCCTGCATGGGTTCAGTGTGAGGCTAAAGATGATGGGAGGCTGGAGAGTAGCCAAGACCAGGTGGAACCAGGACTCATCTCTGTTGGTTACTGTATGTGGAGGATGAATAGAGCTTCATTATACTTACTTCATTTTTCAGTTCAGCCTCGTGTTTTTCAATCATATCCATGTAAAAATATGCACATTTTTTTTCAACGTTCAGAAAACAGAGGCCGTATGTCTCATGCATGACATATCTTTACATGTAAGCTGCATTTCTTATGCTCAAGGACACTGCTTCTCACACAGCAGTGTGCTTTGGTGATATGGAGGTCAGTGGGGACTGCTGTACAACTGTGGATCGCATCTTTGGAAATTTCCTCCGCATCTTTCTCTCCGCAACATTAATTTTTTGTGTGTGTCGCTCTCCTCTGCTCTAAGATTGTCGTGGGAGTGATCCTGCTCTACTACCTCTTGGGAATCAGTGCCTTGATTGGAGCGACCGTCATTGCTGTGTTAGCTCCTGTCCAATACTTTGTGGCCACCAAGCTGTCCCAAACACAGAAGAGCACTCTGGTAAGCATATTTATTGACTATTTAACAGGGACACAGTCCTGCTTGCATTAGCTATCCCAACAAACATACAAATCAGAGAAATGTTCAGATCACTCTGTCAGACCAGAATCACTCTGGACTTGCGCTTTGTGTGGTGTTTAAAATCTACACAGCTGACTGCGAATTTTTGTTAAAGTGTGTGGAGGTAGAGTGGTAAAAATTTAACCCTATTAGAAGTCTGTGGACATCCAGAAGTGGTTTAATTTCTAAACATCTGGGTTGAACCTTGTTGGACGTTTGTGGACGTACCAGAGTAGTTCAATATCTGAGCATCTGAATTGGACTCCTCTTAGGTTAAATATCAGAACATCTGGCTCTGGGCCTTTGTTGGATGTCCAAAACTGATTTAATATCCACACACATGTCACATTTCGATGTCTGTGGACGTGCAAAAAGCACCTAATATCTGAACATTCAGCCAGGACCCCTCAATATTTGTTCCAATCTGAAAACAGTTTGATATTTTTAATTCTGTCAAAATTTTTTTTAATTATTTGCAAATGTATCAGGATTGCAAAAGAGGCACCTTTCAAGGAAGCTAATAGCGATAATAGCTCTCAATGGAATCAGGTATTCAGTTGAACCGGTTTGATTGGAATAGCATGTTTTCTCATGCAGTCTTAGAACAAGCAAACAAGGATTGATAAGAAAAATATTTGACTCAGTTAGAGTGTCAAGATAGTTTTTTCACCTTGTGGAACAAATCCTTCATAAACGGAAACCTCTTACTCAATCATAGTTTATGTCCTATCTATGTTATCTGCCTTCAAATACCTTAGGAGTTCATGCCTGAGTATGCCGCTTAAAAAGCTGTCATCTGATTATCTGTAATTGATGGCTGAAAATGTCATTGTGAAAACTGCAGAAGCTTTCATTCTGGCGCTTGAGTCTCTTGAATGATAGATAGAGATGTTAAATTGGACATTTGAATGCGCCTTTGCAAGTAGGACATTCCATCTAGTTTTAGTCATAGTCACAGTTATATACAGCAGGCAATTTATCTGTCAGTCCACCTCTTCGGCCATTTTGAAACAGCTTGACGAACTACTGGATGGAATAGCATTAAATTTGGTCCAGACAGCTGTGGTCCCCATAGGATAAGTCTTTTCTTCTGCTAACTTTATGGTGACATCTATGACTGGTGATCATGCATTTCACTGCAGGCATTAAATGACCTTTCATCTCGCCCCGTCATCAGGTCATCAGGCCAAAACCTCAATTTTTCCAAGTAGATAGAGGAGCTATAGATTATTTTATTAAAACTCTGTTGCCGTCTAGTTAATTTTGGAAACCTTTAATTCCAATTAACCAGAGAGAAAATAATGCTAGTTTTACTAAGTGCCTGGTTACCAACATTTTAATGTGTTTAAATCAAAAATAAGCTGTGTGTTCAATGTAGGGTTGTTCCATATTGATTTGCATACATCTTATCGGCTAATGAAGGAGGTTTGATGATTTTGTTGAAAGAAAGTCACATGCTTCTCTCCCTTGCACAAACACAGTTTTGGTCAACATCAAAATATTTTCAGTGATATATGATAGTCTATGGGGGCGGTGCAGTGGTTAGCGCTGTTGCCTCACAGCAAGAAGGTCCTGGGTTTGATTCCCGGGTCAGGGCGTTTCTGTGCGGAGTTTGCATGTTCTCCCTTTGTCTGTGTGGGTTCTCTCCGGGTTCTCCAGCTTCCTCCCACAGTCCAAAAACATGCAAACGGAGGGTTGGGTTAATTGGTCACTCTAAATTGCCCGTAGGTGTGAATGTGAGTGTGGATGGTTGTTTGTCTCTATATGTCAGCCCTGCGATGAACTGGCAACTTGTCCAGGGTGACTCCACCTTCGCCTGAAGATGCTGAGATAGGCTCCAGCTCCCCCCTGCGACCCCTAACAGGATAAGTGGTGGAAAATGGATGGATGAATGATAATCTATGTTCATATTGCTTCAATCCTTTCTGCTGCTGCTACCAGTGAGATCAATCAAATGTAATCCTACTGATCTTATTAATACTTATACATAATTATACTAAAGATAAAAACTTTGCTTTCATTACTTCGTCCTTCATGAAGACAAATGAACACAGGAAGTGCAAATGATTATGCTGGTGTTACCTTGGGGCTACACCTCCTTGAGTTTGTCTGTCCTTGATGTGTCACATCACGGGTCATGTTATCGAAGTGTCCCCTTCCACCGTTAGGAATACTCAAGTGAGCGCTTAAAAAAGACAAATGAGCTGCTGAGGGGCATCAAGCTACTAAAGCTGTACGCCTGGGAATATATCTTCTGTGACAGCGTGGAAGAGACCAGGGGCAAAGAGCTGACCAGCCTGCAGGCCTTCGCTCTTTACACATCCATATCCAGTAAGGCACTGTTTCCCCTACACACACTGACCTTTACTCTGTCATGTGAGTTCCATGTAAATTTAAAGAATCAATTTTTAAGATGTTGGGTCTTATTCCTCGGTTGTCGAAAGCTCATGCCTTAAATTAGGAACTCGGGCTGTCTACAAACCCAAAGTGTCAGTTTTCAACCACCCTGGAAACCCATAGCTTTGAAATCTGATAACCTAGAAATGAGACTCAGCAATGAACTATGATGCATATCGTAGCTTTTAAGACTTTCCTACTCAATCAACAATATAATTTTAGTAATAAGTAAACATATAAGTATTAAGAATTTTAATGAAGTGATACTTAAAGCAGGGAATTGTTACGCTGACTTATTTTACAACAGTCAAACACAGGATGTTGGATTTTTTTTCATCCTATACATAGCAGAAGTAGAAAGTAGCATTCACTAGCGGCAGAGAACGCAAACTTCCACCAGCTAAATTCCCTACAGCATACGTATGCTCCACAGCAATAAATGTTTACCTGTGACAGCCTGGCCTGGGAGCTCATATTTCAAGTTTCTACAAGACTGTGGAATTAGTGTTTGTTAAGGACATTTCTGGATATGATTTTCTGGGATGAGGTCATGTTGGCACGAACTGATGGGTGACAAATGAATCGCAGAGACAGCCAGCTCTTGCTTTGTGATAGACCCTGGATTCATTACAAAATGACATCAGTTAGACCTCTCTATATTATGTCATGTCTAAGCTTTGTTTGAAGATATTTGTAAATAATGTGACCTTTCAGTACCTTGATCTTTGACCTAGAAATCCCAAAAGTGAATAATCTGTGGCCAGTGCCAAATGACATCTGTCAAATCTCTCTCTGCCAAGTAATTAAAGACATATTTCCAAACAAATTGTTTGATCTTTGATGTAGACACTCCAAAAGTTAATCATCTGTAGCTTGTGCTACAAAATGACACCAGCTAGACCTCCCTATGTCAATTGATTCAGGAGAAATCACCAAAAAGAACAGGTTCTTGGCCTGTAATCAGAAGTCTGTAGAGTTCTCTGCTTTGTATTGTGTATTTTCACTGGATAAAATCACCTTCACAAGCTTCTGTTTTTTTCCGCCTTTCAGTTTTTATGAATGCAGCCATTCCTATCGCAGCAGTATTGACGGTGAGTTTTACAGCTGATTCAAATGATTTAATGTCCTCTGTTTAAGATGCGTGTGTGTATAGTTTTCCTTATTTTTATGAATAGTCAATAACTGTTGAGCATGCCTCCTGTTGACAATTCCCAGTGTAAAGGACAGAGCAAGCTCTCCTGCACCACTAAATCCTGTCTGTATTTATAGAAGCCCTTCATAGTTGTAGGCTCAAGCAGTGCCAAAACAAAGAAATCAGACAGACACCAAGAAGAACGGATGAGAATAAATGACAAACAAATTAGTTCAAAAGCAACTTGACCCTGATAGCCAGAGATTGACCTATGTTTCTCTTTGATGAAGGTTTACCTTGAGTCGCTCAGTCAATCAAAAGTTTTCAGGTCACAGATTTATGGATCTGACCGTGTCCTGTTGCAACTAACATCAGGCCACCTTGGCCTCCCTCTCTTCCCGCAGACATTTGTTGTACATGTTCACCTTTCTGAAGACGCTGATCTGTCCCCAGCTGTTGCCTTTGCCTCTTTGTCCCTCTT
>KV751367.1:3843832-3860276 GCA_001698575.1 Mola mola | reverse complement strand
ACAGAAATCTGTTGTGATGCTGCACAATTACAGATCTCTCTTCCTCTGCCATTAACACCGGGCAAGCTAATAACTCCCCAAATTATCATGCATTGTATTGAATGTTAGATGGTTGTGAAAGTACATTCCTTTGTATTTTTTTGTAGGGAATTTAAGATAGAAATTACTTACTTACTTACTGTTACACTTTTTTAACATACATTCTTACTGCACATGCGTGCACAAGATGCCATTATTCACTTATGTGCAAATAAGTATAAATAAATCTGTTCCTATTTTTATTGCAGAGTAGACTTACTAAATTTAATGCAAACTAGTTTATTTTTATAGGTTATATCTATATAAGCCACAGAAAAAGTAAAAGCAGATAATAATACACTTTAATTTCAATACTGAGAATCAAAACAACGGTCACCCTGAGCTTTATTCCGTTTATATTTATTTATTTATTTATTTATGGGATGAATATCACGCCTCATTTTGAAACCGAGAAGTAAAGGAAACGAACCAACAACTTCTTTAACTTGTGTTGAATTGTTATAAAGACCAGAAAACCAGCAGCCAGAAAATATAATGTCTGTTTTATTTCAGGCCATCCTGCAGCTCCTGTTTTGTTTCCTAGCATTAATCAGTGATAGCATTAGCGACATGGTCACTACAAGCTGACTGGCTACAATCTCAAGCAAGAAACAGCTGTTAAGAGTCTCAGTTTGAAACCCAATTTCAGTACTGTGGGATCATGACTGTGGAGTATTCGTATGTAAAAACGTTACATCTTTTATGTTCCTGTTTTAGAGGTACAATGGCAGACAATGCTTCTTCTCTGCTCTAAAGCAAGCCTCTGTTTTTTCCTGTAAAAATTCCGCCCACTGGCTGACATTATAGCACAGTGAGAGTGAGGCTTGTAGCCATCCAATAAAAAAATAAATGGTGTCTTCATATTAATTACAATGTGTAGTCAATATTTTTGACAACAAGCTTGAGGGACAGAGTCAATGAACACTTGTGTCAGTGTTATAGTTATTGTATTACTTACTGTAAGCTGCCTCATCAAGTGAGTGACACAGAACCAGAAATTGGTCGAAATCTCATCATCTCTATCTGTATGTTCTGGATATGATGACAGCTCGGTCATGGAGGGCAGAATGAAACTCACTTCTACAGGACTGCTTTAAATTTTGAAAACACACTTTCTTTACAGCTTGTGGGCAGGCCGACTGATTTTCTTTAGCGACGGTGGCTTTTCTTTCTTGCACTTGGAAGCTTCCTGTAATCTTGGACTGTGTGATCCGACAAACTTTCTCAGACAGCAGGGGAAAAAGTGAAGGTGCAGATCCACACGTCAACAGAAAGAAAATATCTCTTTTGAAGTAGGATGACACTAGCGTAAATGCAAAGTCATGGTGCGACTCTAAAAATGTGTCAAATGATTTCTTTTTCTGAATCTTTTGCCATAATGACATTTCTCAAACTGAGGTTGCCAATGCACTCTTGTGTTTGCTTTAACATGGAGGGTTCACTGTATCGTACCTGTAGTTCTCTACCATACCTTGAACGTCTTAATCAATGAGACGTCAATGAGAAAACTGAGGGAGATAAACCTCAGTGGAGAGGAAGGTTTAGATTTGCTATATAACACAGATTCAGTAATTAAGATTGGTGGGCATCCTTCGTGCAGGGAAGCATTTGTTCTTATTTAGGTAGTGAAATAGAGATTTAGAGATATGTGAGTATGTGTGATAGGGAGAGCTCTCTTTATATGAATGAAAGCGAGCTCATTGTCTGCAGCACAAGTGAGCTGTCGCTCTGTTACTTAACATGCAGATTTATTTTGTTTTAGCCGTTAACGACGTGAGGCCTCTTTCTCTTTTTCCTCTGTTTGATCTGCAGTGTTCAGAAGCTCAGCGAGTTTTTCTCGAGTGATGAAATCGGAGACGAGCTGGAGCCCAGAACAATGTTAACGTCTGGCTCCAGCAACCACAACCAAAATAGATATCAGGCTGTGGTAAGTACATGGGCACATGTGTCTTGGAAACAAGGTAGTCTTTTTTTTAAATTTTATTTCACTGTCGCCCCCGCTGGTGCATCAAAGCTGTTTCATTTTATTTGTTGTTTCTCCACTGTGTTGCCTTCCTGGTGTTATCACCGTTTACCCTTTTGTCACCGTGCCTGATGTTGTACAATTATCCTCCAGCCGTCCTCTAAACCTTTCCCATCATCCTCCTTTTCCTCTCTGTCCCGACACCTCCAGCCCCTGAAAGTGGTGAATCGGAAGCGCCCCCCAAGGGACGAGTGGAACAACTACAGCTCACAGGGGGACCATGAGGGAGACAGACCCTCACAGGACATGAACCAGGACATCTGTATCAAGGTGAGGGACATCAATGGAGGGATTATTTTAAAAACCACTGACTGATTAGCATGAAAGTCACTTCCTCTCCAGGTTTTGTCACAGTTACACCAGGAACAGTTATGACATTTAGATGCTCCATTGCTCAAGGGGCACTGGACAAATGTATTTTTGCATTTACAATTGAAACCTAACATTTACAAGACTAACTTCAAGAAAACTCATGACATTTTACCAACTCTGGTGGTGGGGAGGTAAAAAAAAAAAAAAATGTCCAATGTACACAGGAAAACAACATGTCAGAACTTAACGACATATCCATTAAAATCGTTGAGATGGTTTTGAATAGTAAGTTATACAGTGTGTTGCAGGTGAATTCTTTATTCACCATCCGCACTATAAAAGTAGCACCAGTATCCTGAATTTAACAACATTAGATCACAATTACTTGTATTCATTTGTATATTTTCAAATGGATAAGATGTTTACATTTTATTTGAGCCTGTGCCACGTCTGCTCCTCAGATATGTAGTGGTTATTTCACCTGGACTGATGGGCCGCCAACACTTTCTAATGTGGACATCAAGATTCCTTTAGGTGAGCATCTGACTCTAGGCTGTACCTCCTCAGTTCCTCTACCTGTGTGTTTTTATATCCACCTCCCTTCTGTTATCTGTTTTGTCTCATCGAACCTCTCAGGTAAACTGACGATGATTGTGGGCCAGGTGGGTTGTGGAAAATCATCTCTGTTGCTGGCAGCATTGGGTGAGATGCAGAGAGTGTCGGGGACAGTCACCTGGAACAGGTCAAGTTACATCTTCCCTATTTTCTCTCTCAGCTCAGTGAGCTTCCTGTTGATCATAGTTTTGTTTCAGGTACAAATGTAAAGAAAGGAAGAAAACAAATTCCACTGAACTGTGATTACATTAAATGATCAAATTGCTAGTGAGGCATATCAGACCAAAGTTAATCCCAATATTTTAAGGATGTTTTATTCCGGTTACAATATTCTTAACTCATCAGAGTTCTGTTATGGACATTATCTTTCTTAGATAACATGAATAAAACTACTCCTTAAATGGTGAAGAATGTTGACAAGAGACCTTTTACACAGCGTCCGTTCTGGTCAGAATCAGTCAGGTAAACACAGGTATTAGCAATGATGCTAATGAAGGTTCACTTCCATTCCTCCGGGTACCCAACTCTCCTCTCCCCTCCGGGGTTAGGAGGGGGGTTCAATGTCTCTTACTAATGGCAGCGATAATGTGACTTGGTAGTTCCTCATCGAGAAATGTTCTCATTTCCATTTCCATCATCACTGGGAGCTGCTCTTGTGCATGTTGGCTCACTGGACGGCCTCTGCCACACTAAAGGAAACAAACCCTTAAATCATTTTATGATGTACACCTGTGTATACATGCGATTTCATGTTAATATGGCTGCTGTGAAAAGGATCTATTGAATGATGTGATTCCCAAAATTAATTATAATATAGATAGTTTATTAGAAGACTGATGTTCTATTACTTTATTTGCTATGAAATAGTTCCAATGTAAGATTATGACAAACAGTAATGTGTTTCAATAAGAATTTCTCCCTATTGTTTTTAAAGAAAGCTAATTATTTGGTATAAAGTATTATGGTTCCACTAGATGGACATTTTTGTCATCTGCTAAATACTCTCCCAAAATTAAAACCTGACTCTGTGAGAGTCAGTAGCTGGGACTGGTCTGTGTACTGGACTATAAAGGCCAGGGGGAAAGAATTGTCTTGAAAAAAGGTCTAATTTTGGCACTAGGGATTGTCCTTTGGTGGATGGTTGAATCATCTTTTAAAGCACAAATTTCTCTGTGCAGGAAAAATCCTAGGTGTATTTTCGAAATTTACTCTTTTAAACATTATGAACCCTATGGATAATCAAAAACCTGCATCATGTCATTGACAAATTAAAAATAAAAGAATCAATACAGCAGTCAGTCGAAGTATATACATATACACAAAGTAGTATGATGCATGTACCTCCAGAGAAACCCAGCTAGTATTTGAAATGAAAGTCAATGCAAAGGTTAAAGGTTAATCTGAAAACAATTGCTCCTCCTGGGGACCCCGACCGTTCTGGCTTGTTATTTTAAAGCCTCTCTAGTAATTGGCCTGCCAGAGACGTTTCAGTGCTTTTTATTTATGACTTCTCTTGCATTCATAAATTCTGTGTCCCTGACACGCCAATGTAATAAGCATCGTGACCAGACCCCTGAACGTAACACAGCGATATAACACAAAACTGATTTGTAGGTCACTGAAAAGGAGCTGATATTGCAGCTTTTGTTTTTTATGGCTGGTGCTTCCATGCACTGCTGTCAGATGAAGAATCAAAACAGACTTGGCTGCAGGTTAGAAACCAACATTCTTAGGCAACAAGTTACTTATCAACAAATAATTTCCCTTTAAAAGAATGCAGCTGCTGACTTTTTTACCAGATCTACCTCATATTTATATGGACCTTGAATGCGCTTGTTGATAAAAAGCGTTTGCAAGATTAGTGACTCCAGTGATTCATGACCTCTATAGTGTTGTAAACTTCAAATGGCCAATTTTATATAGTTATACTCTATTCTTGAAAGTCACTTAGAGCATATGCCAACATTGAATGCATTTTTTCAGTAGATTAAAATTGAAATAAAATAGATGTGCAGCTCCAGTCATTAATTAGAGGTTGCCATATATCTTTGAAGATGGCTGGGGGAAGAGAGCCTAAGCAAGCTCTCTGTGGTATCATGTAGTAGAGTACATTTTCTGGGTCTAAATCTTTCTGTGGACAGTTGCAATAAATAATTTCTCTGCTCTGATGAGTTTCTGCTTATTTTCTTTTTATGTTAGACTCACACAACTGGAGTACTTTGCTTGGCTGGGGCATGTTTCCATTCAAGCAGTGCTGAGTGTGAATGTCAGTGGATTTCAAGAAGCAGAGCACATCTGAAATAGCTCCGCTGAAACTGAAACCTCATGTCCCGCCTGATGCATTCTCGGAGTAATTGCATTGATCTCACGCAGCCAAATGTGTTACCTACCCAGGATAGTGCCGCTATCAGTCTGACTTGTCAGCAGATTTAGTTCCCTCCTCGCCGCACACACACACTCATGCTGTTCCTAATTCTGTCCTGGTGCCAGGGCCATGCGAGCACTCTCTCCTATATTAGGTTGGATTGTGCACCCTGTGGAGCGATGGACCTTTTCTCTTATCATGTGTCTGGGGGAGGGACTAAGGAGCTGTCATCAAGTCTTTGCCCTCCTCAAAACATTCCGACACACATTCAGGGGAGTTTGTCCATATGTTTCCACAATGTACATTGTTTTTGTTGTTGTTATTCATAGCAACACTCAGATTTAAAGCTGTATTTTACCTACAAATAAAATGTATGTGACAGATTCACTTCAGAACAATAAAAAGCAGATACAAATCATGGAAGAAAGAAATAAACATTAAGTAAATTGAAACAGGGGTAAGCAGCTTGTGCCATGTGGGAGCAAGCAGTTAAAGCCTGTCAGATTTATGAGGACGGCCCATGAATGTATGAGAGTGGAAACCCGGGGGCAGGCCTAGGGGGAGAACCACTGCTGTCCATATCTAATGAGCTGCATAACCAGGAAGTAGCAAGCAAGTAACCAGATGCAATTTGCATCTTTTGTAGCACTTGAAGGACAAGTTATATAAAACTCAAAAAAGGCGTTTGCTGACTTTTGACTTTTATTCTTGTTTATTCGCTGTGGCTACTTGCTTTTAATGAATGTCTGATTAGCTTTTGATTAAACCTGTTGATGGGTTGAATTATAGGTCCACTTTCTTTGGATGAGGGGGTGACATGTTTACAGACTCTGTATTTCTCCCACCCAAGTCTGTTCCACCTGCTCTCTCTCTACACACCTCCCTAAATATATCACAGAGCAGCGAGACTCTGGGATTTCTTGTTTAAGGGGATGACTATTTGTATCTTGACCACATTATCCAGTAAGAGCGGGGCAGCTTGGATATCTCGTGTGGTTGTGTATCCCAAGGAGGCGCTGCAGTGACTAACCCAAACTAGATGGCGAAGACAACGCTTCAAAGCAGGAGATCACTGATGTGTATTGTTTGTGGATTGGCGTCCATTAAACTAAAGATCAAATCGAGTCAGTAACAAAACATTTACTGAAAGACCAAACTAAATGCTTGTTGACCGATAGGAAAACATCAGGAGTCATTATGCAGGGGAGTGGTCATCAAAGCGAACATGCTCCATTACTCTTCAACTTTGTAATGATGGCTGTTTAAGTTGATTAAGTTAAACACTGTGGGAAGGTCCTCTGTGAGGTTTGTTGGTTAATCTCTTGCTGCACGGCTCTCATGATTTCTCCTCTAACACAACCTTGAGTTCTAGTGATTTTGGATTGACGTGGAAGGGAGATAGCCTTGAGCTGTTTAATCAGTGATAAAAGTCATCAGCTCCAGCATGATTGTCCTGTCTTTTGATGAGAGCTGCAGAGGAACCAGTGTCTTTCAACTGCTGATAGATTCTGATGAGGCCATTTCCTCAAGGAATGTTGTCATTTTGTGTTGTTGGAAATTGGTCTGTTTAGTCCTAATAATTAAGGAAATCACCACCCCAAAGCTATTGGACGTCCTGTTTATTATATTCACTTGAGAGCTTCATGTTCCTTTTACACATGAAAATAGATACAATATGTGACATATATCATCTTAGAAAAGGAAATTTTACATGTTGAAAAGTAATTTGAACTTTGACCTAAAATTCCACTGTATACATTTTTTGTTGTTTCTTATGATGTACAGTATATAATAATACCCCCACAATCTTCAAAATTAACTCTCAAATTCATTCTTAAAACCAGGCACAACAATATTTTTTTTAGATATGCAAAGATATGAAATGCCAACTTAAATATTATTACCAGTTTGTTACATTTAAAAAAATATAAAGAAATACAAAATGCTAATTATATTTTAGTAACATTTAATTGTATCTTGCAACTTCTGTTGCCGGTTTTAATTTCTTATGATTGTCAGTTGAGCAGGACTGTTTATCACGGTCGGTTCTAATAAATACATTGGCTAAAATGTACAGCCAAATACAAATGCTTCGTGCCTAAATGTGTAAGATGTATAAGATAGTTTTTGTAAAAAAAGAAAAAAATCAACAAATGAATGAAAATTACAAACTGAAGAAACGGCTGTACTGAATTTTTGTCAAAGCTGTCCATGTATTGTGTTGTAGAGATATCCATTGAAGATAGCAGACCAACCAGTAGGCTGCCTCTAAGGTGATAACCACATTCCTGCATACTTGTATAGTTTCAGCTTGAAGATGTATAATAGTGGTGAGTTTGCTTACTCTAAATGTTTAGACTAATGAGTAATCGAAATAAATTTACAAAATGTCTAGAAAGGACATTTTCGTACACCTATTTTCCTTACTAGCAGGAATATTCAACAATACATTTCCAAATTCAAGTTTCTCTTTTACTGAAGCTTGATAGCTCTGTTAAATTATTGTAAACACACTTCACTCAAAAGCGATGAATAAATCTTACCATTTGATAGCTACTGAAGAGCCCAAAGCAGTCGCACCATTTCTCTTCTCTCCTGTCCTTGCCTGGGATATCTTGTCGTCCCTGAGGTCCTTGTTGGGGCCACAACAAATCACCTCTTTACTGTACCTCCCAGCATCAAACTGGACTCTTCTGGGCTCCAGACGTTTGGTTTATAGCTGTGTTCAGGCTGATTTAGCCTGGAGCCATTGCCCGCAGTGCTTCCCTCCTCTGTTCGACCTTACAATCGAGGCAGACTTCAGTGAGCAGGAACTTCATTATCTCCACAGCTAACAAAGCTAATAGTTACTTTAGGTGCAGCTAATGATTGCACAGCTCTAGAGTTATCCTGCCACTTTTATCAGATCATTATCTTCTAACATTTGAATTTCTGCTCATCAACTATAAACCAAGAGTCACTAGTTATTATAGCAGATGCATATCTGAGGACACTGTTGAAAATTTTAAAGAAATTATTCCCTCTGCATTAATTTCAGTGCCATATCCCAAAATAACAGAGGAGTCATATCTTAAATTTAGCCCCTCCCAGCTTGATCACCTTGCCGATTTCACTGCCGGCTCTCTACGAGCTTCACTCGATTCCATTGCCCCGGTTAAAAAGAAAACAAAACCAGTAAAGAGACTAGCTCCGTGGTATAATCTTAACACTCGCAAGTTAAAACAGAAAACTCATAAACTTGAAAAGAAATGGCGTTCCACTAAACTGGAAGAGTCACGCCTGGCCTGGCAGGATAGCCTTAAAGTATACAGGAGGGCCCTTCGCCGAGCAAGAAAAGACTACTATTCAGCGTTGATAGAAGAAAACAAGAATAAGCCCAGGATCCTTTTCAGCACTGTAGCCAGGCTGACTGAGAGCCATCATTCTATTGAACCATGCATTCCTAGAGCCCTCACCTGTAATGATTTTATGAACTTCTTCAATAATAAAATAATAGTTATCAGAGAAAATATCCTACACTTCACAGATTCCAGTTCAGCAACAGGAATTATAGAGGCCGTTATTAGTCCTGATGTGTGTTTGGAAAGCTTCCATCCAATTGACCTTCATGAACTATCGACAACATTATCTTCATCTAAATCGGCAACCTGTATACTAGACCCCATACCTACTAGGTTGGTAAGAGGTTTTATCCTTAATTAGCAATCCACTACTAAATATTATCTATATATCCTTTGTAACAGGTTATGCACCCCAGTCTTTTAAAGTAGCTGTAATTAAACCGCTCCTAAAAAAACCTACCCTGGACCCAGAAGTTCTAGCCAACTATAGACCAATATCCAACCTCACCTTTCTTTCTAAGATTCTAGAGAAAGCAGTAGCGAAACAACTATGTGGCTTTCTTCAGTATAATAGTCTATTTGAAGAGTTTCAGTCAGGTTTTAGAAAGCATCACAGCACAGAAACGGCATTGGTAAAAGTTACAAATGACCTCCTCACTGCATCTGATGCAGGACTTATCTCTATACCAGTCTTATTAGATCTTAGTGCAGCTTGTGACACTATCGATCATCACATCTTACTACAGAGGATGGAACACCAAATTGGCATTAAAGGATCTGCTCTAAGATGGTTTAAGTCCTACCTATCTGATAGATATAATTTTGTTCATGTTAATGATGAATCATCAAGATATGACAAGGTTAGTCATGGAGTCCCACAAGGTTCTGTGCTTGGACCATTACTATTCACTCTATATATGCTTCCTTTAGGTAAAATTATTAGAAAACACTCCATACATTTTCATTGTTATGCAGATGACACACAACTATACTTATCAATTAAGCCAGATCAGTTAGCTAATCTACAGACATGTCTTAAGGACATTAAAAACTGGATGTCTCATAACTTTTTAATGTTAAACTCTGACAAAACGGAACTCATTGTGCTGGGCCCTAAACACATTAGAGACTGATTATCCAATAACATAGTTAATCTGGATGGCATTTTCTTGGCCTCCAGCACCACTGTCAGAAAGCTGGGTGTTATCTTTGACCAGGAGCTGTCTTTTAACTCACATGTAAAACAGATTTCAAGGACGGCCTACTTTCACCTCCGTAACATTGCTAAAATCCGGCACATCCTGTCTCAACAAGAAGCAGACAAAACTAGTTCAGGCATTTGGTACTTCCAGGCTGGATCACTGTAATTCTTTCTTCTTTTTCAGGTTGTCCTAATAAGATTTGAAAAACTCTTCAGTTAATCCAAAATGCAGCAACGCGTGTACTGACTAGAACTAATATCAGAGACGCTATTTCCCCCATACTGGCTTCTCTGCACTGGCTCCCAGTTAAATTCAGAATAGAATTTAAAATCATGTCCTCACCTTTTGTAGGTGAGGACATGATGATGATGAATAGCTTTGTGCTATTCATCTCATTGCTAAAATCCGGCACATCCTGTCTCAACAAGAAGCAGACAAAACTAGTTCAGGCATTTGGTACTTCCAGGCTGGATCACTGTAATTCTTTCTTCTTTTTCAGGTTGTCCTAATAAGATTTGAAAAACTCTTCAGTTAATCCAAAATGCAGCAACGCGTGTACTGACTAGAACTAATATCAGAGACGCTATTTCCCCCATACTGGCTTCTCTGCACTGGCTCCCAGTTAAATTCAGAATAGAATTTAAAATCATGTCCTCACCTTTTGTAGGTGAGGACATGATGATGATGAATAGCTTTGTGCTATTCATCTGTCAGTCTCCATCTTATCTTAAAGAGCTCATAGTACCCTATTGCCCATTCAGAACCTTACGCTCCCAGGATGCTGGGTTATTGGTGATCCCAAGAATCTCCAAAAGCATAATGGGAGGCAGAGCTTTCAGCTGTCAAGCTCCTCTCCTGTGGAACTATCTTCCAGTCTTGGTACGGGAGGCAGACAGACTCTCTGATTTTAAGAGTAGACTTAAAACATTCCTTTTTGATAAAGCTCATAGTTAAGGCTGGCCTATCTAGCCCTTAGTTATGCTGCTATAGGCTTAGGTTGCTGGGGGAACACTCCATGAGGCACTGAGCTCTCTTCTCTCCCCCCTCTGACTCAGACTCCTTCCCTGCTCCTCTAAATGTCCATATCCTTACATTAACTTTACTTCTTCCCCGGAGTTGTTGTGCTTTATCATCTTGCAGGCCTTTCTAAGTCGCGGTGGAAGCTGCTGCTGTGGTCCTGCCCGATGCCTCCTGGCCAAATTAGGACAGGAGATCCTGTGACTTGGATCCTGTGACTTGGATCCTAGGCTGGGTTTCCAAGTGCAAATCAGGATCCACAGATCACAATGGCTTCTGGATCAATAGACTACACCTGCTTCTGGATCACTACACTTCACATATCCCTGGATTTACAGATTCCACATACTATGGTGCTCATTGACTACATCAGCAACGCTCAGATCTCGCTACATGGACTATAATGACTCCTGGACCAACAGAGTACACCTGCGTCTGGATCACTAGACTTCCCATACATCCAGATTCATAGAATCCACAGACTCTGGGACTCATGGATGTTTTATACATTCTAAGTAAACTGTTATCATGTTGTTGTGTTCTGTACAAGTGGCATCTATTGCACGTCTGTCCGTCCTAGGAAGAAGGATCCCTCCTCTGTGGTTCTTCCTGAGGTTTCTTATTTTCCTTGTTTTGGGTTTTTAATGTTTTTCCTCACCCAGTTCGAGGGTCTAAGGGCAGAAAATGTCACATCTGTACAGTTTGTCAAAGCCCAGTGAGCTCATGTGTAAATTTGGGCTATACAAATAAAATTTGATTTGGTTTGATTTGATTTGTTCGCTGCCTATACACGCAAGAGACAGAGAGTCACTTGGTCAACCCCAAAAATACATCTCAGGGTCTACTGAGCACGTGCTAAATATTCAATTAGCAGCTCATAAAATCAGAGGTCTGATGTAATATGCAAGTGTGTGTGTGTATATGTTCTGGATCTGTGTCCACACATCTTATTATTCTTAAAATAAGGGTGTGTTAGAGTGTCAAGGTCTATTCAAAGGAAATGGCTGGGCTTAAACCAGGAGTTTTTACAATTTCTGCTGAGGCGCAATAATGCAGAGTTGTTAGACACTCCTATTAATATAATTTTTTCCTCTACTGTCCTGCAGTCTGCCAAATCTGGAGTCTGACGTGGATGAAAGGTGAGTGCTTGTAGAGTAAAAACATCACCTGTTTTTCTGCCTCTGCCGATAACATTTCTTCAAATTTGGAGTGCTTGTAGAGTAAAAACATCACCTGTTTTTCTGCCTCTGTGCCGATAACATTTCTTCAAATTTGCCACAAATTTGGATCTTCTGTAGAATCTCAGCAAATCATGAATATCAAGCTCAGTCTATGAGTGGGAAGAAACAAGTTTGTAATCATGAATCATTTACACACTGAATATATAAATATAAGATCTAAGTTTGAAAATACTCTCTTTTCTGACATTAACTCCTCAGGTCAAATACAATAAAAACTAACACACATCTGCCACAACATTATGACCAGTGAGATTGAACAGTATTAGACAGTTGGTTATAATGTTATGGCTCATCTGTGCATTTCCTAAGCTCAAATATACTGTTACACACACACACACACACACACACACACACTGAGTTTGGCAGCACAAAATCAAACTGCCATTTGACGCCTGGTGATGCTGCTGACTGTGTCCAAACACACACTGAAAGAACATGAACCTTTTGGATCTGTGGGTCTGTTGGTGACCATCTGCAGGAGCAACAGCTGCCTTGTGAATAACATTACTGAACTGCACATATTTCTATTTTCATTGGTCTAATTTGGGCATGGTGATTATAGACAGCTTCACTGTGCTGTGCAAAGTTAGTCTTTTCAGACCTGAGATTATATATATACTGTATGTAAAATAATACCTAACTGTATCAACATATGTTGCTTTGATTTTGTCTAATATAGCTTATATTAGATATATACCAAAAATATATACCCAATACACTCTTTAAGTTCTGTAGAGTTCTACAGAGTTTCTATTAAAGTTGCAAGCAGCGTTGAATGGGCCTTTCTGATTATGTGACACCTGCATCCATATTAAGGGTCAACACTTTGAATTTTTGCATGGCTGTGGCAGAAGGAATTCAGTCTGACTTCCTGCGTCCACCAATTTGATACTGTCAGATAAAGTACACTCCAGTTTTTATTTCTCTTGTCTCTTGCACTGTCAGTCCATATTAGAGAGTCCTTTCCCGTAGAAATGAAAAGGGAACAAATCACTGTGAACAGCTTGACCTTCATTTCCATGAACTGAACAAATGACTAACCTGGTATTCAATGGCCTCAGCAGCTCCTTTCAGTTATTGAGGCCATGACTCGAAAATGAACAGCTTCACAACAAAACAGGACAGTCATTTGCAGTTATTCAGATGGTTTCATATATCTGATGCATTTTGCATACACGTCAGTGTTTTCTGGCTTCCAGCAGGCAGGCTTAAAGGGACAGACATACAGGACATGACTAAGATAACAGGCAAACAGCAACAAACACAAACAAAGCCACGGATCTCCTCTTGAAGTTGTAATCGCAGCTCGAAGAATCAGACTGTCAAAGAACTGACCGCATCAGAGTCCAAATGGGCTGATTTTCACATCAGCAAATTACAGGAAGAAAAGGGGGGGGGGCATTATTTTTAGGCAGGATAAGATGACAGCTAATGATAGATGACGATTATGATTGTTCATGTAGGGCAGTGCTGGGCCTGTTTGTGTTTGTGTCGGCGGACCACTGATGTGACTGCCATAGTGAGGGATAACTACATGGATTAGTGTTTGTGTTTTGTTTAGCATTACAGGAATGAAGTACAAGTAGTGATATTAATGATCAGTTTATTTTGGGGTGAAAAGCATTTATGAAAAGTAACGATCTAATATGAGTTTGATGTTTTCTCTGCAGCCAAACAGACAGGGACGCAGGAGGTGACGAAGACATCAGGTGAGCTCAGGCAGGCTGTGTCCATGGAAGCACACAGTGTTATCTGCACACTCATTGTTATCTCGAAATCTGATGAATAGAGGACAAGATAATTGCTCTCCTCCCTCAGCTCACATGTTGACTTCACAAACACACAAAGATTAATGATTACAAAACCAGATCCTATATTTTTTGTCTACTTTGCTCAACTAGGGACAAGTGTTGAATATTAGCAATAGCTATAAACTCTATAGGGCAGCAGTCACATTCTCTATATTGGAACTATGTTAAACTGCATCATCCCTATTAAGTAAAAACTCAAATTGACAGTCATTTGTTTATCCTCCCACTTTCTCTCTCTCTACATGCATATTTATACGTATGTATATGTATGATTATAGTTATGATTATTGTTTGCTTTTACACTACGCTTTTGTTCGTTTTTTGAAAACCTCTGACAGGAAGAGAGGCGCTGTGGCCTACGCGTCCCAGAAGCCCTGGCTGCTGAATGCAACAGTGGTGGAGAACATCACCTTTGAGATGCCCATGATCAAACCGAGGTAAGATTTCATACCTGCTCAGAGTGGTTTTGAACCTGATTGCATGATGGTTACCTAAGCCATGTTGAGGTTCTGGGTGATGCTGTTTGGATTGGATTTGAATTTTTTCAGACAATTGACCAGAAATTAAGAAACGGAAATCTAAAAAATGACCAAAAACCTGTTGAAGAAAGGGCAGCAAATAGGGATTTCAGCTTAATTAGAAACTACAGACACTTATCCTTGATCGTACCGTAATTACAGGTCAGATTATTTTAGAGAAGGCTTTTTCATTTTAAACTCATTGATACAGTATAAATATGGTAAAGAAAATATTTGGAACAGCTTATAGTCTTCTAATGTAAATGGGCTCCATATGAACAGAGTTGCATTAGTAACCACTGTATGTAAGCTGTCCTCCATCATCATTACTCTTCCTCATTCTGACACCATGATAACAATAAAACAATCTGTTCCCCCGACATTCAGTTTTTAATTATAACAGAATAATCAGTGAGCGTCCAGGTCAATTTGTTAGGCGAAAATAGAGGCAATATCTTTCGTACTACCTGAGGCCAATGTTGTAAATCAGATGTGTTGATGCCTGATTAAGTCAACAATGTGAAAATGCCCACAAACTGTCTGGACACAGAGACAGTTTCCTCTCAAGTGAACGTGTGTGTTTTCACTCCTGGCACAATAACATATACACCATGGGCACAATCAGAAACAGATACACACCCTTACAGTCACAAACTGAGACCCAGTTGCACATATCCTTCCATTGCTACAGATTATCTCTGAAAGGCCAGTTGCTTGGATTTATGGTCGTGGTTGGGTTATCTCCGGGGCTAATGGTGTGCTTTTTTAAAAATGCATCTAATAGAGCGCAGTGCTTTGTTGCTGCGGAGATGTTCTATAAAAAGCAGACATTTGCCCACCGTTCACTGCCCCTCCTCAATGTCTATTCATTCTTTATCTTCCTCTGTGTCTCTCCTCCTCCCTCTGTTTATTTTCTGCCAAGATCCAGAGCGGCTAATGTACTTTTGGGCTGTAACAGCAGGTCTGACTGCATGTGATCATAAGATTCTGTAATCGTCCTTCACCGTATTTTCTGTACAACAGCCATTTCAAGCTTGGATTTTTGTCCGTGCACCTACAATGATGCAGCCTTTGTAGGTCTGGAGCTACAATTCTGTCTTCATGTGTGTTTATACCTCAGCCACAGTCTTGTAAATTTATTTTAGTTTTTACATGACACCTAATCAGCTACATTAAAATCGCACGTTAGCAATAGCATGAGTTATTAGTATTAGAAGTTAGTGGCGGAGTACAGAGTCACAGAGCTGCCAGCGTCGGCTGCGTCTTAATCTTATGCAAAACTGACATCTCTGTAGGTAGTAAACTAAAACTTTCACTACACATACCTGCCAAAATTCAAGTTGTGTGTGAATTGGCATCTTACTGAGTTTGGGGTTGTTATATCTAGTTGGTTTAACTTCTTAAGCATCTGTTTTATGTTGTCAAAATGAACTACTATGAAATTTGTTCTCATCAAATGTTGAACAGCAGTCAACAGCTCTTCTGCGAGATTGGCTATACTGACACGCAGTACACATAAAAAGAGTGATGACAGCCGGCCAAGTCCTTGTGTACAGGCCACAAAGCATTTGCTACTTGAACTAAACGAGCCATGAATGTGTACCCTGTGCAGCAAGTGCAATCCAGCAATTCCATGCTCTGTTATCAACGTGTATGCTGAAGAACAGATGCTTGAGACGCTGAGCCTTGATGCCACACATGGAGAAAATGTCTAGTGTATCTTGTAAATCACAGGCTTTTCGTGTCATTTGTGCACACATGGATGAAACACAGGTGCGGTAATGATCATTTTTAATTCACACCAAGTCTGTTGGTAAAACTACATCAATGTGGGTATAGTGTTGTTAAAGTACTCTTCATTTGACCTTTTGATTTACAAACTTTAAAATCTGAACATGATTAAATTAGATTAAATTAAATT
>KV751367.1:3826338-3843796 GCA_001698575.1 Mola mola | reverse complement strand
TAGTTCTGATTAGAAACGACAGGTGCTTTATGTGTATCAGTCAAATGAATGGTGTGTAGATGTTTGGCTCAGCTTTAGCAATATGCTTTCTTCTGGCTAATATTAACAGCTGCTCTCCGTCCTCATCTGTATTTTGTCTCTCTTTGGGCACTCCAGATACAAAGCTGTCATCGAGGCCTGCTCTCTTCAGCCTGACATTGACATCCTTCCACAGGGGGACCAGACTGAGATTGGGGAGCGGGTCAGTGCCACACCAATGTTTACCTTCATCTTCAAATTCCTCTGTGTCCTTGTTATTTTTCTGTGCATGGTCACTGCTCGCTGGGCAGCGAGGATTTGATATTTTTGTGTACAGAGTCAGGTGACCTTGTTCAGACAGAGCACTGTTATGTTGGATGCCTTCGTTCCCCAGTAATGCAGAAAATAATCCGCAGTGTTATTGTGCTACTCTGGGGATGAGTGCCACATGCATTTATGGATGTAACAGCATTCATCATTCTTTCTAGATACTTGTTGTAAAGTGTTTCTTGCGTATTGCAGGGTATTAACCTGTCAGGTGGGCAGAGGCAACGCATCAGCGTAGCCAGAGCCTTGTACCAACAGACCAACCTGGTCTTTCTGGTGAGTCTGCACACACCCTCACACGCGCACCTTTGATCAAAGTGATATTTTCAGTAGTTTGGACTGAATCTTACATTTGCCATGTTAGCAAACAGTCTATCAGCATTCAGTGCACAGGAGTGTTTCTATTTTTGCCTTCCTGCGTGACTAAAATAGCAAGAAGGCGGTGCGGCTGAATGCAACTTTCAGCTGATGGTCCTGATAGATTTCACTGTTCATCGGTTGTAACCTTAATTTTACAATGCAAATTAAACTGAATGAGGCAATTTGCTAGTCTTTTATACTCATTTGAAACAATACAAAGAGATTATATACAATATATAGTAATTGGCTGTGTGAACCTTTTATATGTTATCCTGAATTTGATGCCAGCAACACGTTTCAAACAAGCCGTGACTGAGGCGATAAAAGAAGTTGTGAAATGTGAGTAAAGACTCATATAGAAGTCATATATCAACAAACAAATACAGAAACTTCTCTGACCCCACGCTCATCTGGACCGATGCAAAGTGGAAAATGTGCCACGCGCTCACAAGCCAGTATTTGAAATTGTTTCAGAAAATTGTGGATATCTGGCCGTCCATATTGGTAAATTCAAAAGGCAGCATCTGTGAGTGTATGGGGGAGGATTAGTGCCCATGGCGTGAGTAAGTTGCACATCTGTGAAAATTTCATGCTATGCTGCCATTTTTTCCCTGCTCATTTGAAGACAGTGGTTTTTCCAGCAGAGTCATCGGCTATAAGGCTGTAACAACAGTAAGTGTTACAACATATGACAACTGAGACTGCAGGCTGTTTAGCCAATGAAGTCATATATTAACCAATCACAAGCCACAGCTAACTGCAGTTGTGGTTAATTCTAATGAAGCGTTCCACAATTAAACAACAGAACTGCTCATCAATCCGCATGATGTCTTCAGTTCTCTTGTTCCCTCGTTTTACTGAAGATCATCAACATAGAAAAGTAGCAAATCCTCATGTTTAAAAAGCCAGAAGTGATGCTGAAGTCCCAATGAAGCAAGAACAGTTTTGACTGAGTCCCAAATATTCAACAGAAGCTTAAGTTTATTTAAGAGAATAGTTTTGCGTTGCTTTTGTCCTCCTGATGCACTTT
The DNA here is from genome assembly GCA_001698575.1 of Mola mola. Lineage (NCBI taxonomy): Eukaryota > Metazoa > Chordata > Actinopteri > Tetraodontiformes > Molidae > Mola > Mola mola. Next base: position 3,842,061 of record KV751367.1, on the reverse strand, counting down.
TTCTTGATGTGCGTTCGCGTGTTTTGCAGGACGACCCGTTTTCTGCGTTAGACATTCATCTGAGCGACCATCTGATGCAGGATGGCATCCTCAAGCTGCTGAGAGAGGAGAAGAGGACGGTGGTGCTGGTGACGCACAAACTTCAGTATCTACCACACGCAGACTGGGTAAGAATGGGAAGCTTTTATTATCAATACGCCTAACCGACTGGATAAACTTGGATAAACTGTGTCTTCAGATCCAAATTCAAGATCCAAGAGCGCCTAAAGACTGATTTGCTGTGTCAGCTAACTTCTTCCTTTAAAACGTCCTTGTGTGTGTGTGTGCGTTTGTCAGATCATTGCCATGAAAGACGGCACCATCCAGACTGAAGGGACCCTGAAGGACATCCAGAAATCTGAGCCTGAGCTGTTCGAGCAGTGGAAAACCCTGATGCACAGACAGGACCAGGAGTTTGAGAAGGTCATTAAGGACCGGAGCTTCAAAGCACTAACAACTCCTTAACGACTTTTAGGTCATCGCTTTTGCTTGTGCCTCCTCCAGGAGACGGTGGCGGCGAGCATGACAGATATGGAGAGGAAAAACCTGCGGAGGGCCATGTATTCCAGAGAGGCCATCAGGACTGAGGAGGATGAGGAAGGTGAGAGGCTGAGGACATGAGGAGCAATTTGCAGGCAGTGCCACAGCCTGATTGTAATGAGTGTGTGTGTGTGTGTGCATTGACGTGATGGTGAATCATTTCTTGTCCTGTGTGTGTGTGTACTTGCCGAGGAGCAGCATCTGTTCCATTAAAGATTAAGCTTTAGGCTAACACCTGCTGTGATGTTTGCAGTATCCTCATCTCTATTTATTCTAACCTGTTGATGTGAAACAAACATCATGTAGGTGTTCCAAAGCTCCAAACCTTCTCTCGGCTGCGTCTTGCCTAACCAGACATGCCACCGCCTTTTCCCAAACCTCAGCCTGACTCTTCTCCTGTGCGTGTGTCTGTGCTGCCCTCATGTTCGATCAAGCAGGCGTGCCCGGAAAGCATGGACTGAAAATAGACAAAAAAAAAAAGAAAACCAGTTTGTGGCATTGTGACACTGCAAGCAAACCGCAGCTCTGTCAGCTTCCCCTGCCGTATTCTAATCTCATCATCCATTTCCTTTTCTCGCTTTTCCCACCCAAACATTTCATCACTCCTGCTCCTCAAAACCTACTTGATGTCTATATGATTGTACAGTAGACGACGGCAGTAGCGTGTGCCATTCTCTCCCTCTCTTTGTCCTCCTCTACTCTCTCCTGCTCCCTCTCCGCCTCCGAGACTGCCATGTGCAGCCTCATCCTCCAAAGCCTGCCACATGATGTGATGTATTCACAGGGGGTAGGGACGAGGCTGGTGGTTTTTAACATTAGCTTCTTAACCTCAGTCAGCGTGTCATGGCTGCCCAAGAAAATAAACACCCCGTTCATGGGAATGAGCCCCTAGCGGGTGTAGATGAACGTGAATAGAGAGATTGCAGCCTGCATCGTGCCTTCTCTGCGTTTCCTCCTCTCCTTTGGATCTATTTCTCTGTCTCTTCTTGTTTGTCTCAGAAAGAGCAACTGAAGATAATGAATTATCTAGCAAGGAGGGAGGGCAGGGAGAAATGTCATAGAGCGCGTGAGCAGTGAGTCACAGCAGAGAAAAACCTCAGTTAAATAATTGTTCACATCGCTGACGTTTCCAAAGATTTGGAAAAGTCATTTTCTCCCAAAACTGATCAGTTTTATTAAATTAAAGGTCTTTAATCGTGCCTGTCTTGACCCCAGAGGAATCTGTGGAGAGCGATGATGACGACAACCTGTCGCAGGTGATGCGTCAGCGTGCCACCATCCCATGGCGCTCCTGTGGCACCTACCTGTCCTCCGCCGGGCTCCTCCTGCTCATGCTGCTCCTCCTATCACAGCTCCTCAAACACTCCCTCATGGTCGCCATCGACTACTGGCTGGCACATTGGACGTCACACGTCATCACGGCCAAGATTGAAGCCACGGCTCGGAACTGCACCGTTGTTCAGGTGAGGGCGTGCTCCGAATTTCCTGACGAGATTTTTTGTCATCAAAACACGTTTTTTCGTTTCTGTGTTAGGCATCAGTCTCTAGAAGTGCATTTTTTCCCCCACTTTTTCACTAAGGGGGCATAAAAGCAGTCTAATTTTTTTAGAAAGCCAAACATTCTCTTGTTGCAGCTACTCGAGTGTGTGTTAAAATATGTTTACGTACCTTTAAAGGTGAAATCATCAAGTCAGTCAAATCAGTCATCAAGTTATAAACTTCTGGAACTTTTATTTTAAAGTGGTCACAAATAAATATGCCGAAAAACATATTTTTATGTGTTGGCAAACTGTGTTTCAAAATTGGCCAAAATTGATGATCAGTGTGATATTTAAGATTGAAATATCGATAGATTAATAGTAACATACATATGATGATATCATGTAAATATTACAGCCAATATAGATCTTTTGTTTATTGCTTGGGGTTTCCTTTTCACTGTTCATTAAGTGTAAACCTTGTCTTTGTTTCACAGACTCTCTCTCAGCACTACATCAGTTAAATGAGTGTAATTCATGGGCCATAAAAGAGACAAAACACAGCAATGATATATATATATATTTTTTCTTCTCCTCACATTTTCTATAGATACTACAACAGTATTGTTGTTGTGTACGTTATGGTCCATATTTATTGTAAAGTGAAAATTTCATATCATCACAGCCCTATGGTAAACTTAATATTTTGTTTGTTTAGTATTGTGCTGTTTTGGGTCATTTTCTTAGATGTTTATTTACAGTCAAACCAACTCAGGAAGGGAAACATGGGAAACTTTATATCATACGATACAATTAGGCCAGAGTGAGATTACATAATATTTTTCAGATTGGTTCCCCTGTGAATCAGTACACACGAACTGCAGCTCAGACTCCTCTGCATGTTCCAGACACTAGGACGTAGTTTATGTTTGTGTTAAAGAAAGATTAGGAAAGGATGCTCACTGTAATTAGGTGCATGTACACAAGGCCTAAAATGTCTGAAGCTTCACCTTCATGAACATTTTAAATATTCACATTTGGGTTTTAAAATAGTCTCATACTGACACACAGACGTAAACAAGGACTGAAGCGGCGTGTCAGCGTGAAGGTTAAGCTGCGTAGTTAACAAAGCAGCTGTTGTCAGGTTATCACGATGAAGGTCCAGCTCTAATATTAATAGTTACATACTGAAAGTTGCATGTGTGACATTGTTCTGTCTGTGCGTGCGTGCCCTTGTTGTGAACTGAATACTGGTTAACACAGTTCCACACAGTCGTACGGAGGCTAAAAGCACAGCGGGGGGTTTGGGAACGGCAAGTTAAACAGTGCAGTCATCTCTCCACAGCTTCTCTCTGCCTCGCTCTTTCTCTCTCTCTTACATACACACTCGCTTACCAACAGTTAAGTGCAGATAGCTTGTTGCTTGACTGCCACTGATATTGTGTTTGGCTGAGCTTCAACGTGTATTTGCTGGGTTTAGCTCATCTCTGCGTGCTGTAGACTAATCCACATGGGTACACTCAGTAGTCTCGTTCTACGACAAACTTTCACTGCACCGTAAAGACACTGACTTGACAGACAATCTGTACACTTTTTGTCTTTTACCTGTCTGGATGTAAAGCAGCAATTAGCGGATTACACAGATGGAGATTCATATTTTTTCTAAAGAAGTACTCTGAATGATCTCATTCTGTTGATGGTAGTGATGACCTTGTATAAAGCTCTAATGACCAGTTTAATGATTTTATGAATCGTAAGTTTTATGATTTGAAACTATTGAATAATGTATGAATTATTTAACATCAAGACTGTTGGTAAATGATTAGTTGGTACATTAACTAACTGTTAGCAAATGCTTGTTGAGGCATTAAATAATATTAATTAATGATGTAAAGTGTTTCCAGTGATGTTGATTTGGTTTTGTATTACAAATGTAAAATGTGATAAAAAATTAGCGACAGAGAGAAATATTTTGTAGTTGTGTGTTCTCCTTACTGTCCAGTCGTTCATTGCATGCCCTGAGCCGTGCATTGTGCAAGCGTATTGGTCATATTAAAGGCTATACTATACTATAATTTGCAGATGTACATTTCACACAGTGATGTGAGGTTGCCTGTCGTAGCACTGCTTTCTTAATGCTCATATTTCTGTTAATGTGCACCGTCCAGATATTTGGACAAATTGCGCTGTGACGCATTGGCAGTACAATGTGAATTTTTTTGAGTCTTAAATGAGCTGTTTGCCTCTCTGTAGGACTGTGGCTTCAGTCACTCCTGGTATCTGTCGGTGTTCAGCGTGCTGTGTTGCCTGGGCATCATCTTGTGCCTGGCCACCTCTGTCGCCGTGGAGTGGACCGGCCTCAAAGTGGCCAAGGAGCTCCACCACAGCCTGCTCAACAGGATCATCCTGGCCCCCATGAGGTACGACGCTCGGTGTGTGTGTGTGTGTGTTGCGCCTCGTGATTCGTGGAGACAGATGTGTTCCCTCTGATTCTGTGTGTGCTAAAACAGATCGTTTCAAAGAGGAAGTACACTTAAAAGCGCCTTTTTCTCGCCCCATTACTCAAAGCACCATCTGGTGTGCCTCATAGCGAAACCTGGGAGACATCACTTACATAAAGATGCTCACACACACACATTTACACACCTGCATGTTCTGCACACACTCGCAGGCTGAATTAACATGTTTGACATTTGTTGATGTCTCACTGTCTCTTAAATAATCATAGATATTGATTTCAGGGTAAATATATATCCTAACAGTAAGTAAATAAAAGGCATTTTGATCCGCCGCTATTTTCTTTGCCCTCAGGCTGTTTGAGACGACCCCCCTCGGCAGCATCCTCAACAGGTTCTCCTCAGACACAAACACAATCGACCAGCACGTCCCCACCACCCTGGAGTGCCTCTCTCGCTCCACCCTGCTGTGCGTGTCCGCCCTGGGCGTCATCTCCTACGTGACCCCCGTGTTTCTCATCGCCCTGCTGCCGCTGGCCATCGCCTGTTACTTCATCCAGAAATACTTCCGGGTCGCGTCCAGGTAAATGAGACGGGATGGAGTGATTGAACATCACGGGCTGCATGACGGCAAAGTCATAGCCTTGGTGTCCTTTCTGGGAGTGTGTGGGTGTTCAAATGCCCCGACGGGACACGTATGATCTGCAATTACACACAAATATCAGAGTGCCACATTAACTTTTTGATGAATGAAATCGGATTTATTTACTCAGAATTAAATCAGGATGTGAGATTTATCCATTGGTCCCTCTTTGCATCAGTGCTCTGCCGCTTATTTTTCTTACCAAACACTTTTGGCTGCCAGTGCAAATGGCTGTACACAACTGAGAGCACGACAAATGTGAAGCCTTTTTTTTCCACAAAAATTACTAGACTCTCATCTTCTAATATTTTTGTTTTAATCTTATTATTCTAATTGCAAACCTCCATCCTTTTATGTTGTGTTTTAATATTAAGTGAACTGCAGCTGTGTCCTCTGTCTTCTGGTCAGGGACCTGCAGCAGCTGGAGGACAGCACCCAGCTCCCTTTACTCTCCCACTTCTCTGAGACAGTGGAAGGTCTCACCACTATAAGGGCTCTCAGGTAATTAGCACCTTGCGCCCTCACAGTCTTAACTGAATGAGCAGTGGAAAACTGAACTTTGTTGTTAAGTGACTTGGATGTTTGAGCTTTGCTGTGCAGGAGATATATCTCCTGTTCAGTTTTAAACTTTTGAAACCAAACATATTTGCATATTCATATATTCTCTATGTTTCAGGGAGGGAGGAGTAAAATTTTTAATCAGGTATATAAACTTTGGTGGAAAAGTCATATCAGACACAAATTACTATTAAAATAGTTTCATAGTTGAAAAATGTGTATATTGTTCTCATTATATGCAGAAATCTTCTTCGGCACTTCCCGACTATACGTTGTGAATAAAGTTGTATTTATCTCCAGACTGTTTGCACAAATCCATGTACTCTCCTGTTTTTATACCTATTTAATGTCCTGGGTTACAGTAGTTTGCTTTAGATACATGATAATGCAAGCTGAAGTAACAGGCCAATTTTTTCAGTCATTTGTGTTAATATTACTATTTAATGCCATGTCAAAATAACAATACACAGTACAAACGATGCGGCCTGAAGTTTAAGCATTTGGAGATGTTATTACTTTGCCTCGTGTTCAGCGCGCACAAATAAAAATGACACGTGCCTTCGTCTCTTGGCAGGTACGAGCCCAGGTTCAGACAGAGGCTACTGCAGTTCACCGACGCCAACAACATCGCCTCTCTCTTCCTCACAGCAGCCAACCGCTGGCTGGAGGTCCGCATGGTAATGTTCCGTCCACAGTTAATAACAACCCACATCAGATGCTGCTGGATCACTGCTCCCTCTATTGGGAACCTGAAAAATGGAGTTATCATTAACATGTGGTGGTGTGTCGGCTGCTCGCAGCTCAGGTTTCCCAGCAGCAGGGGAGAACACCATCACGTGTTTATGGATCCACATCCATGTGTGCAGAAGAAAAACACTTTTTGTCCCCCTTTTTTGCACTAAAATGAAAAGCGAAATTTAATAACAAATCTCCTTTTATCGTACCGGCCTTTTTGATGCGTCATCCTGGCGCTGTGACCTCCGTGTCTCTGCAGGAGTACGTCGGAGCCTGCGTGGTGTTGGTGGCCGCTGTAGCCTCCATCACCAACGCTCTCTACAACCAGCTGTCCACCGGGCTGGTTGGGCTGGGGCTGACGTACGCACTCATGGTGAGACCCTGCGTGTGAATCGTTGCTCGCCTTTCTGCTCTCTTGAACAACAACCAACATGTTCTCATGATGAGACTGCAAATGTTTGAAATATCCTACATATGTTTTCCAAACGTACCCAATTTGTTATATTTATCTTATTTTGCACAACGTACCACTCGTGGTACAGTAGTTCAACTTCATTTCATTTCTTGTCCCGGGAGTCAGATGACGAGATTTAGCAAGAGAATAACCGTGGATGCATAATGAGTGATAATTATCTTACAGCAGAAAAAATAATTAGGTCAAATCAAAAAATGCAATTGGGAGTCTTTTCATAAGAATCCACCTATCCAATCCGCCATTAAGCAAATTTTCAACGTTCCTCTCACAGTTTTCTCTAAGTCTTTTGGTAAAAATGTGTTTCTTTCTTGTCATTATAATAAAGCTATACACATTTGCTCTCTTCAGCCCTGCGATATGACAACAGAGTGCAGATTTATCATTGTTTTTTGAAATTGAATAAAATCAAGATAAATGATTGTTTGTAGCAACATAGATTGATGTATGAGAGGACTCTCTACACTGCTGACATGCCCTGTGTGCTCCTCCTCCTCCCTGCATGTACCAGGTATCCAACTATATGAACTGGATGGTGCGGAACCTGGCAGACATAGAAGTACAGCTTGGCTCAGTCAAGAGAATTAACGGCCTGCTCAAAACTGAACCGGAGAATTACGAGGGGCTGCTCAGTGAGTGCAGCTACAATCACGCTTCCTTAAAAAACATTAAGCGTTACATTTAGCAGGTGCATAACAAAGAAAAATCACACCTGATTTCTTGTAGTCTCTTCAGGGATTCAGGGGCCTTACATTATTGTACTCCTACCTTCAGTGCCAGTTATCCGTCTGCACTGTTTTGGTGGCAAAAATATTACACTTGAAAATCTCGACAGCAATGTCTCTTTTTAGAAATCATGACCCGGTTACTGCAGACTAATTCACAGAGCTAGTTGTGAGTGCTTTCACGTGCTGAACGGCACTGAATAGAAGCAGAGGAGGAGACGTGCTTCTGCTCATGGACGACGGCAACATGTTAGCAGCGAGGTCTGTGGACCATCTTGGGTGGCTGGGTTGTGACTTTTGGAAAGACATAACGCTGCTGATTTGGTGACACCATTTACAGAAAATACTGACTGAGCTGCCGCTGTAGTTTTGCTCTTGGCGTCTCAAAGGGTTTCTGTGCTGGTCTCAGCTGTGTCTCAGGTCCCTGATGGCTGGCCCCGACACGGAGAGATCAAGATCCAGAACCTGAGCGTCCGATACGACGCTACGCTGAAGCCTGTGCTCAAAAATGTCAACGCACACATCAGCCCTGGGCAGAAGGTAACCAAACCACGAGTTACAACTGAAGATGTGGCCAATTCTCGATTTGAACGTTGGTGACTTGGACCTGTTTGTTGTCAGGTGGGGATCTGTGGCAGGACAGGTAGCGGCAAATCCTCATTCTCCTTGGCCTTCTTCCGTATGGTGGACATGTTTGAGGGTACAATAAAATATCAACACTTAAACTTTGCTGGAAATGTGTTTAAATATTTCTATGGAAGGAAACTGTGTTAAATTGTCTGATTATTACTGCACTTTTCCCTTGATAGGCAGGATTGTAATTGACAACATCGACATTGCCAAGCTGCCTCTGCAGACCCTCAGGTCTCGCTTGTCCATCATCCTCCAAGACCCCATCCTGTTCAGCGGCACCATCCGGTACGAAAGGTTTCTCCGTCATGGAGAAAAAAAAAAAAAGCAAACATTTCCAGGAACGGCACCAGCTGGCAAACTGTGACACACTTCAAAGACACTTATCTGAAGCATGAGTAGGCTTGTAGATAAGAGGACATTCCTCGCGGTTTATGTCTAAGCTTGAACTGCACCGACTAAAAGCTTTGTTTTGCTGAGAGGAACACAGCAGGACACGTTGCTGGAAGCTGTGTGATGCTGGCAGACGGCAAATTTAGATATTTCAGGCAAATCATGTACAACTGTAGTCTCCCCGCTGCCCAAATTTATCTTTTTTAACCTCAATCCGTAACAACAAGGGTACGTTAATTATCATTAGTTAGTGCAACAATAAGCATATACTAATAGTTAAATAATGTGCCAAATAATTATTTACTAAGGATTTTCATGTTAGCTGAGATGATAATTCATGCATTATTCAGTAGTTTAAAACCATACAATTAAGTGTCACTTAAGGGATACATGATTTAAATGTTCAAAAAAGGCATTAATAAATAGTTAATTTGAATGAATAAATGCTTAATGTATTAATGATAAGCATTAGGTGGCCGTCTGTGTCCACATGCCTCTTGTTGTATTATTTAACTATTAGTTTATGGCACTACATTAACGTTAATAGTATGGTTAGAAACTACTGGATACGTTTTAGTTCACAGGAAGACTGTAAGTAAGTGGTTACATGTCGCGTTAATTAAGTGCTCATTACTGCAATAGCGATGTTAACTAACGCACCCTTGTTGTGAAGTGTTACCTGTTAATTTCAGTGTTGAATGAAGGGGTGAGACTGGGGATGAATTCTGTAAGCAGTCATTTATGTGTGTTTGTGTGTGTAGGTTCAACCTGGACCCAGAGATGAAGGCCACGGACGAGATGCTGTGGGAAGCTCTGGACATCGCCCAGCTCAAACCGGTTGTTAAATCTCTTCCAGGAGGCCTGGGTGAGAGCCTGTGTTTGTTTTAATGTGTGTGTAAGTATGGTTTGGTGTATGAATACAATATGATCACATCTGTCTCCACACAAAGATCAGGTGTCAGAATAAATGAGCATGAATATTTCATCCTCCCACTCTGAGCTGGATTATACGCACTTTCTTGGCTCACACCAGCTGTGACACCGGAGACCTGAGAGCCGCAGCCGTGTCGCCATCAGAGCAAATAGTAGGCGAGACGGGCAGACTTAACCTCCATACATGACCAGTTGGCCCCCGACACCTGATGTTTCTCAGCTTTCACTTGTCTAGTCTGACACTGAGCAACTCGCTGCCTTAGTTTGTAACCCCTGAGTTACTGGCTAATGTATTTCAGCCTTTAATGTAGCCAAAGTAGCAGCTCACTGTAGTTTTATGTTGGACATGAAGCAGCCTGCAGTTCACTGCAGTCAGGAAGTACAAATGCTTTCAAAATGACTGAAGGGTCATTCAAACGTGACTTAAAGCAGATAAACCTCGTGTGAACTGAGTGATGGGGAGCAGGAGAGCCATTCAGGTTTTCAAGAGTCATCCATCATGACATCGACATGAATGCAAAATCAATGGGACGCACCAATATAACAATCTGTAAGCCAAGAAGCAACAGCGACAGTAAATCTGCCCTCTCCTTTAGACAAACTTGAAGTGGGATGTCATGTATCTGTAGATATTCATGAACATTCCTGTTCTCTTTCAGATGCCACGGTGACAGAGGGAGGAGAAAACTTCAGCCAGGGTCAGAGACAGCTGTTCTGTCTGGCCAGAGCCTTCGTCAGGAAGAGCAGCATCCTCATCATGGACGAGGCCACAGCCTCCATCGACATGGCAACGGTCAGTGTGTGTGAGGACTGCTCAGAGGAACTCATCAGAAAGGGCACAAAGAGAGGAGACAGGAGGGTCCTTCATGTGGCGAGGCAGGGTGCGGCGGGACATTTTCATCTGTTGTCATGGAAACAGGACAAAAATCTAGAGGTTCATTCACACAGAGAGGTTTTAGCTGCTGCTTGATGATGTAAGAGGGGGACAGAAAGAAAGCCGGCATGGGGGAGCTGTGCATGACGTGAAGAGAGACAAGAGGGGAAAAGACTCGACACAGGCAGCGTAACAGCCTGAGGGGAGCCAGCAAATGGCTGCATCTTACTTAAGACCCCTTTCCCGAGTGATTGGCCACAAAGAGCGACTCCTCTTCTAGTTCTCAGAGAGGCGGCCTCGCTGCCCTCAGGGAACACGGCAGAGCATTTAATCAGGGCATCCACAGAGGTGACAAAGTGAGCCTCGGGAGGTCGAAAACGACATCCCTTCATCATTTTAACCCTTATTTTTGCATGTGTCTTCTTGCATTTTTGCTTGTCTTTGGTTTTCAGTCGACGTCGGCGTGAGTTTGTTTTCATTGACTCTAATCTGCCGTCTGTCCCCACAGGAGAGCATCCTGCAGAAAGTGGTGATGACGGCCTTTGCTGACCGCACGGTGGTCACGATAGCAGTGAGTATCTCCCGCACCGGTCATGCACGTGGCTCCCTTGCTGCACAAAGAACAGACTTTTTAGGATTGTTAATGATGAAACAATCTAAACTAGTCTGAAGTCTGGATGTTAGATATTTCGCATGCGTGAGGTGACAGATGTAGAGGTGGTGTTTGACTGGCTCTGAGAGCAGTGTCTCCTCCCGCGCAGCATCGCGTCCACACCATCCTCAATGCCGACCTGGTGATTGTGATGAAGCGCGGGATCATCCTGGAGTACGACCGGCCCGAGGCCCTGCTGGACAAGGAGGACAGCGTCTTCACCTCCTTCGTGCGTGCAGACAAGTAGCACAAGAGCGCGCGAAGTCAAGACATTCAAAGTGCAATTGTCCCATGGAATATATATTCATTTTATTTTGTAATCGTATTGTATTATATTTGTACATAAAAGAAAAAGTCAATTCTTTGTTAATAAAACATAAATTATCATTTACTGTGGCGCTCTTGTGTCGGGGTGATTTGGGGCCCGACAGGGATTAAGACCGCTCACTCCACTGCTGGAGTTGTGTCTGTGCTTGTGGGTCCAAAACAAATGAGTCATGAGTGGATCAAGAGTGTAAAGTGAGCCGAGTCAGCTGAGGAGCACACGGTGCAGTCCAGCAGGACGAGGCCATGAGCCACAAACGGAGCATAGTGACCATTTTCAAATTCTCCGGAGTGTCCGCGTGGGCTGAGTCTGGCACTGACGGAACAGCACAGGCTGGCCTGCTGTGAGGGTCAAGCTGCAGAGTGTGCTCAAAAGTCAGGCTGGTGGGTGAAGCTTACGGCAAACAGCCTGTGGATTGTTTACGGCACAGGTCCTTTTATTTAACCCTTTGAATACCGAGCTGCATTCTCACTGAGAATCTCAGGAGGGGCAGCACAAAGGTGGCGGAGGGAGGGACTCACGTCTTACGTTACCGAGCCACAGTGAAGTGGCACAGTCGGCACGTGGCCTCATCCAAACCTGATCAAACTCTGCTCAGGTGCCCCATTTTCCATCCAGCTGCGTGTCCGCGGAGGAACGCCCGGGCCGGGCGCGCGGGACCGGGGTGCTGCTGCGCGACTATGGCCGGTGAGTGACGGCGGCAGCTGCGAGCCGCAAGAACAATCTTCTGGGTGGACTTGGCTGCGCTGAAGCGCACATACCTCCAGATCCCCGGCGAGAGCGAGAGTGCCCTTCCTGCGCCGGGAGAGAGGACGGGGGAGCCGGGCGCGGAGCAGAGTTTTCAGAGAGTGCGGGTCCATAGTATGGGAGTGCTATGTTGTCCAGGAAGGGACTCATTCCTGAGGATTACTTACTGACGCGTCTGGCTGAGGATGTCCTGCAGCCAAAGTTCAAGGCGAAGTCGAGGAAAGCTCGGTTCGTCACCAAGAACGGCACGTGCAATGTGGCGCACACCAACATCCGCGAGCAGGGCCGCTTCCTCCAGGACGTCTTCACCACCCTGGTGGACCTAAAATGGCTCCACACGCTCATCATTTTCACCATGTCGTTCCTGTGCAGCTGGCTCCTCTTCGGGATGATCTGGTGGCTCGTGGCCTTCGCGCACGGCGACCTGCACCCGCCGGGAGACGGCTTTGTCCCGTGCGTGACGGACATCCACTCCTTCTCCTCCGCCTTCCTCTTCTCCATCGAGGTGCAGGTGACCATCGGTTTCGGGGGCCGGATGATCACAGAGGAGTGCGTGTCCGCCATCGTCATCCTGATCGTGCAGAACATCGTCGGGCTGATCATCAACGCCATCATGCTCGGCTGCATCTTCATGAAGACGGCGCAGGCCAACCGGCGCGCCGAGACGCTCATCTTCAGCAAGCACGCCGTCATCTCCGTCCGCAACAACAAGCTGTGCTTCATGATCCGCATCGGGGACCTGAGGAAGAGCATGATCATCAGCGCCACCGTGCGGATGCAAGTGGTCAGGAAAACCACCACGGAGGAGGGCGAGGTGGTGCCGCTGGACCAGATCGACATCCACATGGACAACCCGGTGGGCACCAACGGCGTCTTCCTGGTGTCCCCCCTCATCATCTGCCACGTGATCGACAAGGACAGCCCCCTGTACCAGCTGTCCGCCTCCGACCTGCAGCACGAGGACATCGAGGTAATCGTGGTGCTGGAGGGGGTGGTGGAGACCACCGGCATCACCACGCAGGCCAGGACCTCCTACGTGTCGGAGGAGATCCTGTGGGGGCAGCGCTTCGTGCCCACGGTGTCCGTGGAGGACGGCATGTACGCGGTGGACTACTCCAAGTTCGGCAACACCGTCAAGGTCCCGACACCGTGCTGCAGCGCCAAGAAGCTGGACCAGGCGGGCGGCATCGCGCGCCTCAAACTGGACGTGGGCGTCACCTGGCGGACGTCCGTGAGAAGGCGGCGGGGCACCGCGGTGGCCCGCAGGTCCAGGATGGAGAGCTAATGAACCCACGGAGACATATCTGCCCGTGCTTCATGTGGTGACCTTCACCTGTCAGCTCTAATTAGTCACGTGTCACCAAGCTTCTCACTCAGGGTCAGTCTGAGCATGCGCACAAATAAGAAAGCACAGAGGCTCAGACGTGACTCTCGGCTTAGATGAACCTGCTCTCAAGTTTTTAATTTATTTGTGACTAAAGAGAGTGTCTGTATGTATCTTAAAGCAATAAAGAACAGTGCTTGTAATGTTTGTTAAGGATGGAGAGGCCACGTCTGATTTTGTGCTGCGCCTGAAGGTGAAAGACACAACGAAAGGCACAACCTGACTCAGAGGTGAGTCGGGTCAGCAGTGTTGTTAAAGAAGTGAAACCAGGAGCGACAACAGAGCATCACAAATTATTAGAATATCCTAATTCCTCATTAGTTATTTTAAAACTGTGAACATTAATTACCTGAAGAGTTTAATGCATTTTATTACTTTTTGATGAATATGTTCTACAGCTAAAAACATATTTAAATGTCACTGTAAAACATTAGAATATTTTACCTTAACTTCAGCAGTGATTGTCAACATTAAAACACAAGAGGCTTGAAATATTTCACTTTGAGAAGACAGAATATCTGAAACTTTTTCATGATATTCTACTTTAGATTAAAAATTCTTAGAAAAGAAGTTTTTACACTTTTTCACTAAGTGCCCACAAACATATTTCCCTTTGCAAAAGATGAGGTTGAGATACTCTGACTTTCAGTCCCAAGTATGAGTTAAACGTCAAAGTTCCCCTTTCATTTGACTCTGAAGGAAATACGTAGACTAGCATTTATTCTCAGATGTCACACAGAAGACATGTCTGAGTTCTCCCCATGACTCCTAAACTGTGTCCTGTCCTGCTTTTACAAATAACATTACTTTAAAGAGGCAGCACAAGAGACACTCGTGGGTTTTCCCTCTTTCATAATTCACAAAGACATTAATACAAACGACACAGAGACAGGTTGGCATTTCTCTTTTTATTATTAGATTATAATCCGCAGAGCTTAAAATATTAAATTGCTTTTAACTTAGTTAATAATTAAAATACATAAAAATGAGAGCCAGAACTGAAGAACCCTGCAAAAAAAAATAAAATAAATAAAAAAGAATTACAAACCCAATCCTCCATACAGAGGCTATGCCTGACAGAACCCGCTTGCAATTCTTTGTACAGTTAAGCAGACTGGATTTTTTATACATGTGTGACTGGGACCCTTGTTGTAATTCCTTCTGAAATAATCTTCCTCTGATATTTTTAATAAAAAGCAAATTTTAAGGGACAAATAAAAACAAAAAAAAAAAAAACAAGTAGAGATATTTATTTTCACACTGGGAGTACTGGCGACTGTTAAACAGTAGAGCTGCTCTACACCATCTACTCCGACCACCCTTTTTGTCTCGCCGCTGCTTCTCTGAGCCTGCAGACATTACCTCATGTCTTTGTCTTTCCCTGCTGCTGGAGTGGGTGTCGGGGGCTGCTTATGAACAGAAGAGCTCTGATTCAGTCTCCATCGGCCTGTCGCCAAAGTATCCACTCTTACTTCAGATTAAATTATCTAATGTACAATCTTTAGACTTTTATCCCGTCTACCTGTCTGTGTGTGGTGTTCTCTGCACGTGTGCTGCCATCTACAGGTGGACTCTGGGACATGTTTGTGACGTTATTGTAGTTAAACACAATGTCTGTCACGCGAGGGGATGAGCAGTCTGCTGAACAAGGGACAGATGGAAAAAAAAGAAAAGAAAAGAAAAGAGTGACTTCTCTCTGGCAGCAGTGACATTTCTATCAGGTCCTGAGTAGGAAGCGCTTTTAATCATCCCCCCACAACAAAAACAGTGATTGGCTAGTATCTCTCCATCAAGCAGTAACGTGGCTCCGTGCCTGCTGGCTGTGTCCCGCCGCCGCTGCCGCCGCCGCAGGGGTAAGAGGGAGGGACGAGCTGGCAGGTGAGCAGAGACGCCTCCTCTTCTCACGTTAACAACACTGTACAAAAGTAGGTTGAAGCAAAGCAGAGCCCCCCCTTCCTGTACTGTATGTTAGGTAGAGGAGGTGGAGGGAGGTGAGGGGCCAAGCCGCGCCCTCCCCCTCCCGCCACGACATAAAATAAAACTGAATAAAACTTCAACAAAAATAAAAGTGAAATAAAACCAAATATAAAACATACACATACTTTTTTTGTTCCTAGTTTAAATTGCAGAGAAGAAAGG
>KV751367.1:3750987-3824474 GCA_001698575.1 Mola mola | reverse complement strand
ACAAATCCCGAAGAATGTAAGGCGTCCACATAACTGACCCTGCAGTGGGGGACCTACTGACCACCACACAGGGGCCAGACTCTGACTACACACTGAGTCACACGAGATCAGACTGTGTGTTTGTGCTGAACTAAAAACATGTCCGCTTCATTCCAACATACCCGCTCAGACGTTCAGACATGACAGAACCCCCGACCATGTGCAGTCATACACAAACAATGATTTACTCACTTTTTATGAACACACTGCTTCAAAGTATTGAGTATGACTTGTTTTTTTCTCTCGTATTGTTTATGTCTGTAAAGTCCCCTTTTCTTTGCAGCCTTGGCACATTTTCCACTAACAATAACTGTCGACAATTTTCTTCCTCACACAAGATGGAGTTAGTGCTGTGGTTAGGATTAAGTAGTCAGGAAACGGCATGAGTGATGGCATGCAGAATATGCAAATATTCCAAAAATTTCAACACTCCACAGAACTGCAACATTTCTATATATCTTTATGGTAGGGGAGACATGATAACGCAACACCATATCCAACATCACATAGTTTACAGTTTGGAGCTATGGTACGTTATTCCATCACAGACGTCTTCCACAGAGACAACCGTTCTTCAAACCTACAAACAGGTAACGTGCAATTTAAGTAATAAAAATTAATTAAAGTAATTATAACCGATATTGCATGTTTGCCATTGAGTTAAATGCCACTTGAATGTTAGAGTCATTGCAAAAAGCAATGTAATTTGATTAATCACTCATAATGAAACTAAATGAACCAGTGTACTTTACCAGCCAAATCTAAAATGGACATGTCTACTTGAACTCAACACTAATGAGCAGTGTGAGCATGTTACTTACCCTCCCTCTCTACCACACCCATTTAATCGTATCCACACACCCGTACAAAATGGGTCTAAATAGCTACCAAATGTTTCCGTTCCCTCATAGCTCATGGAAACATTTCTTCCTAAAATAGTGCTTAGCTCTGCTTTTGGGCAGGGGCTCTGACGCTGCTGTGGCTCACTCAGTTTTCACCACAGAGGAGGGGGTGAAGGCAGGGTTGGTGCCAGTCCTACTGGTACAGGAAAGGGTGGGGAAGGGACATTAATGAATGGTGGGCCTATCTCAGAAACCTTACTCTGAAGAGGAGCTGTGAGGCAAACTTAAAGTTCAATTCTTTGTTTTTCTTCATTCTTTTTTTTTACAGGTTAACACTGCATACAAAAAATGTTCAACAGCGCTAATCTATATGCTCTTCACATACCCCAGGCAAAGCACCTTCCTTTTTTACTTTTCTTAGGGTGTGACTCAGGTGACAGTAGTGGAAAAACCCACTGTTGACCGAGAGTTTAACTCATGACAAATCTGTCACATCACATGTGTGCCATTTCTCAACTATTGAGTTGTTTTTGTCTTGGAGGAACGTGTGAGTGTATCCTGAAACGTTCAGAGGTGTCTTCAGAGTTGACTATTGCGGTTTAGTGGGTAATCAGGTTTTTCCAGCCTTCAGTATACACAGGAGAAATGCAGGTCTTCCTCCACAGATGTACAGATGGCACCCTGCCCTGACAGGGCAAACTAGTTAGATAAACACTTAGTTAGTCACCTCCCCTTTGTTAACGTGAAATGAATAGGCTTCCTTGTTTTGACTATCTTTAAGCTTTTAACTACTGCACCAGCATCCCAGGCTTTACAACAAGCAGCAGTAATTAAACACTTTTGGTGTAAAATGCAGCTACAATACGGAGAGTGATAAAATAACTTGTGTGGGGACTTCAGACTCTTCTTTAATGCTAACGCTGGTCTTATCACTGGATCAAGGGAGTTTAACCGTTTGTGAGTTTTATGATGACAATTGAAAAAAAAAAAAAAAAAAACACAGGCTGGGCCAAAGAGGATTAAAGGTGAAGTTACAGCGGCTTGATTACCTTATTTGGACTCACTCACTCAGCACTCAATTCTCAATGCTCAATTCTGACAAAATCTAATGCCGCCGGATCACCATTTGCTGCCATCCATGGCACAAAAACATTATTTAAATGTATTTAAAAGTTGATGCCTTTAATCTGGCTCACACCTGTGGTACTGAAAAGGCAGTAGCTCTCTAAATTGGTCTGCTAAAGCATCACATCACATGATACTTGAAGTCAGTCGTGTTAGAGGGGTGAACCTACAACAGCCGTGGTAAATGCACAGCCTGCTGTAATACATAAAAGCTGCAGACTGCAGGTTCTATGTTGGACTATGTGGGTAGTTGAAAGAGTAAAACGAAACTGAATGCACCCCCTTTGGACTGCGTCATCCCTTGCTGACGGGGGAAACGTCCCTTGGTGAAAAAACTAAAGGAACCCTTGATTTCTGCTAAATAAAAAATTGGTTGGGCACGAGAGTGATGAATAAATCAAAAGTGGGGGTGATGACTTACGTGTTGCAGGCTGTCATGGATTGACAGGTGTCCCCAGTGCAGAACTCGGAGATGGTGCTATACTGCAGGTTGATAAGATTGAAGAATGTTGTTGCTGTGGCAAAGACAACAGGCAAAGGTTTTTGTTGTTGTTATTCAGTGCAATTCTAGCACAGCAATGAGTCACAGTGCAGAAAACCAAAATACTATATAACAATGTAAACCTGGATGGTTGGAACCTAGAACTCGGATGGATTAAGGGGACACACCCACATTGCGGCACAATGCTCTACATCTGTCACAGCCATCGGCTTGACACACAGTCACATGCACAACCCTAATCCATCAAGCCACCCATTTCTTCAATACAATATCTGAGCTTTAGGATAAAAAAAAAAAAGACAAATGGGAGGTGTCAGCAGGTTTGGTAAGCGCTCAAGGTGTTGCCTGACTGACTTTAAACACAAACAGGTATTTCCACTACGAGGGGATGGCCTTCAAAATGTGCTGCACAATGAAAAGTACCTCAACTAATAAAACAGTTAAACCAATAATCAGTCTAATCCCATTTTCATCACTTTTCACATGTGTTTTTTTTTGCCCAATTGTTGATAAAATAAATTTAAAAATAACATGATGATAGATCTACAATCTGCATTAATACTCTCAATCTCAAAGCAAACAAATGTATAGGAGTAACAGGTACAATATCTGCCTCCAAAATGTAGTGGGGAAAAAGTAAAGCAGCATGTAGCGAGGTTCTTCAAAATAGGTTTGGTAACCACACTATAATTGATGTGATTGCACACATCAGTTATCGGTTTGATTAAGAACAATTAGTACTGAGTGACAGTTTAGCTTTGTAATTTCTTCATGTTTCCCCATGTTTTAGTAAATTTTATTGTTTTGAAATTATTCTCCTTGTTCAGTAGCCACTGAAGTTTGTTGGGAGGTCTGAACAGTACAGGAAAACCATTGAAATAGTTCATGTTGCTGGCCTTCGTAACTGACCCTCCCTGAGTGGCAGTTTTACTCTTTTGGCAAGTTTATGAAAACTTTGATTGTGATTTCTTTCTCCATATGGAACGATAAAATCTGGGGACACAATTTAAAGGTTGCGCTGTCCCAGTGAATTCCTACAGGACCTATCCTTCCGTTTGAAGTCCAACAAGTGAGCCAGAAGGGGGGAAATTAACTGTTAGTTTATGCATGTGATAAGAATTGTCATTATTGCGTTGCCTAAACTGCATTGCAACAACATCGCTGGACAAGCTCAATAAGTTTATGTAACATCTAAATTAAAATGAAAGAAAAACATTTTTTTTCTTTTCCATTCTTGAGCATCTGGGTACTTTGGATTCCTAACCAAAACAAAGGGAGACAACAGCTTATGAGCAGTCAGACCATCGTGAGTTAACAAAGCCCAAGAAATGATGTCCTTAATGACAACTGTAAGATTCAATAGGAGCTGAAACACTGCTCTGAAGCAGGCAGTAAAACAATTGTGTTTAAAGTAGCAGCGTCTGCGCTGGATCATGAGCTGGATTGTGTTAAGGGCTTTGCTCTGTAAGCATATCCAGGAGCAGCACTGGAACACCTTTCCACCTCCAGAAGATAAATACATACCAACTTGGAAAAACAATTCCAAACCCTTGAGGTAAAGATAGCTGAAACAAACACTGAGCCTGACTACCTGGTTTTAATTGTAAATAAAACCACGTCAATGTTTTTACAGCCTTTGTAACTACCACACAAGGAGACAGTTCTATGTTGTGTTTGAGCCCCAATTTCACGTATCCTGTATATTGTCTCACAGATCACCTCCATAGTCACTCACTGTTGCTGGCTAGCCATTCGTTGAGGTCTATCTCTCTGGGCAGCACCACCAGCTCCTTGAGGTCAAAGTCCACCACGCGGATTTTTGTGTACTCTAGCTCCAAGTACTGTTTCTTCTCTTCTGCTGGAGGCTTCTTTCCATTTGGCTTCGTCTTCGACTTCCTGTAAGACAGAAGACGAGTGGACAGGTTAAAGAGCTGTGAATGACTCGATAAGGGCAATAAAATAATAAGGAAATATACAAAAAAGAAAAGGCACAAGAGTTACACAAATTTCTGTTTTATTGTAATGGGAGGCAGGGTAAGCTCTCAGACAGGCTTTCTTGATGCCACTGAAAAATATACAGCGAGATCTTCAGGAAGCACTGACAGTGAAGGACAAATTAACACATGCACTTTATTTGTTATGCCTTAAAGAAACTGTCAAGGGATTGTTAACAATCTATAAATTCCTACCAATTTACAAAACTCAAACTTTGTCGAAACAGAACCCAGAGCAGCTTCAGCAGACCAAAAAGAAAGAGTCTTCTGTTGGTGTACTTGACCCCCCGACTCCAACCTAATGTTAGGTCAGTAGCCTCCAGCCAGACAGCCGTTCCCAGCACCTTGTGCTTCTCCTGCAAGTTTTAGCATGAGGATGTCATATCACACTCTTCATGTACTTCCAGGGCTGTAACCTCACCTCCCCCGAGCCCCCACCTGTATCAGCAGAGGTTGTGCAGTCTGGGGTCAAAGGGTGAGAGGCTTGATACATGAGTGAGATGTACACAAGGAAGAGCATCTGCAAAACGTAGTCACAAATCGACCACTCAATTTAAGAAATCGAAAGTTACACTATTTAAGATTGCCCCCAATGTGCTGAACTCTATTCCTGTTCCTGACTTTTTCCTACCTTCCGACTTTGCTTCTTCTGCCACTTTTGTTTGGGTTTGCTTAAGGACAAGGGAGTTTCAGTTTGCTCCCAAAATTTATAGTGCTTATATTCTCACACTCATCACCATCAGTTCTCCACACCCAACATCCAAACACATTTATCCAGCCATCTGTCCTCTGTCTTGTCCTTCTGGCTCATGGACCGGTGAAAGATGTTCTAACAGCAGTAATAATGAGGGATCACACACATACAATTATCTGCAACCGTAGCCAAAAAAAAACCAACCTCATTTTCATACAGGCTCAGGCTCTGATACTGCTCTTAAAGATCACTGTGGACACACAGCCAGACTTTTAAGAAATCTATTTGGAGGGAAAGCATTAAAAACAGAGGAGGGATTGAAAGCAGAAGGGGGGAAAGGAATGAGAAGAGGAGGTAGATCAACGCAGGCCCAGCTGATATCCATGGGAACTAATAAACACTTACTAAACATGACAGGACTGTGGAGCACAAGGCCTCTTGGCCAAGGCATAGTGCTCAAAAGCCCTCCGCAGTTTAATTCCCCTCTCAAGGAAGCGTCACCCTGCTTTCCACCTCAGCAAGCAAGGCAAGGCATGTCAAAATGTGGACGCGTACAGAGCCTGCAGCCATTTGCTTTGTAAATGTTTAAGTTTCCCCCCTCTTTTACATGTCTGCTGATGTCTCATTAAGCTGTCAGGGGGAAATGCCAATCCACTGACTTTGGGCCTGCTGTGAGAAAAGATGTGCAGGACCAAGACTTTCACCATCATGTTCATGTGCACACGACACTGCTCAAGTTCTCATTTGTTGGATAATGATTCATCAAAGTATACAGGCTCTTCCCATCGGACAGCTTGCGAGCTTGTTTGGCTTCATTTTAACACCAAGGACACAGCAGATTACACTGTTGGCTAATTACTAATAAGCGATCACTTTCTGTTTCACATCTCTTCCACTGTTAGTCTACTCTGTCTCTGGTCCCCCTCCTTTGGTGTTTTACAGGATGTCTATGTACAATATTTACATATACAACATGTCTTTCTTTTATCCTTTCCTGCCTGCAAGCTCACCTGTCCAAACAGCAAACAGTTCTGGGTCAGAAAGCTCAGTGCCTACAGACCCAGTCTTGCCCTCTATTATCATTTCTTTCTGACCTTTTCTATTGTGGTTCCCATTTATCCTGCAGAATTCCCAACCCGTTCTCTGGCTCACATTTTAATTACTGTTCCTCTTTCTCTTACATTGAAAGGCTCATTCCAGCCTCAATTTTATCATTTGTTTAATTTCTTCTTATCTCTCTCTCCTCCCCCCACCCCCACCCGCCCTTCCTGCCTGCCAGGGTCCAGACAGATCCATGTGGTCTGTGTGGTTTTGCACTGTGAGCTACATGTTCCGTCATGTGAAAGAGCTTTACAAGACGATGGAGCTTCATCCACAGAAACCGTCAGCCCTCACAACTTTTCAAAGGCTTTGCTAAGCCTCTCAGAAGAAAGGAAAAAAATAAACGCTCAGCTCCTGTGAGAGGTTCAGCTCGGTTCTTTCGTGCCCCTCCCCTACTTTCCTTTTGAAAACATTATATTTCACTGAGCTATTTCCTGCTTCCCTTGCTGTGTACTTTCATGATTTTCCATAAAACTTCCTCCACATCTTGTGAATATTGGTGTGGTAAGGAGAGGTGAAATTCTGGAGCCATTAGTTTATTTTAGGATAAGGAAAACTTCCTTCATGCCAACTCTCCTGCCTCATGCGTGTGGAGTGTGTCTTAACTACAACACACACACAGCTTTGCTTGTTCTTGGTAAAGTTCTCCCAGACAAGTCTTTGCCATAAAAGGCAGCAGATGCATTCTTCTCCTCACCAGATCTGGGCAGACCAGAAGGCCGGAGTGGAGGCCATAGCCAGGCACATGTCTCCGGACGGGGGGGATTTTGGGGGGGAGGGGGACAGCCACAGCTTGCCTGGCACTGACTGGAACCAGTCTCTGATAGAGACTCACAAACTAGTGCACTTAGTCAGGCTAGGTGGACTTAGAGGACTATCACGACAAGTCACGTGCGCAAAACGTCTTTTTAAACGTTTCAAGTGAAGGTGGAAGGGTGAGAAGCAGGAAGACAGACACGCAGGTGTTTAACTGCAATAAAATACAATAAGGAAATAGGCTCGTATAGTCATTACAGGATGACAAGGAGGTCAGTGCTGCAGAGCTGAGCAGTGATTGACTTGACAGCTGTTCAACTACATCTCTTGCCCCTTTCACTTTTCAAACCACCTCCCCCCACCCTCATGACTGTCTTCACTCACTACCTTTCCTCCTGTACACATAAACAAACACACTAACGTATGTATCTAGTTGTAACTCCCCCCAATCTCCCTTTGCACAGCCAGCCCAGCTGGTCACAACAGCTGTGTCACAAGCCCCAGCCCACCAGAGACGTTGACAACATCCACGAGAAGATTGTTCTGTCTGGTCTTGGAGAGTGTGCATGTCCAGAAACATCCTGTGTGTACATCCATTCTCAACTCCAGAATGTCAAACAGACACATCTGGTGTTAGCAGACTGTGTACCTGCTGAAGGATTAACACACCTCGTCTGAAAATAGACGTATTCTGTACAGAAGATGGCAGCTACACAACAAGCCTGTCTCATTAAGAGAACCTGCTTCCAGTGAGTACTGCAATCTTGCAATCTCTCGGGCCACATTAAGTGCTTTTTCTAAAATTCCCCAACTTTATAATGAATATCTACTCCACCCATGCAATACACATTGTGACTGCTTTCATTCAAACTTCCTTATCATCTCAACACCAAAAAATGTATCAATGCTTATACTCCAGTTACAACTGAGAAACCAGATCCCTTGGCTTGTATGTTATGATTGATGCTCTCTATCCAACTTAACTCTGAAACCCATTAAAGAAAACCCATGTAATGACTTTTTCCTTAAGCCTGCTGCTCTTGCCAAACCCGACACTGCACAAACTGCTGCTTAAACCAACCTTCTGGATAGCAGAAGAACCTAACTATGGGCATCTGGATGCATTCAATGTGATCTGCGAGCATGTGCAACAAGGAAGTCGGGTGTCTTTTCTAAAGACGCTTGTAGAGTTCTAAAAGATTTGCTTTGAGTTTATTAACTTGGCAGAAACTAACAGTGGAGGAAGAACATGATCTCCCTTATAAAGAAGAATTACACTTAAAGAAGATACACAGAAATATCTAGAAAAGTCTTTCCTGAACAAGATTAGCTGGATTAGTTGCAAAGATAAGGCTCTCTTGTCATTACATGACTACAAGGCAGAAATGTTTTATTCTTGAACAGCAGCTTTTTTTGGAATAAGGACACGAACACAGCAGACAATCATACGACTGGGTTTACAAAAATGATTTTTACGATTAAAATTTATCTTTGTAACAAATGATCCAATATAGACACACTAAAATCCTGGGACCAATAATTTAATATATGCCTTTTGCTAAGGATGCGTAAAGATTTTGTCCTGTATGTCTCACATGGCCATGTGGGAGAATGCCTATAGTGCAATGTATGGTTACGCAATTTACAAACAACAAAGCCATATGCAAGATCCACAAAATGGAGATGAAATACTGTAAAAATATGTAACCACGAAACATTACAGCTACTAATTAAAACTAGTTACACTGTACATCATTTACTTCTTTAGTGTGTTCTTCAAGTTAAATAACAACTACATTATTAGAACGGGTTTGGGGTCTAAATAATAACAGTAATACTTACCTTTCCTTACCTTAGGGTTCCATACACAATTTACATAGTATTGTAACAGAAATATCCCTATTCAAATCCCCATGGAGCTTAAGTATACATCAGTTCAAAAAATCAGCAACAATAGCCAGTTCTAGTCAATAGTTTTCTACCAAGGAACGCCAGAGAAATCAAGCACTTCTAATTGACCTGACCCTCAGTTTAAACCAGCACCTGAAAGGTTAGAGAAGAAATCAATCGAATATCAGGTACTTGCTTTTTCCTTTGTCAGCTGATTGACAAAACCCCCTCTTCAGGCTAACAAATGACAATAAAACATCAATAGCTTCAGATTATTGCCTCAATCTCAGCCAATGAGACTAGAACCATGTGAATGAACTCTGCCTCATAAGAACAGTACCTTAAGCCATGAAGATCAGTTTTCTCTCAGTTTGGCGTCCCAATCTATTTCAGGATTCAAATTGAACAGACTCAGTGGCTCTTTTCCCTGAAAAACCACCGACAGAGGAGAACAGGCAGCCTGAGCACACCAAAGCTAAACCACAGGAGCCATTACGGAGCTAAGAAAGGAGGCAGAGTTAAGGATGGAGTAAACCAGAGGTTTGGTCTTGCAATTTTTTTTTCAGTGTAGTTCTAGGCGTATCGACACAAAAAGTACTTATCAGTTTTAGTTCCGGGGTAAAGATATAAGAATGAAACAAAAAAAGAGGACACAGCTGCTACCACTTAATCAGTCGCATCACCGGGGGTGTCAGCAACACTGTAAATCAATAAAAGGGAACTGTAGCCAGGTTGCAGGTCTAAACATGTGCATACACACAAACACACACAGCTAATTCAACTACTAACCCTACTCCAGCACTGGCTACCTCCTCTTCCCCTCGTCATCCTGTGCCAAATCCCATTCAGTGGCCCTCAGGCCTGCAGAGTATGTAAGGACCCCCTGCCTGAGCCATAATGAAGCCTCATCAACATCACAACGCACATGGGTGACAGGAAAGGGTGGGCTTTGGTTAAGGCTACTGGTGAAGCACAAATGTAACCTTGCTGGAGGAGAATTAACTCCAACCTTGATTTTACACAAAATGAAGTGACTGAAGAATGAAATGAGATTTCTCCACTTCAATCAATCCAACTAGTGCATCTGAATTGCTACTGGGTTAAATAGCAAAAGAAAGAAAGAATGTGTGTGTGTGTGTAAACAGTATGGAGTAGGAAAAGAGACCCCTCCACCCTCCAACACCTGCATCCACATTGTTCAAACAGACAAATAATCCACACTTAAAAATCTCAGAATAAAGGGTGTCAAGATTATTTCTTTAGTCTCATGAGACTGGACCTGAAACCATTTTATCAA
Source organism: Mola mola (assembly GCA_001698575.1). NCBI lineage: Eukaryota > Metazoa > Chordata > Actinopteri > Tetraodontiformes > Molidae > Mola > Mola mola. The sequence goes on along the minus strand of KV751367.1, from coordinate 3,814,234 downwards.
TTTTTTAGCCATCTTTACCAGACACCTATTCACACCAGCGTTCAATCCAAGGGCACTGAACCATTCACTCAACGAAGGAAGCTGGCAAAAAGGGGTGCTATATACAGGTACATGGTACCCCTCCTCCCTCATAAAACCCCAAACTATACATTATTGTTAACTTTGATGAAGTGCTTTCCCCCCTCTGTTTTAACTAAAAGCGCCTTGTCTGTGCAATTTCAATTTTGTCCATTCCAGGCAAGTAAAAGAATGCATACATTTTTGGTAACCATCTAAATGACTAAATAAGGCTGTCTTAGTAGAACAGTAGAACTATTCTAGTAGAATAGAAGCAGCACCAGACAAAATGTACGATGTACAACAATGCTTATGAGCTGTGTCCATCACATCCTGCTTACAATCTGTTACAAGATCCTAAGACTGTGGAAATTCTCCTCCTTATCACTGTCCACATCACAGCCGACAAATAGATTTAGAGGCATGTGCCCTTCAGGCTGATAACATGAAAACACACCTGCCCCAGACTTGAAAGGTAAGAGAAAACGTCACCAAAGCATTAATAGGATGCTCCATTGCCTGGAGGAATATTGACTGCATTGACTGCATTTCTTCAACTGACACAGTATAAATACACACAAAGGGACAGGATAAACATGCCATGCGTTAAGTGCTACGGAGTTAGCATTTTTCTATAATTTGTGACTGAGACACAAACACATCAGCACTCAGATTTGGGTCATGTATTCTTTCAGTTTCACATCCTATAGTCACGCTGCAGCCATTATATGGCTACTAAAATAACTGATTTATACCACATACTGTGCATTAAACAGCTTCTGGGTGAGAATACTTTCTACAACAACATGCATCAGCATGTTAAAATTGAAAAACACATAAGAGCAAACCGACTATCAGATGTGTGTTTTTCAGTTCTATTCCAAAATGATGTGTTTACACTAGTTTCTTGAATTTTCAGGTCATAATGTAGGCTACTGTGTAAATGAGATTCTGATAGACAGGGTTCCCTTAGGACTAAAAATCTTGCTATGCTAGACTATGACCATTATTAAAACAAAAGAGGTATGTGATTTAACAGATTCCCTTCTTGAACTGTCTAGGCTTAAACGTGAACAACCTTCTTAAATAATTAAATTAAAGCAGAGAGAACGGCAGAGTGACATTTCGCATGTTCATGTTGTCTTGTTGGAGAGAGATGGAGGAGGAAGGAGGCATTTACGTTCCTCGTCGCCACCGGCTGTTAAACCGCTGCGACCCCGGAACCAGACGGACCAAATAATTACTTTCTTAAGGAGATCTTTCAAGCCCTGATTTAGAGAAAATAACAGGAAAACAGAAACGACGGACTCAACTTGACGTCGTTATGTTAGCAAACAACCTATAATGATATCAATTTACAGCTGCTGTTATTGGACGTCTGTAACGTTGTAATAAAAGTGCTACATAAAACAAAACACGACGTCGATAAGGGACTCAAAAAATAAAATAATATAATCAAATATAAACACGGGGTTTCTGGTGAAGCAGAAAAAAGCAACTGTATTTGACATTGATAAAAGTTAAAGGCCTTCAAGTTAACGTCTGTCGGAATGTTTAAGCTAAAAAAAAAAAAAAAGGCTAAAATATCACATTTACAGTCAGCTCGACCGCGACCTTTCTAGCGGAGTCCACTTTGTCACGTTCAAATAAGCACGGAGTCTTACCTCAGTACTTTTCCGACCGCTTGAAGCACCATTTTGCAACTTAGTCCGTTTTTGGAGTTTCTCTGAGGGTGCATGTCCGTCTTATCTCCAGAAAATGAGCAATAATCTCTGACCATAGTTTAAAACATGAACCCTTAATATCAGGAGAGCTACTCTTCAGGACGCTCAGATGTCCCCCGCGCGGAACTCAGCAATGCTCGATCGGTCTTACGCTGACTACGGCGCAGCAAGGAAAACTTTGTGAGGACTTCACAGAGGATCCGCTTTCTCTGTGCCCTGTTGTCCAATCAGCGGCGAGAGCGGGACTCGGTGGGCGGGCCGTTGTGACGTCGAACTTCTGCCCATGTGGACGTGTTCCTGGCGCTCTCGTAAGAGTAGTTACAACGTAGCTACAGCTGCTCACCCACTAATTCAGGGCCGCGGTGACACTAAAAGTTGCTGCTACCTTTTCATGTGCATATTGTAATACTGACATGAAGGACAACGAAAGTATTCTTAGTAGCCCAGAGAAGTCACGCATTGCTTAATGTACAGGTTTGTTGTATGGAGAAAGCAGACAGGTCGAAGCAAAATGTATACATTGACAGTAAACATGAATAGTTTTCCTTCCTCTGAAAAGGTATATACGGGCCCCAGTCACTCTTAATGCACCAGAAAGGTCAAGGCTGGTTCCATGAAGCTAAAGTACAACCTTGATTGACAATTACTGGTGCATCTCAAAAAATGAGAACATCTTGGTTTTACAGTGTTATTTAAGACAATGAGAATATAACATTTCTAGGCTTATTACACATGAGCTAAAAAGTTTTTCAGGTATTTAAACCTTTGTAATTTTGATAATTATTGCCTAGATCAAAAAATATCACAGAATATTTTACAGACACTCTAAGACAATCAACATTTTAAATAACGCTTAAAATATTTCACATTATGTGCAATTAACGTATAAGAAAGTTTACCCTTTTTAATTGTATAACAAAAATAATTACTTTTCCATAATGTTTTTGAGATGAGCTAGTATTGTGTGAAACATCTTTTAGTTGAAAGGCAATGTTTTTTGACAGTTGTTTTAGTCATTAAAACAACAATAAGCATGGCAAAACAAAAAGAAAGCTGAACAGAAGACAACTCTGAAAGTATGTTGAACGGCAGAGTCACAAAGGTGTTTGATAAACATGTGCTGTCTCAGTGTGAGAACTGGTGCAGAGTTAAGCACAGAGTGCACAAGGGGACCAAGAGTGACATTCCTCCTGTTGATTCTGAACTCCACCTGGATAGTACAATATGGCAGGCTGGCGGCAGTCAGGCCTGCTCAAACATGTCAAAACCAAGGAATCAAACAAAACCTGTTTCTATGTATATGCATGTCTGTGGGGGCACAGCTTCAACAGAGGGAATGTTTTCAACATTTAACGTTTTATCTTCCGTATTATGGGCGTGATTGGAAACACGAGTATGGTGCAAATTCTGATTAAACTGTCGACACAAAAAGCTGAACCAACAACACCAAGGTATAAACAAGCGAACAACTGGAAATGAATACTGGGATCCGTGCAACTCAAGAGAGGGTTACAATTCCTGTTAGAAGAACTATCTCTCAACACATCCTCTCATTCTCTCTTCACACATTTCTCCTGCATTTCTTGGATTGTTCTTGCATGCCTCTCCTAGATCTGTTTTCCTCTCTCCTTAGACAAAACTTGAAGGACCGCAGTACAGCTGCAGGAGTGAGAAACACGGGATCAGCTGGCTGCTGCAGCATGGAAAGATACACTACTCTACAGGATCTCTGTTCTATGTGCACCCTGTGTATGCTGGTAGATAGATAAAAGATGTTACGAGGGTGTTGTATGTGTTTGTGCATGCAAAGGTGTGTTTAGTCCTTGCAGACATTCCAGTGGAGATGTTTTCTGTGGACCCTCACTGAGGCATCACTCATATCTCTATGATCCAAAATACCCATCTCAAAGAATCAAAGGGACGCCCTCATCCTACGTAATAGACTGCCTTCCTGCTTAGAGTTCAGTGGGTGGAGTCTGGTGATCCAGGGCCCCGGTGTGTGGCTCCTGGTGTGGCAACAGAGTTGGGGAGCAGGGTCAGGGAGAGCGAGATCAGAACAGGGCACTGACTCTTCCCTGTTGCTAAATATAACATCAGTCTGCCCGCCTGCCTGTTTGGCTCATAAAGAATATGGAGAACAGTGCAAAGAGGAGGAGAGGAGGAAGAGCAGGCCATATGTGTGTATGAGAGTGTATCCACAAATACGTGAACACCTTAATCAGTGACTCAGCAAGGAGCCTGCATGGGCTGAAAAGGGGGTTATTTTCTTTGGAATAGTTAAGTGGGAGAACTACTATAATTCAAACACACCAAAAATAGATGAATTAATTTCCTTAATAAATTTGGTATTCAAAACCTTTAACTTATATAAGTACAGATTTTTTTCAAGATTGACCTGGCAAAGAGGGCAAAAAACATTTTTACAACAAACACAAACAATACCAAAGAGCACTGTTTTATTAAATATTAAAAACCCATAGTAACCAACTCTGACATTATTCCATGGAAAACATAAAGTTAAATGGCTATTTCATGTCTAATTCTCAAAGTCTTTAGTAGAAAACAAGTTTATGTTTAATTTTGGTGGGAAAAGAAACAAAAAATCTAACATTTTAATTATTGTCAGACAAACATATCAGATATAAAGAGGTATGTGACATTTTACAGAGTATATGAAGTGCTTGTTTGCTTCATGTGACTGCTCAAGAGAAGGTAATTTGCTGCTGCAACAGAAATCCTGTACTCAGAACTTTCCACTAATTTGCTGCTAACTATTGAATCTGTGTCCTCCCTAAAAATAGAAGACATGCACTGAAGATCACCGGGGCTTGACCTGGTCCCCTATGCTCACTGCTGAGTTACTGCGGACAAAGTGTCCTGGTCAGTCAGGCAGGAAAGTCAAAGAGCAGGTGGCTTTCAGATTGAAGTGGCCTTTTCTTTGGTTAAACGGCTCATATGGAGTCACACCTGCAGTGTACCGTGCTGTGCAAGCACCAGGCCGAGTGAGCAGGCGGGGACACAAAACGGTGCTGCTGAGCCGCACAAGTCAAACCCTCTTACACAACGTCTGACGTGGATGGAAACCGATGGTCACATTCCTTCGTCTGGTGGACAGAGGTTTACTTTTCCCTCTCTCCAAATGTCACAGTCGCCCTCCCTTCCTCCACTCAGACATGGCATCACTCATGTGCCACTGGGTCTCACCAAAGCAGATGTTGCTGCAAAGAGCTAATTACTTGGACTTTCACAGAGAGAAATAATGTCGGCAGTGATGAATGAGTGGCCCGGAGCCAGTAGAAGTTGAAAAACTTGACTTCTTATTGTTGTTGTTTTGGTTTTTTGTTTCTATTTAAAATCTTTACATCAAAACTTTGGTGGAGAACTGTGGCACATTTTTACTATTAAAGTAGTTTTAACGTTTATAAAAGCAGCATTTATCAGATTAGACTGTTGCAACACCGTACATATTTGGAGATGGAACCACTTGTAGCCTGACTTCCATCAGTAAACAAGACTCTACTAATAAGATAACCTCATCAAAAAACAAAAAACAACCACCCTGGAGACAGAGATAGTGAATTTAATTAGGAAACAGCATTATTCTTTAAGCAAAGGGAGATTAAATAAAGGTAGTTTATGGAAACACTGTGACGTCACTGACCTTTAGACTAATACGTGTGTTGACAATCTGATGAGCGATGAAATACTGACTACAGCAGTTAACTTCATAGTGACAGATAACAAAAGGAAATATGCAGAGTAATTCAAATCATCGCAGTATTGACGTCATCATGCATCAGTTAGGAGGCGCTTCCGTGTTGAAGAAATATGTTGTACTGGTTTTAATGATATATGGATAAAACCTCAAAGGCAAACTGCTGCAAGTTTGATCTACTGATATGTCAAGAAGACATATCAATATCACAACTACATTAAAATGTGGTCCAAACAAAGCAGGACACTTTGGACAAAGCTTTGTCCTGCAGCACTCCCTTCACTGCTGAGAAACATGGATTACTGGCCATACAGGTTGGGTCTGAAAGTCAGCGGACATTCCACCTTTTTGAGACAAAGACAACACTGATTCCAGGCGAGCACAGAATGACTCACTACTGCAGCAGATGCGCCTTGAGGCCTGACAACAGCGCTATCGCTGCCCTGCCACAGCAGGTCTCCACTCCAATCACAGCCAGGCTCCAAATGACATATGGGTCAAGCAGCAAACTGTGTTAAAAGCAAAATGATTGAATAAAAATTCGAGTAGGTCCAAGTTGCTCTGTAAGACCGTCATTTGGCCAGGCATTCTGGGTGTGTGGGAGTGGCAAAGTATGTTTAGGTAAGGACTCAGCCAGTGAAAACACTGAAAGTCTTTAGTGCCAGGGGGTTTCTATAGGCCCATATAGAGGTCAGTAGGGCCAGGAGACACTCCGTACACTGAACCCAGTGACCCACCCTGTAAAACCAACCTCCTTGTTTGGACAAAAGAGTGCTGTATCTGCTGCCACAGCAAGAATGATGTCAATTAAACTAAAAAAAAAATCTCATCAGCCTTCATCCCAGAAACAACTTTACTTCTTTATAGGGCTTCATAGGGCCAGTACTGATAAGATAGCAGATAATTTCACATTTTGTTTTTTAAAGCAAATTTCACACCCTATAATTTATCCACACCTGAAGGTTATAAGTGCTAAGATTTAGTTATTCCAAAACTAAAAACAATCTACACTGGCAATGACATGTTTGGCTCTCTAGTCTACACCACATGGCTCTACCCAGGTGCAGCAGTTTAACGTTATGAGCGTGACAACTGGGGAATGGTCTTGTCCTTTTTCTCCTTTTGTGTCTTCAAATTTTAAGGTATATACCACCACCCACTGTGTCAGAGACAGTGCATTCTGTCCTTAAGTCGCTTAAATTTGGTTTGATATTGTTGGTATTATTAATAGGCCTTAATCACACTTTGTTTTGTCTTGTCTGTCCAAACTATGTTGTGCATCACTACCTTTTCATGCATGTATTGCATCGAAATTTGTGTTTAAGTATGTATGAGGGGTCCGTAGAGACCATGTCTGTGCATGTGCAGACAAAATCTGGGCCAGAAGAGGTAACATCAAATCAGGAACCCCTGTGTATTTACTACTAATGCTGCACTGTTGTCATGTCTTTGTTAATAGACAACAAATGCAATTGTAGACCTTATATTACAGCATCAAGCCCTTTAAAAGGTGAAAGTGATATCAGAAGTTCTTGCTCATCAGTTTGAATCTGACTGAGCCTCTTTTAGTCCTCTTTCTCGCTTTCCTTCCCCTTCATCTGGCTGATCTCTCCATGGCTCTGCATTCTTGTAGGGGAATGGCTGCATGCAATGACTTGCCACTGCTCTCTGCACACACAGCCTGGCTAAACAATGGAAAGAGCAGCAACATGAAAAGTGAGCGAAGAAGGTCAAGAGCAGGAGAGCTGAAAAGCTTAGCTGTCAGTTTGGGTTAGCTCTCCTTGTTTGGAGGGAAAACGTGTGCAAACATTAATTCATGCTCTATTTAACAGCAGTACTGTTACAAAGAAATAATACTCAACTAAGTAATAACCACTTCATTTGTAATCTAATTAGAAGTCAGGTTGGTTTGGATTATAAAACGTTTAACTGTTTCTGTTCCTGTTCAAAAAGTCCTGACATCCTGACATTTGCAAATAGGAGCGAGGCCTGGTGTGTTTAACAGACAGGAGGCCATGTCCTGACTGGTTTAAGGCTGAAGGAGAGCGAGCTTTAGCAAGATGGGAGCCAGGAGATGAGAAATACCAGACCTTTATAAATCTCCATCTCCATGGATACTCCTTGGAATAACCACTATCATATCAGCCAGAATGGGCCACAGTGGAATATAAGTAGTGAAGGAGGATACAGGAGAAGGAAATGAGAAAGAGGGACTAGGTAGAAGTATAGAAAGGGCAATGGAGTAGTAGAATTGGAGAAAAACAAAAAACAAATAAATAAAAGGAGAGGATATAAGATGAATAAATAAAGAGTAAAACAGAAATTTGGATGAGATGAGGGAGAGAGCTTGGCTCGTTGTTGGAGGTTGTCAAAGCATGCCTGCTGCACTCCTCTTTGCTGCATTCCTTGGCAGGGGAGAGTCTCTATTCCCCTCCTGCATAGCCACACCTGTCTGTCAAGTTTAAGGGTACACTCAGGTGCGCACACACACACACTGGGACCAGCCTGCGACCTCTCACAGGTGTTCGCAGCACAGCCACTGTGTCATTTTGTTTCATGCTTGATGGTAAATGTTAGTGATGCGATCCATCCTGCTAATGCCTGCAGGGCTGTGACAGCATCATCATTATCATTAGCTTAATCAAATAGCACTGAGGGACAACAAGGTGGTCTGGGTGTACTGTGCACTTTTAATAACCTCTACCTGGAGCTTTAAGCTAATCAGAGTACAGCATTAAAACTGTCATTGTACCCATTGGGTTTGGAACTTTGGACCATCCCATGTGATCTTTCTGGAGTCATGTTCAGAGAGTGAGGTTATTTTATTTGCATAAAAGCATGAGTATGAAGGTACTGTGCCCTGCATTGCTGCGGGAAAACAGAAATACTCCCCAAGGCTACAAATCTTCCCAACACTAATAAATCTCCAAGGAAAAGAATGTGGCATTTCCTGGGAAGACTATGATGACCTTGGCACTGAGGCTAGGACACACACACTCACAGAACCCGATAATCTCCCTAAAGCAGATAAAATTCAGAACATTTTTGAACCAAACCAAAACAATTACATATCACAGCACCGATGTTACACAACAGTGCACAGTATGATTTTTCTTGAGGGAAGACAGAGGAGCACACACATATATACAGGTTCAGAAGTAACTAGAACGTGAGAGCAACACTGCCACCTGCTGGCACAAAGCGTAGTGAGCACTGCAAGTGAACTCATACAACACACTCTGAAACATGCAGAGCAGCAACCTCACTATATTGTTAGAGGGGGCTACACTGCCAAGAACAGTCCCTGCCCTTGCAAAAGGCCTCTAATTGCAGAAATTGTCAGAACTTACGCAACATCACAGCTGATTTTCCATTCCAGGTTTTATTACAGGTTTGGATGCCCCATGTGTACTTGTGACACAGCAAACAAATGCAGCATTTGACAGCAAAACAAATTGTAGCACCCTTTGAAACCTGTAAAACTTAAAAAGTTACTTTCCACTACTACTCCTGTTGAATAATATGAAAACCAAAGGAAAGCAAGAAAAATATATCCATGAAGCAATAGTGCAGCAATTATTCAGTCAAACCACTGAGGGAAGAAAGGTTAGGTTTGGGAGCAAGATGCCAGGAGTTGCTGACGTAAAGAAGGGGTGCAAGGAGGGCTGTGGTCAAAAATATGTTTGTTCAGGAGCACAAGAGGTAGTCTGTGTGTGAGAGAGAGAGGTAAGAGAATAAGCTAGAGGGGGCAGTATGGGAGACAGACAGGACATAGAAGGAAAGGGTGGAGGAACCAAAGAGAAGGTGGTGGGAAAAGGGATGGGGTAGCACCCATGTTTATACAGGATGTGTGTTGGGATAGAACATGGGTCTTAAGGTTGAACAGAACTCTTTTTTCATTTCCCTAAGAAGAAAAATTTAAAAACACACACAAAATAGTGTGAATTTGTAGACTTGACTGGAAGAAGCCCTTAATTAAACACAGCAGGGAAAGGATCAGAGCAGATAGTATACAAAAAAAAAAAAAAGGCAGAAAACAGTTCAAAGTCAGACTCAGACTAGAGGGGAAAAAAAAAAAAAATGAAAGCAGAGCTAAACTGCAAAACCTTCTTGAGGTTCTTTAGGGAATTGGTGTCTTAGTAAATGATGCAAAGATAAAGAGGGGGGTGTTCATGTGCACGGTTTGGGTGGCTTTTGGATTTTTGCTCCAAGTCTGCGCATGCCTGCATTGCTGCGGCTCATTTACTCCCAAGTAAGGGTATTTAGTCACAGATTTCCTTTTTCTATGGAATGCAAATGCATGTATAGAGCCTTTCTCAGAACAGACTGTCCGTCTCATGCACGCAGTTCAATGTACAGAATGTTCCTTTAGTCTAGTAATTATAACCGATGGCCTTACAAACAGCAATCAGCATCAAGCAGATATTGTCTGTGGTCCAGATGAACTGTCAGACATGTCGCTGTCTGAGTCAAGTGGAGCATGGCCTCTAAAATGAGGCAACTATGTGAAAAATATTTAAAACTTTTACTACATAAAGGGTAAGGCACAGTGTCGGTCTAAGCAGAGTCCAAATCGCAGAAGCCGTAATGCTGGGAGATAATTATTTAAAAGACTAGCACAAGTCAAATCATATCAGTCTTCTTCTTAACACGCGCCCATATGTTTCTAGGTATATTACATAACCTGTGCAGTGGGTCTACATGCTCTTGGCTTGTATAGCACAAACAATAACAGGCAGAGATGATAGATGAAGGGAGACCATTTGGGGGACCCCTTTCCCAGGGGTAAGGTGTCCATTTCCTGCATCGGCAGACAGAAAAACCCCGTCAGAATCTCTGGCATGTGAGCCCATGAGCATCAGCTTATAGTTTAGAGCTAACTGACCAAGTTTCAAACTTGCTGAGATGACAAACGGCAAAGAACTGCACACAGAACTATGTTTTTTTCATATTTGTCCATTTGTATTTATAATTTTATATCTTTGACCCTTTCAACGTTCACTTTTGTGCAAATTAAGTATTAATGTGAGTTATGGAAAAATATACAAATAAAAATGTAAGAATCCATTTATTTCAATAAACAACAGAAGCATCCCTCTAAAGTAACACAATCCAGTACAACAGCACACAAAATACTTCCCCCAAAGTGATAATTAAAATGAATCAATACTTCTCTAAAGCACTTTCTGCAAAAACTACTGACTTGATTGTATTATACTGGAATACTCTCAGACCTAATAAACTATAACTAGGCTTAAATAAGATCAGGAATGCAATTATATTTTTGAGTTAAAAAACACTTGTACCGGTGATGATTGGCTAATTTATAGGATTTATCTATCCTTTCTTGTAAACTTTCCCCCATTGTCAAATTTCTTTTGAATCTTTATCTCATTGAAAGATGCAAGAGAACTCATTTCTTTGCACATTCATTTCTGTGAACTCTGATTGACACTTTCGGGACAGATGTGAGTATGCCAACATTTTGCGTTAGGACGGCAAGGCTAAAGTCGTCACAGCAGCAGGAGTCTAAAATTAGAAAAGAGCCAAGCACAACTAGTTCACACAGTGCATGGTTAAAAATGATTCACTTCTGTTCCTTTAAATAGTAAAGACTCAAGGGTGGAAGTGCATAGAGTAAAAACCGAGAATAACAGGTTAAAAATTTAGGAAAATAAAAAGTTCAGTGTTCAGGGTGTTAGTTAACCCAAAATTCCTAAGAGGACAAAGAAAAAAGAAAGAAAGGAAATTAAAGTCCCATTCCGCTGATGACTAGACGAGATCTTGACACCATCCGACAGCAGAGGAAACTCTGGCCCATTGTGTGATGCTGATTAACACTGGGAGTGGATGAAGGCGTAGGAAGTGGTCACACACAGAATTGGGCAAAGTGGCAAAGAGAACCATGGGACTAATGGAGGACAACAGTTTGACAACAGCGGGTGGAAAGAATGATTGAGTCGCACGCCCCCTGTAGGAGGAACCTCTGTTGAGGACGCCTCTATGCGCGGCTGAGAGGTTTTTAGAGTGCCTACATCAATGGGAGGCTGATCTCTCATGGGAGAAAATTTAAGGATAGACAGGATTTCTCAACCTCAACGAACCTCCACCCATAACAACAACAACAGTGCCACCAAACAACAAAAGACCAAAAACCAAAAGATAGTGATGTTAGTGTTGTTAGCCTACAGTGAGCACCATAACAAAGAACAGTGACAACACAGGCTTTGGGCAAAGATTTTGTTTTTTTCAGATAGCTGATGTGTTACACCCAAAAACTTGTTTTCTTGCTAATTAGCAATGGCAGCAGATCAAGTATGGATGTCAGTAAAGATCAGTCTTCTCTGGGTTAATTAAGGGGCAAAACAGACAATGTGTTTGTGTCTGGCTGCGGGAAAAGGCAGATCTGTACTGTGAGGTGACGCGCTGCGACGGCGTCATGTGGTTTTGTGTAGCAGTGACAACAGAGGGGAGGAAATGGCATACTGGCTGGGGGGGGGGTGACTTGGAGACAAAAGAGAACGGGTAGCAAATGTTGCGGAAATTCCTGGACAAAGACTTGCATGCTTTGTGCTCTGAAATCATTGCTGAGATAACAATGAAATCATAGCGCACCCCTGCCCTTTCTCAGTGACTGACATTGAGGAAATATTAAGGTATGTCCACAGTCACTCGGCGGAGAGGGAAAAGTCGCACAAACACGTGTGTGTACAATCTTGTGGAGTCACACAAACAGCCACACAAGAGACACACTGCTCATGTTTGTACATACAGAATGGCTTTTCCTCTCCACGTGCTCCCAAACAAATAGTGCTATACAGATGGTGGATCAAAGGGCGAGGGAAGGAAGTGGGCGGAGGCAGCTGCTGCTGGAGTCGAAATGGGAAAATAAAAGAGTTGGATTGAGAGGACACAAGAGAGGTCAAATCAATAGATGTCACTGGAGCTGCAACAGCAGGGTTGGGTGTGCCCCTCCACTACTGCACAATGTCAGACCAATGACAAATGCTGATGTTCACATTGTCCTCCGCCCTCCACAGATGGATCACATCCTATAGAAAGGATGAGCTGTGGTGAGAACTATATAATCTGATCCCTTAATGAGCAGATGAGATCAGTGGCTCTTGAAGCTATGAGGCTGAATGAGTGTCTGTGTGTGATTGACTCGCCAGGGGATTCAGGTGTAAACAACTCTCTGATGGGCTGGCGTCACAGGAGTAACTGGGTCCCAACCAGGGAAGATAATCTTATGCAGTGACATCATCTCTCCTAGAGGGGGATGAGGTGTTAGTGCAGTGTGTACATCTGTCAAAAGTTAAAAACTTCAACTCAAGTCCAAAACACACTTGCAGAAATCCAAGGGTGTTTAGGTTTAGCCTTTGTTTGGCACAAAGCCTTGGAGTTATTTAAGTTACCGTAACAAACACCACAAACGTCACCGCAAAACACGCTGGAGTCAGCACTCTGCAGCTTCCTGGCTCGCTCCGGAGCTACATCTTCACCATGCCCCCTGATTAAAATTAATCTCACACAACAAGGTCATTAGTTTCAGTGTGACTGACCCAAGTCTGAAACTGACATATGTGAGATCCAGCAGCACTTTTAAAGTGTGAAATACGATTATAACTTGTAATTCTGGACTTTCCATGTCTTGTTGTTCTTACCTTCCTTTCCAGCCTAACCTTGGTTACAATGCCAAGTCAGATGGTAAATTGAAACAAATGAGGAAGGGGGTTGGGGGTGAGGTAGAATCAGTTGCCAAAAGCACAGCAGCACAGGGGCAATTATGCAGCTGCATAGCCAAGAGTGTGTGCGAGTATGTGTTTAAGGTCCACCTTCTCACCATCACTACACCAGATCCTCCCCTCCCTCTCAATCTCGCTTGGGAGAAACTCAATAAACAGGAAATGAGGCGCCTAGACACTTCCTGCCTCCCTTCAAATCGGCTTCTTGTTCCCAGAAGCAGCACAGAGATCGCTGCAACTGCTACCAACGTGTTCTCTACCACCTTTACAGTTCATACAAAGCCTCCAGGCCCAATGTTTTGGTAATGAATTCGGTCTAACCCTCTTCCTGCCACCTGAACAACCTGCAGACTGAGCCACACACAATGAAGCTATTATCCAGTTGCCAACTGGGCCACCAAGCAGCTGAAATGAGGTCTTCCATGCCTACAGGGCACCTACTGCCACACACAGACACCCTTTACTCTGCTAAGCTGCACGTAAGATTGGTCTCATCAACCATAACGAAGTGTTTTAAACATGTAATGCCTTCAAGAGTGTGCTGTTTGCCTTAACTAAATGATGTTTTTTCAGTGAATAAAGGTCTACAAGGAGGGAGAGTTCCTTTCTTAATTCCAGTGGTGCATGAGCATGTGTACTCATGAGCTGACTGGGTGGATCTAAATGCGGAGGTGAGGTTGATGCAAGTCAATCTCTTTCTCCTGAGCCAGCAGGACTATGCTGCAACTGAACACACACACAGCCAGTGTTATGCAACTGGCCCAATGGGTGAGGTCGTGAGAATAGAGAAGGACAGTCAACCAAGTCAAGACTGTTTAACATCTTTTATCCGGACCGAAAGGCCAGAGTAATTTTATAATAGTCTAATTAAACATGTCTTGATCAACTTAAACAAGACACCTTCAGAAGGGTTTACCAGTTTGCCATTAAGATTATCTGCAGCTAGAAGAGGAGTAAACATTCAAGCTTATAAAACAATAGAAGAGGTAGGTCAGAAGTGTATCTTGCAGATCCTTGCAGCCATTAGCTACTGAATCCTGCTGCTTGGATTTGGACTGGCATGCCCCATTTGTTTAAATAGTGGTGTATAAGGAACACAAGTTGGGTTAAACAGAATCAAAATTTAGTATATTGACATTTCTCTCAGAGTACTTTCCTAAAAATACAAGGAAATACTATAGGAAAATAATTCCATCAACTTTAAACTTCATTTAAAAATCAAAGCTGTCTAGGTTACTGTTTATCAATGGAGTCAAAATGACAACGAAGTTGACTACACAGCTCAACATCAACACAACAGGTTGCCATCCAGGCTAAGGTTAATAAATAATGATTTTTGATGCAGCAATTGAAGCTATAGCATTCCAAACCTCTGAGTAAACTTTTCTAAAATACTGTAGCATTTTTCATCTTGATTCAATTCCATTTACCCTAATGTGAGCAAGGTGGGATGGGTGTTGGACAGCGGGGAAGGAGCGCAGGGTTTGTTGGTGGAATATGGAATTCCTGATGAGATGCGTTTCCGTTCCTCACCTCCCATAAGAAACACCCACAAAACTGATGTTGAGTGTTGACCTGTATCTACAACATAATGCAGTAACTTAACGGGGCAAATAGAGCCAGCAAAACGACGTTTAATTGTGATGTATCATAATATTAGACCGCATGTTCACTGAATTGTTACTGATGATAGTTCAATCCTGTAGATGTCAGTTGGAGGAGATAAGCGGTGCTGTTTTTGCAACTATCAGACAAGGCCAGACTCTGTAACACTGGGCTAATCAACTATCGCAGGGCTCCTACTACGTAGCCAAATGGTGCTCTCTAGACATACACCAGAAAGTTGCCAGTTCAGCCACATTGCGTAAAATTAAACTGACCAGACAGGCAAAACCAGAAACCATCCACACCGTATTGCAGTGCAGAATCATGGTAACCAAGAACCATTTACAAAATATATTTCGAGTGATAAAAACTAAAAGGAAAATGTTTTGTGTGTTACCAACGCTAATATTTCAAGCACAAGACAGAGATATGAGAGTGCTACTGAGTTTTTTATCTGACTTTTGGCAAGAAAGAAAAATAGCACTTTCCAAAAAAGGTCTTGATTTTCCAAAAACCTAGTAATTTGCATTTGTTTAAAGGTTGAGGTGATCATCTTTTAAGATTCAAATAAACTGTGTAAATTCACTTTGTTTAATTCTACTGCTTTAGTTGCAATTTTTGCTTAATCTCAGAAAGTATAATCATTTGGCCATTGCAACTAACTGTAAAACAAAAGCACATAATGAATAAATGAGGAGAATTGAAGGTCAATTCAAATTTATTTCATTTTGTGTCATATGATGCGAGACAATCATTCTTTTCTAGAACGGGTTGGCCAACATTAGACTTGACTCTGTTGTACGGAGTGCCGGCAGGCAGTTTCTACTCCAAAACAATGCTACTGTTGAAAGCTGAAAAGCCCAGGGGATGGAGGACTGACCGGAGCCAGGGTCAACAAGGACCTTTTTGGATGGGTGTGCCGCCAACACACACATCAGTCAAGCTATATAACATCACTGCCAGGCTGCTTGATTGCTTGATTAACTGAGAGAGGGAGAGGAAATAATTTTAAAAAAGTAGTGACGGTCCATTTCGGCTTAATGAGTCCAGATCCCACCCCTGTCTTGTTCATGCCTGGAGGAGAGAAGAACACGAGGCCTGCATTCACAAAGCTTCTGAGTGTATTTAACCAAGACCTGCAGTATATGGCACATGTGTAGCCTCGTAGATACATAGCACAATGACTGACACACACACACACGCACGCACGCACACACAGTGAAGTGTAAACAAAGTTCTGAATCACAGTGAGTTCTAATCTAATCCAGCTGTGCTAAAGCTACAATTTTACACTCACCATCAAAACGTTCCTTGGAGAGCCAGAAAGTTATATTTAGACTTTATGCAGCAGTTAGGGCAGGCCCAAGCTGGCTAACCTCACAACCACAAGAGAGGAGAGCCAGATCCTTTCTGCAGCAGCTGCCAGAGACCCTGATCCCAAGCACAATAACTGAGTAATGGGTGCCAGCAGTAAGTTGTTCTAATTTGAAAATGAATGATGACACAGATAACCCCAACACATGACAGAGAGGTCTAGGTCTGCAGGATTCCAAACAGACAGCAACTTCAAGTGGTAGCGAAAAAAAAGCAAATTCTGTAAAGTCAATGCACCGCAAAGAACAAAAAAAAAAAAAAAAAAAGGGGGGAAAAACAAATCCCTGTCTCCTTGCACAGGAACACAATGTCCAAACAAACAGTGCAGCACAGCACAAAAAAAAGTCTGGTAAGCTGACTGACAGGCTGACTTCTGGCCTTGTGCCATTTCATTCTTAACTTCTTAAAACCATATAACTTGCAAACTCTAACAATCCGCCCCTTTGGTCAGATGTAGGGATTGGTCTTGTACCACCGCTGTCCTTCTGTCCTCAACTCCCTCACTCTTCCTCCTCCTCCTCCCACAAGTCGAGAATACGTGTGTCTGACAACAGCAGAATCTCTGCCTCCCCCAGCAGCACTGTCCTCAAATGTCTTCTGCAAATCTGCAGCAGCATAACAGAGAGGATTAATAGGAAGAAGAGGTAAAGGGAATCAGAGTTAGTTAAAGAAGACTAAAAATACATTTTTAGTCTTCTTTAACTAACTTATGTCAAAAACAACATTAAAGAAGAAAGAAAGGTCACGGTACAGGGAAAAGAGGAACTGTGACTAACTACCGATAGAAGAAGCAGTTGCAGCACACCAGAACCCCCATCCGTCAGTGGTGAAGCAGATCCAGAGCGATGTGGCTCCAGCTCACAGCACCCTTCCTTCCTTTCACCTCTCCGTCTGCGCTCTACTCTTACAAAACCCGGCTACAGGTGCAGCTGCTCCCGCAACATAGCACCTTGTGCGATCATGCAGCTACAGGCACAGCCTCCGACTTCAACGCAGGACTGGTGGGTGGACAGTTACACGCACTTAAAAACGAAATGAAAAAAGAAAAACGACAAAACCAGACTTCTCAGAGAATGTTCCCTTTCTCCGTTCTTCCCAACTACTGCAACTGCCTCACATTCACTGCAACTCTTTCTCTCGCTCTCTCTCTCTCCCTCTCCCTCCCTCCCTGCCCCTCTCTCACTCTCTCGTTAGCTAGCTGGCTCCCACTTGAAAGGTGGGAAGATTAGCTTGGCAAACAGAGTCCCATAAACAAACTGCTGACTGTTGGACACTACCAGGTGGACTGCAGGGAAGAAAGACAAGCGTGATGGACGGAGGGATAGACGGTGTGGGCGGATGCGTGTGTCAATTCTCTGCCAACTGTATACATTCTAAACAAGGGCTAAACATCCCATCTCAAATCATTGTTCACAGAGAGCAAACACACACTCGTATTTGCTAAATCTATGTCAGATTCGAATACCGTCCCGCCTCTGAAGACAGGTAATCAGTGCATGCTTTTGCATATGAAGCAATGTAAAACAGCACATGGTTAATAGTCAACTCTTAAGTCAACACAAGCAAATAAAAACATGCAGCAAGGATGTACACCGTTTCGTCCATGTGTGCCTTGACTTTTCATTCGCACAAATGATGCAGCAGTATGGGATGGACGGGGCGGTGACAGGCCCCTAGGAAGCGAGCCAATCGCTGCAAAGTGTGGCTGATATGGTGAAGGTGAAGGACACGTAGTGAGTCATGGGCCTCTGTTGTTTGATAAGAGCAATTGCTTTCTTTTGACCCCTGCTATTCGCATCAGAACAAGTGGACAGAAAAATGCACGAGGACTGCAGTGATCAAGTAGCCTGCGTGACGCTGCAGTTTGACTTGACAGCCACTAAAGGCAGGATTAAGTGACCGCAAGGA
The DNA here is from genome assembly GCA_001698575.1 of Mola mola. Classification (NCBI taxonomy): domain Eukaryota; kingdom Metazoa; phylum Chordata; class Actinopteri; order Tetraodontiformes; family Molidae; genus Mola; species Mola mola. Next base: position 3,796,106 of record KV751367.1, on the reverse strand, counting down.
AAGCAGCCGATAGTCAGAATGCTAATGCTTAATGTCATGGGCAAACTCTACCCTGCTCAGAGAATTCAAATCACTGCAAAAAAAGAGGGGATGGTCACCTTCAGCTTATAGCAGATACGTAACAACCGCAGGGGGGACAGTTCTGCTCTTATTCTGTCACTGACTTTTCAGAGGAAGTCATCGACTTGAACAGAAGCCAGGGCTGGTAGATATGTCCACCCGGGATAGATGCAAACTTCAGACAACACTGCGTGTCCTCCCTCTCCTACCTCTTTTTGTTCCTGTTCTCTCTGAGGTAAACGATGGCAAAGAAGAGCTGCAGCAGCCCAGAGAGACATTTTACATCCTATGAGGTCATCTCTCCCCCTTCCTCCTCCTCCCTGGAGGTCTGTCACCAGGGGCTGCAGCTAGGCAGGACTCCTCATTTGCTGTTTAAATACTTCATCTCTCTCACCTGCACACGCAGATGTGGATGGCCACATGCAACAGAGCACAAGTGTGTAACCATCACATACGCAATGATCGCAGATAAGGGGGCTGCGATACACGCTTTCCCTGAATGTACTTCTGAGGTGAAAACAAGAGGGGTGGGGACGGAAGGAGGGGTTTACAAAGACAAACACGTTCTCACGTATATGCCATGTAAGGGGGTGTTGGGAACTCATTAGGGCCCGTTGTGTTTCGCTACCTAAAAAGACAGGATGTGGGTTTTTTTTGCATGTCAAGCACAGCAGAGGGCCGGATGCCTTATTAAAAGGCAAAGAGGAAATGAGCGCCGGAGGGAAAGAAGTGAAACCGACATTACATTAATTGTCGCTTTCGACAATACATACAATTTCTTTTGCCCTCCTTTGTGCACTTGTGTGTATGTACCTCCTTAAACTTGTGGGCCTTATCAGAAAATCCAGACAAAGTATAAAAGGGAGGCATCCGCTCCAGCTGAAAAAAGCAAAAAGCTGTGCCAATTGTTTGGCATTAGGTTAAAGAAAAAAAAAAGTTTTCCTTATAAACTTGTGCCTTGGGCAGATAACACAAAGTGAGGGGGGTTTGGAATACTGGGCAGGGGAAACACCTGACTCATGACCAGGTTTTGTAATGTCAGGATATTAATAGAGGCCACTGCAATCAAATCGAGAGAAAGTGGGTTACAGGGGGAACAAGGGACACACAGCACACATAATTCAAACTGCCTCACACATACAAAGTTGCTAGAACATGGGGAGGTAAGAGATGGAGGGGATATCATTTTTTGTAAATGCAAGAGAGGACACAGAAAACAGAGCCAACCCCCTCCTTAAAGCGAGACAGACAGGTTTCTCCCAATCCAGGCTCACAAAGGGACGTACACGTGGGCTCCCGAGGGTGAAATCAGAGGACCCTTAGCTGAAAGTGCTATTTTACATGCATCAAATTTGTGAATGAGTCAACATACTGCATATTCACATTCATAAATTACTGCCAGTTCAAGCTGTGCTGTGGTTTTTCAGAACAATTGTGCCATTGCAGCATATGGTTGTGCATAATACTACAATAGGAGAAGTTGCTGTAGGGTATTAAACAAATGCCAAGCATGAGCACCACAGTGAGCCGAAGTGGAAATATGGGAGAGTTGGTGGAGCCATTTACGAGGCTCCAGCACCCCCTCCTCCCCTCCTCCAGCTCTCCGGAGCTCTCGTCTATGGACGAGACGCTAGCGAGTTCGTGCTGCGCACCAGCCTCTTACCTATTTAGTGTGTAGGAGCCGTTCCTTTTAAACCTCATCCTGGACGACAGGAAGCGGATAAAGAAATCCAGAATTGACGGCGGTTCAGATTGAAGGCGCACTCTGAAAGACGCAAACGCCACCGTGTCTCTGCCCGGGAGTGGACGGCTACGGAGCGGACAAAAAACGCGGAACAATACGGAGTTGCTCCTCACGCGCCCCCGGCACCTTCTTCTTTCAGTCGTTTCTTCCCAGACCTCCTCTCTCTCCTCCTCCTCCTCTCTTTGGGTTTAGTTTCCGTGGGGCAGGGTTAACGAGTCCTCACACCACAGACGTTTCGATTAAAAGCAAAAAGAGGAGAGCTCGTATCGGTGCCGAATTGGAGAAAAATGTGAGATTTTAACGCGGAGTCTGCTGGGGGGCTTTGTGTCCACGCCACGCTGACGCAGACCAGCTCGTTTTCACTCGCAAAAAAAAAAAAAAAAAGCCCAGAAATGTCCACATCTACGCCCCGTCCTCCGGTTCTGCCCAGCGACATAAAACCGAAAAACTAATCAATAAAAGCACATCTGCAAGTCGGGCAGTCCTTCAGGAAAAGGGTAACTGATGCGAACCAGCTTCCTTCTTTCCATTCGCGGCACTGAGGAGGTTCTCGTGTTTCAACGACGTTTCCTATGTGAGGAGCTAAATACACACACACACACACACACACACACAGATTTGGTTTAATGGAGAAAGCATTAGTGAATTTTCTGGGTATTATACTTTTGGATGATTACAAATGAATGTACAGGTGGTTGTTTGTACTGTAATGATGACAAAACTGATATTCATCTGTATCAGTGGCCAATATTGTCTCATCTGTTGTGTATTATTAATTTTGCACCGGCTATATATGGTCTCCTTCACTTGTCTGAAAATCCCATTTGTGACCTTGTTAAAAAATCCATGTGGTGTTTTTTTATGTACTATGACACACATCATGACTGAAATAAGTAGTCATCGTCATGGATGAGGTTTTCTGTTTTCATTCTGCAACCCTCCACAAACAAAACACAAAAAAAGCCTGGGTCTTCTACATAGAAAACCTAAGGAACCACTTCTAACAACTTGCAGGAATGTGGCATAACATTGCAAAAGTGGAGTTTAGTTTTATTTCATATAGAGGAGTTCTTTATTTCCTTGACACAAAAGAGTATTGGCCAAATTGTTACTTTAAATATCATATTGGCGTATCCTTGGCTCTACCTCATCTGCCACTACTACACCAGCATACTTTTGACCTCATAGCAGTAGCTGCTGTGAGGACAAACACCAAGTGACCAAAAATGGCTTCCATTACTTATTAATTTGCTGATACTTTTCAAAGATAATTATTCAGTCAATAAAATGTGAACAAAAACATTGTTTCCCTCCGCTGAAAGTGTCATCTTCCAATTGTTCTTTTTAATCCAACCAATGGTCTAAAATTCAAATAGCCTTTATCTACTATCATAAATAACGAAAGCAGCAAATCACTATATTTAAAAAACTGGAACCAGTAGATGTGTGAAATCTTGAGAAGTGACTGAAGCAACTTATTATCAAAATATAGGAGACTAAATCTACTATCTTGGCAGCTCTATTTGTAATGCACTACAGAGCTTTTTCAGCACTGTCCGTGTCAAACATGGTGAGAAGTGACAATGAAATGAGTTGCAGGAATGTTAAAATGTGGAAAAACTGACAGGTGGTAAAACTCCAAGTGACACTGAGCAGACACAGGAGTGACCTTACAATGACAGAGTGTGATCTCTATCGCCAGACCCGGCTGTCTCCCTCCGGCTATCTCCTAAGTGTGTATGCGTGCCCTCAGGGAAGTCAGCTTGTCCAAAACCCAGTGGATGTGTGTACATTTGATACAGCTAAGAAAAGAAAAGAAAGTCTTGTTTTGTCAAGTCTGGATTTATATGGCAATGAATAAAGAAAAAAAAAAAAAAAAAAGTTGTTGAACAGAGAGCCAGACCACAAAGAATGAAATACTGTAAAGAGCAGATGTGCTTTACTTACAGCCAACTGAGGAAGCTGTGGGACAGGGAGTAAGCATGCAACAAGGGTCCGGAACTGGATCAACATTTACAGTTGCAGGTAATGTCTTTTAACAGCCTGAACTAGTCAAGAAAGACAGCCCCGTCCAAAACATTTTAGTACTTTTATGTTGCTATCGCAAAGTGATTAGTATATGAAACAATTTAAAATAGCAGGAAATATTTCCTATTGAAAGCATCAGAACTTTGAATATAATGACAGAAAGTTTAATTAAAGGGAATTAAGGTCTAATAGTATCTGAGCATCAGAAAAAAAAAAAAGAGAGGAAAAACTCGATACATAAAATTTTGTGTGCATTGGATGGGTCTTGAAATTGGCCTGAAAACCTGAAATGATGAATCCAGGCAAGCGGTAAGTTTAAGTGCATCCTGGGTTATTCAGCATTACATCATTGGAGTGCAGTATAGCGTGTGAGTGTATGCATGATTCCTCCGCTCCCACAAAAGCACTCAGGGCTAGTTTTAATGGCTCCAAGCTCATTTATTACAGTAAGAGGTGCCTGGCACCAGAACTGCTGATCAATTGCACCACCACTGCTGCTTCTGCTCTGTCAGCTAGTCACCGCAGAGTTACGCAACAGCCAGGAGGAGGAGAAGGAGGAGGATGAGGTTTAATGGAAGATGAGAAGATTCTGGAGGGACAGAAGCGAGTCAAAATAAGAAAGGATAGCATGAGGGGGAAAAAGCACCACAGAGCAGAGTCACAATTAGACTGAGTTTTATTGATGTAGTGCAAAACAACCCCACCTCCTCCTCCATTCAGTCGATCCATTCCTCTTTCCTGCACTCATTCATCGCCTCCTGCCTTAACTGCCCCTTGATTTTACTGCTAATTTGCAGCTAATTTGAGCTTTTTCTCCTTTTACAACCCAAACTATCAATGCACCCCTTGCTCCCACCACGAGGCCCCTTCGTTGCCACTCTCTCCTTTCCCCTTCTGTCCACCCAGCTCGATCTCACTCAGCAGTCCTCTTCCTGGTTCATGTTGTGCAAGAACCATGTGAAATTAAAGTGTGTGTCCCTGCATGCTAATGGTATAAAAGATGTGAGTGAATGCACGGTGCCTTCTCTTTTTGTATCTAAGATAACTGCAGATTCTCTCTGACAGCGTTGATAGCTCAGATAAAATGAAATACTAAAACACCAATAAACTCTTTTCTCTCACCCCATTCCTTTGTGACAGGGTAGCTTCCAGAAAACATTCATCACTGGCTATGGTGTGGCGGTGGAATAGCCCTGGCCTCTCTCCTACACAGGGCTTTCCAGGAATACATTGCACAAACGCTGGACCGCAGTGCACAAATACACACATAAAAGGACACACATACACTGTACTGCAACTTGAGTGCATGAATAAGAGAAGAGCTTTAGAGAGACCATGTCCCTGCATTGGCCAAGTTCCCCTGCAGCGAGGTGATAGTGATAGAAAGCGCACATGCACAAGCATACTTGCACACACACACACACACTGCTGTAACCAGTGTTGGAGAATAACAAGTAACATGTAGTATGTTGAGTTGAGGAGACTACAGATTATGAAATTACAGTTACTAAATTTTGATGTTTAAAAAAAGCTTGGACTCATCTGAAAATATTATTATCTACACTAAGTAGATCATGTTTATGTTTAGTTTATTTATTTGCTTGTGAACAGCATAACTCAAAAAGTTTCAGGCGGATTTTGTCTAAATTTTCACCTAAGATGTATCTTTGCACGTCCTGTAGCTGATTAGATTTCGGTGGTCAAAGTTCAAAGTCATGGTTACAAAAAGGTAAAAAGCAAGTTTTTTTTGGCCACAATTCCAAACAGATTCGAAAAAAAATAGGTCCAGTTGGTGTCATTTTGTAGCTGACAGCGCTGGCTCTAAATGATTAATGTTGTGGCTTTCAAGGTCAAAAGTCAAGGTCACCGATAGGTCAGACACATTTTTTGGACGCATCTTCAAAAGGAATTGACATAAATATGCATTGTCTCTATTGATTTAACTTTTTTATTTGATTTTATTTAGGTTTATTTATTTATTCTCTTTAAGGTATATTTTATGTACTATGAGTTGTACGTAGGGTTTTTGATAACAAGTACCAAGAACATACTGTTTCTCTCACTCACACACCCAAAATATATGCTTCTGCACACAAACAAACACCCACACTAGGCACAGTTATGCATTATGTGTGCTAGGGCCACAGCAAGTGGAGTCGTATGAAAAGGCCTATATATACTGCCAGGCTGGGTGACGCCAGGAGCCGAACATTAAGTCTATGTGTCTGTCTTTCACATACAGCCTGACTTTTAATGAAGTGACACTATTATTACTCAACTTTTATATATGTACATGAGTATACAGTTACCTCATTGCATTTGTCTTTCTGTCAGTCCACTGAGTCACCCTGTAGTCTTCTGTTGCTCCTCTCTGAACATTGAACACCACAAAACTGAAGCTGCTGCGGTCTTTCAGAGTGTAGAAACTCAAGAGAGCTAATTGCGAAATAATGCGCAGAATGGCATGCAATGTTGACATTTTCTCAAGTGTCTGCTGGATGACGCCAAAGAGAAATGTTATGTCTTGATATTTCGTCATTCTGCACCCAATCAGTGTTATCTTTCTATATCTAGGTTGTCTTGGTCCCAATTCAAATTCCAGGAAATTAAATGCGACCCTAACCCTTCCCTGATCTCCGCTCAGGAATCCTGAGAACGTGAAGTTCAGCACCACCAGTATAACTTACAAATGGAAAATTACCACATTTTATAATTTTCTATTGATGATAAATGAGTTAATCATTTATAATTCATACTTAACGTTCAAATATGAATAGTTGCTGGTTATCTAATAATTCTATTAACAGAATATCACAATATCACAATATCACAAAAACAAAAAAAAAATGGGGGTGGGGCACTACTTTCTTTATATATATATATACACAACATTTTTCACGTCGTTGTTCGTGGATCTCTGCTTTAGCCCTCAGACAATAAGTCAATTTTTCATGAAACATATTTCTTGTACAATAAACAGCCATTGTTCCTGTTTGGAATGGGTTCACTTTTCAGCCAGTTCTTTGTGAAGTCCTTTTTAGCTGCAAGTGTCAGGATTTTGAAAAGATAACACATCCTGTCCTTCAGTGTCAGTCCCAAATACACAACGAGGGGGTCACTGGGAATCCCATTGCCCAAAACTTCCTTCACAAATTTGCAGGAACCTGTCCCAGAATGTTTTTATTTTGTCACATGACCAAAAGATAGGTGAGTGATTGGCATTCCGATTGCCACACTGTCTCCAAAAAACTGTTGTTCGCCTTATTTTTATTTTTAATGTATGGTGTAGTGAAAAAGTGAATTAAGTTCTTCCATTCGAATCCCCCCAATCCTCTAGAACTAGTTGAAGTATTTTGGGTTGTGCATATGGATTGCCAGTCACTCTCAGACAATTCAATATTCAATTCTGACTCCCACTTCATTTTTATGTGCAGTGTGTTACTCCCGCCATATGGATTGCCAGTCACTCTCAGACAATTCAATATTCAATACACAATATTTGCTTTTGCAGACTTTTGTACAATTTAGAGACAATTCTGGAAGGTATTTGTTTCCTAAGCCACTGTCATCATTCTGATCACTTCATTTTCTTCTGTCAAAATTCCTCTCTTAATTTCTGTGTCATTGAAATTTCTGAACTGCAAATATCAGAACAGGTCTCCATTATCTAAGTCGAACTCCCTCTGAACGTTTTCATAAGTTTTGAAATGTTGTCTTTCTACAAGTGTACACATATGTTATTCTTTTATCTGTCCACCTTCCAAACGTTCTAACCAACTCTCCAGGCCTAAAATTCGGTGTTTGCGAAAGCCAAATCAAGACTTTAATGTCACCTGTCAATTTGTATTTTTTTAAACACCTCATACCATATTCCTACTGTTTCTTTAAAATTGCATTTTCTCCTTTGGGATCATAATGTTCTTTTTCACATAGCCTGGTTTGAGGGGGAGCTCGACCCAGATTCATCTCAATTTCCTTCCATCTGGCTTAGTATCCTGGAGAGCACCAACAAACAATGTATCCCAATTGGGCAAAATAATAATTCTCTTTAAATTTCGGCAATGCTAGTCCCCCAATTTTTACGTTAATTTGAAGGGTCTTGAGTTTTAACCTTGGCCTAGCGCCTGCCCAGATGAACCTGGAAATCATTTTATCCCAAGTTGTAAATTGTGTTTCTGGTATTCTAACTGGAAGGGATAAAAAGAGATACAGCAGTGTTGGTAGTAAATTCTGAACTGAAACTGAATTGAACTGAAATCCAATATTAGTGTTGACCATTTTGCCACGCCCCTCTGTATAGTATCATGTATTACCTTGAAGTTTGTGTCGTGAATCTTGTAAACTTCCTGAGCAGTTAATACTCCCAGATATTTTATTGACCTCGCTTCCCATTTTAATATATACGGATTCTTTAGTGCTTTACTTGGTATGTAGTTGAGGGAGTACCTGTGTTTTTGTGATGTTCAATTTATGACCTGACATTTTTCCATAGTCCTCCATGATTTTTACGAGTTTAGGGAATTTATTTGGGAATATTTGGAGTTTGGAGGTAGGTAATGATGTCCTATGCAAAAAGCCCTGTCCTGTGTTCCTCTCTCCATATAGTTATTCCTGTCAGCTGTTTTTCTTGTCTAATAGTTTGAGCGAGCGGCTCTATAAAAAATAGCAAAGAGGCCGGTGCTAGCGCAACATGCCTGATGTGTGCCTCTAAACAGTTTAAAACTGTCCGTCAGGTGGCCACTGATCTTTATTCTGGCAAATAGGTCACTATACAGACATTGTATACATTTAATGAATTGATCATTAAACCCAAATCTCTCTAGGATGCCGTACAAAAAAAAACAAAAAACAAAAACAGTTCACCCGATCAAATGTTTTTTGTGCATTTAGACTGAATAGAGCACCATTCAAATGATGTTTGTTGGCATGTTCTATGATATGAAGTGTACATCTGATGTTATCATGTGTTTGTCTGCCTTTTATAAATCCCGTCTGATCCTCATGTATCAAGTCAGGCAGAAAGCGTTCCAGTCTTTTTGTCATAACGGATGCAAACAATTTATAGACTACATTTAAAATAGATATTGGAGGATAGGATTCACAATGCTCTTTATTTTTACCTTCTTTAGGAATAACTGATCTGCTGGGCCTCCTTCCGTGATGGTGGTGCTACTGCTTTTTTGAGTGTCCAATTGAATGATTCTATTAATACTGGAGCGAGTATATCTTAACTTTTTTTATAGCATTCATTTGGAAAATCGTTGCTCCCTGGACTCTTATTACCTTTTAACTTACTTATGGTCTTGTCAAGTTCTTGTTTTGAAATAGGGGCAGTTAAATAGCCATTTTGCACCTTCCCTTTTGAAGGGAGGTCCAGTGACATAAAGAATGCTTTTATAATGTCTTCACTTAATTTTGAAGATTTTATCAATTTCTTCTGGCTTGTATGTTATTATATTTGAGGGATCTCTGATCTTATTTTTTCATTATTTTATTTCTGGCCAAACATTTTAAAAATACTTTTCAGCCTTTCATGTGGGAGAATGTTTCTAAATTTGGCCTTTTATCCCTATGTAATTCTGCATTCTCAACATAATGACATAAAAAGGGACGAATCACTGTTTGAACTGTTCATTACTTTGGTAAGTTTTGAGCACTCACTCACAAAACAGGAGATGATGCACTGGTGTGGGAAACTGGAACCATGGTGCCACCTACTGTTATCAGAAATAATGCACAGCTCATGAGGAAGAGTGTATCTAGACTCTCTCACCCTTTCTCTGGAGCTTGCTGGACTAGGTGAGTTTTGCTGTTGGCTGAGAAGAGAGCCAACAGAGAGAAAGACAGCAGGCTAAGCTGAGATCCTGCAGGCAGTCATCGGTGTCCTGTTGACTGGTATGCAACTTGCTATTACTGGCATGTGAATAAAGGATTTGCACCAATGATGCAAGGGAAGAGGCAACGATAGAAGATTAGGAAAAGAAGAAAAAAAAAAAAAAAAAACTGCATTCCCTGCTGACAAATAGTATTGTTGGTATGTGACAGACATGAAACATATTTAATGAATTTAGTTAGAGATGTTCCGATACCATTTTTCCAGTCTCGATACTGATTCTAATACCTGGGCTTTGGGTATCAGCTGATACACAGTACTGATTTGATACCAGTATGTTATATATAGGGCGAGGCAGGGCCCAGAAAGGGGTTGGTAGTGACACCAGAGGAGCCAAACACCAGCTACTGGTGGACAGGGCAGTCTTTAGAGACTGAAAGACCAGGAAAACCAACCTGTGCACTGCCTGGATTGACCACAAGAAAGCCTACGACTCAATGCCACATACATGGATACTGGAATGCTTGGAGCTATATAAGATCAACAGGACAATAAGAGCCTTCATCAAAACTCGATGGGGCTGTGGAAGACTACTATGGATATCAAGACAAGGAAATTCCTCACCATGCATGGAGGGTTTCACCCCAAGTCCAGCACCCTGAGGCTGTACACAAAGCGGAAAGAGGGAGGCCAAGGATTAGTGAGTGTCAGAGCCACTATCCAAGATGAAACAACCAAGATCCAGGAATACATCAGGAAGATGGGCCCCAATGATGACCTGCTAAGTGAATGCCTCAAGCAGCAGAAACCCAGTAAGGAGAGGGAAGAAGAAAAGAGACCATCATGGAGGGACAAGCTCCTGCTGCACGGGATGTACCACTGACAGATAGAGGAATTGGCTAATATTGAGAAAACATAGCAGTGGCTGGAGAAGGCTGGTCTCAGGGACAGCAGAGTCACTGATCATGGCAGCACAAGAACAGGCCTTGAACACAAGATCGATAGAGGCCGGGGTCTACCAATCCAGACAGGACAAGGTGTCAAACAGTGCAAAGATGCCCCTGAGACAGTGCAGCACATAACAGCAGGGTGCTGCAGGATCAAAGTAGGCAACACCTCCTAAGGTGATTGAGAGCTCGAGAAATACAAGGGGCTGAAAGAGGAGCTGGAAAGGATGTGGGGAGTAAAGGCATCAGTGGTACCAGCGGTGATAGGAGCACTCCGGGCTGTAACCCCCAAGCTGGGAGAGTGGCTCCAACAAATGCCAGGAATAACACCTGAGATCTCTGTCCAGAGGAGCGCAATCCACTGGACTTGAGGATGTTCCTTCTTATCGGTTTCTACTCATTTTTTTCAGCTATTAAAGTGCCAGTACGGAACTCATAAAACTCAAGTCTAAGTTCTTTGTCGCTTTTCTTCTTATACTATCAATGCCAGAAGCTATAACGAAGCCCTTAAATTCTTGTTGAGTAGCTGAACTTGGCATTTTACTTTTGCATTATATTGCAGTGACACCTTCACTAAAGCTGGTGTATTAAGCATTCTCATCACTACCAGCTGGAAAATGAATAGCTCTGATCAGAGTTGTTCAAAATACCTTCAAAAGAACAGACATGTTACACAACAGTCATTGCTCTTCAGGATGAACGCCCTCAGCAGCTGTTCCACATGTGACAGTAACGTGTCTGAGCTGATTGACAGCAGTGTGGGTTGGGACATCTCAAACACAAATCTCTCTACTGGATGATGCTCTTTATCCATGATAACCACAACCACCTTCTCTGCATCATTCTTCTCAATGAGTGGCTTAACACAGTGGAGTGTATCCTGGATATACTGATTCAGCTCTCGGTGACAGCTTTTAGAGGGTTGACGGGTTCCAGAGTAGTAGGTGGCTGGATGCCAGCTGCTGCTAAGGAGCAAAAAGAGTCCATGGACTCTACGGACTGTCTGATACCAGATTGAACAGTCCGTAGACTTCTAATACTGGTATCGGTATCCGGTAACTCTAAATGTAGGAAGATGAAGCTGAAGCATGTTGTGGTAACAAATCCATTAGGGGATGTACAGTAGTTGGTTCTCTAAGCACCAACAGGTGCCTTTGTGGAAAGAAGAAAATCTAAGGCTTTAAGAACAGTTATTTGGCTTGTTCCTCAAAGCATAGCTTCAGCGAAGGAAACTATAGAGTGAATAGGAATTTTGCATCAGGGAACCACCTTTAAAAAAACATTGGGATGAGTACATAAATCAACACTGAACAATAATGCACCATGCAACATGACTTTGTTTAAATTTTTGTAGAAATAAGGGACGTTAGGAAAAACAAAGGCTTTAGAAGTGTTCGTTTTATACAGTATCCTTACGGTTACAGAGTCAAAAACGCATAGCTATCACTGTAGACATCAACTCCATGTTACCAAACACTTGTAATAACATTTTGTGCGTAATAAGTGCTGATAAAAATGACTTATTTCCCAAATCCAAGGTCAAAACTGGGTTTATTTTTGAAAATCTATGTATTTTATGAAAATTTAGACCCTAAAAGTCTGACAAAGAGGAGTTACGTTGAAAAATAAAAATATAAGAAAGTACCTCTGAAAGAAACTGAAATACTGATCTCTTAGTTGGACCCTGACTGGTGTTGGAGTGGTATTGGCTGGTTTAATACTGCAGCCATGTTAAATTGTCATGTGATACTGGACTGCAAAGAGCTAACAGAGCCCAGTGCACACTGTGAAGGCCTGGAAGTAATGCTTATGCAACAAGATCTGATTTCATATTCATCATATCTCCCTTTTCACCTCTATTTTTCCCCTCTTTCTCCTCCTCCAAACTCTTTCTATATTGCTCTTTTCCTTGTAAATGTGTTTGCTCTTTTTGACATGTTCCATCTCTCATTACGCAAACATTCTACATATCCACACAAGACAGAGTGTGGTGAGAAACAGTAAACTAATGTGACCTGCTTAAATTAAATCAAACATCACTGCCCAAACAAAGTTACACAACAACCCTGACAGGTAAGTGACTCTTTGCTTGTGCTCACCCACTGTGCAGCCATATGAAGAGCCTGTCCTGCCCTCTTGTGGTTAAAAGACACTACATCACAAGCAGTCAATTTCTCCTAAAGTTACAAATGTTGTTGGTTCAGTTTTGACGGTTGTGGTACACAGATTAAGTGCATGCATTTTAGAGAAAGGGGAGAGGTCTTGAGCAGCGGCACTTCCAGTCATGATGAAAATTATAAAAGAAAAAAAACAACAAAAAACTAGAGGCTGGCCACAAGCAAGCTAGTCAAACCATGACAGCTACAGAGCATCTGCACGTGAAGACAGAGCACTGCAGAGGATCAGGCAATCATCACAGGATTGATATGATCGTCTTTCACTGATATTCACAAGGTTCGTAAACACATCAGCATATGAAGTTCAGGGACATGTCAAGTACTTTCATTTTTATTTAATTTCATTCATTATGACTGAGGAGCTATTAAATAAAACAGAGGCTATCCTTCCTAGTGTCAAAGTCCTATCTGTTGATTTCAAAGAGTCCTGGCATGTTCTTAGAACTGTTGAAACCGTAGCCAAATCAATGCAGATCCGAGGTGTATCAATAGCTTTTGGTGTAATATTTCATTTAGTTTAATTCATTAACCTCTCTCTCTTTTAAGCCTATTTGCACTTTTATCATTGGCAATTAGACAATGACCTTGAAGATACAGACACAGGTTGGAATAAAGTCAGATCATTCAAAAAAAATACAATGGAGAATTCCGCAGTCATATCCCCAGATTGACAGATGCAGGAAAGACCCACACACAAAGAAATACCTTTCATTTTTCTCAACTATGTGTGGAGCAGCACTGACATGACCTGTCATGATCCGCATTACCAAACACTGAGCTGCAAGCACAGTCTGACGGCAGCAGGCTGAGATGAGTTTGATCCGAATCCAGAAGATAGAAAAATGTAAGCTGACGTTGCTTTTAATGTATTCAAATCTCTAGACTTGTGGTTGTGTGGATATGCCAAGGAAGGCATGCGCTGAGCACGTAGAGCAGAGCCCAGAAGCTCTGAGGTGGCCAGGTCGCCCCCACTGGAAGCAGGTCCTTACTTTCAAATATAGACACACACATTCACAAAGACACACTGCTGAAGTGTGCACTACACAGCTCCCAGTGGTTATGTAACAGCTGGTATGTGCAGTGGCGTGAGTGTGGAAGTGTACATTATCCAGTCTGTGTGCACTCGATGAGGAGACTGGTGACCTGTAACCACCTCTGATCAGAGCTGCTCATCTTCCAGGTGGTAGTGATGAAAATGTTTAATACACCAGCTTTAGTGAAGGTGTCACTGGAATATAATGCAAAGGTAAAATGCCAAAGTCAACTGCTCAGCTGAAGAATTTATGTTCTTTATTACAGCTTCTGGCATTGATAGGATAAGAAAAAATGGGGATAAAATCATCACCAACAGCTTTGGACACATTTCCTGACATTATTTATTCTTCCTGCGCAATATTATATCAGTATTTAGACAATGCAGTGCAGCTGCATAGATATAAGGTGCAATTACTGACAGTAGAAGAGACACGATGACCTTAGAGATGGAGACCGAAAACTATGAAAAACGCCTCAGCTGGAGGCTGCATGAGGAGAGCAGCACTTCCTCTGTTTGTGCATCTTGCTGTTTGCTTTCCCCTTCAACGCAGTGAACAACGAAGACTTCCTGCCAGACCCTATTCCAGTCTCCCTACCCTGGTGGAGAGGCAGAACAATGAGGAGGAACAGACTTTACAGTACAGGACGAGGCAGAACACACACACACTCACAGAGTCAAAACGCTTGGCCATGTGCAAACAGAAGACCGGAAATATATTTGCATGCATGCGGGCCAAACAAACAAACACACAGTCATAGTACAGATAAGTTTTAACATGACAAATGGGAAGAAGAGACCATAAAAAGAGAGACATCAAACCAAGACTTGTGGTGTGCGAGCTGCCTTCTTTCAGGAAGTGTCAGACTGCACTGAACCTCATTTGATGGAACAAGACTTAACATTGAGAGAGAAACGGGCCATCTTTGTACACTGAAACTCTCCCCCTCCACCCCTCCTCTCTGGCTCTGAGCGACACAGGAACTCAGCTGAGCAGATCAAAACCCCTGACCTACTGTCTCTCTATGAGAGGAAACGGATGTGGGCAAGGTCTTTCGTTTTCATTCCCTTGTAACACACACATGAAACAAACGTGCAAACTGACATATCATCTGAAAAGCAAAAGGACAAAAAAAGCTTACACAGGCCGTAACAGCCCACCACAGTTTGTCCAGAATCGGAGACAGACCTTTACTGTTTCGATTAACTCTTGGTTTAAGGACGCACTCACATTAGGTCACCTGGACCGTGCTAAAGCACATTTGAGTCATGAAGTCCGGTTGGACTGACAAATACGAGTGCTCTGTACCATGCTCAAGCACAGTAAACTTCCTTGGCCCTGGCACGGCTGGAAGAGGTGTGTTTTGGCATGGTATGGTTGCTCACGCCCAAGCACAAGCAAAGGTACGTGTCAAACACATGTCGTATTATTGATGCGATTTTTCATCTCGACAATTTCCAATTTGCATGATTAATAAATCTGGAAATGTGAGCTATATCTGAGCAAAACGAGTCGAAATAGGACACAAGGTAGTAAAGTTGCAGTCATGTTCTGTGTTGTTCTCCATTGTTCTGGGACTGCGATTCCCTGTCTGCACTCTCTTTAAACAGAGACCCCTAATGATAATTTAACCATGCTTAGACATGTTTGGTTTCAGGGCAATGTGAGTTCAGGCCAGCAGAGGCCTGGGAAAGGGGGACATTCGTGCTTTGCCACGGTACAATGCAAGTGGGCAAAGTAATTTTTTTTTTTAAAGGATAGAAAGAAACAAGAATACAATACTACTAGTTAGAAACAGAGCCCAACTGATATGTCGACTGGTCAATATTGGCCTATCACAGATAAATCAGTACTGATATTGATTTCCAGTGAAGGTTACCGTTTGTCTACACTGCTGTCATTTAAGACAATAAAAGTCCAATGTTAATATGTCAAATATAATGCTTACATATAATATAATATAGCTAACACCCAAATTATTCATCCCATGGCCAAATGTTGAGTCAAAGTGAATTTTTTTGAAAAGGACACAAGAAAGTGACAAAAGGTTGTAAGGCAGCTGGAGAAAAAAGGAGAAGCATTCAACCCCAAGAACACCATCCCCACAGTCAAGTATGGTGATGGGAACATGCTTTCAATCAGAGGTCCAGGCAACCTCGTAAAAGTAAATGGCTTCATGAAAAAAAGTGGACTACATCAAGAGTCTGGAGCAAAACATCAGACAGTCTGCAGAAAAACTTGGGACTGGGGACACGGCAGACCTTCCAACAAGACAACAGCTCAAAACAAATAGCCAAAGTGGTCAAATATGGTTGGCAAATTATTTCAATGTTTTGGAGTGGCCAAACCACAGTCTAGTCCTGAATCCAATTGAGAATTTGTGGAAAGAACTGCAAACCAGAATGATGGCATGGAAGCCTACCAACGTCAAGATGCTGGAGATCTATGCAAAAGAGGAGGGGTCCAAAATCCCAGTGGGATTGTGCGAAAAACTTGTCACCAATTATAAAAACTATTTGACAGCTGGGATAGAAAATAAAGGCATTGCCACTGATTATTGAGAAAGGGTACAAATAATTTCAGACATGGAACGTTTAAACAAAATGTTAAAAAAAAAAGCTTATATTTTTCATTATTTCTAACACAATGTCTTATAGTCTTTTGCCAGAAGATACCCATTGATCATTTTTTTTTTAATTATTTAACTCCATTGTCAATCACTTCTCCCCAATAGGAAGTACAATACTAAACACCTACAGTAGCTTTTTGGGAGGTTTTTCCATGAAACTTCATATTTTCATGGGAAAAAATAAAAAAACTAAATACACAGTTGTTCTATCCATGGTAGACTGGCAGGCTTTTTCTTACATAAATTAAACTTTAGTAATGTTCTTAGTTAACAAATTGACATTTTCATCTATGTCTTTTTGGAAAAATATCTCTGCAGATTAGTTTGAAATTAATCAAGTATTCATTTTGTCAGCGTCAGTGATAGAATAGACATAGGATAAAAAATTCCTGTTTTAAGATCTCCAGGTAATGTATTATCAGCAGCTGATATACATGAATGAATATATCCTTTGGCCTAAGTTTGTACCACATTTAAAGATCTCTGTTTCAGCATTTCTGGGAAAAAGCGTTCATAAGAGTGGGACAGATAGTCTGAAAACAGACTATCATCTGCTTCGAGGCATAAACACAGACATGTTTCTACATGTGGTATATTATCTATGCAAATATGACCAAGCCGAGCCCAGGGCTTGACAGTCAGTGACAAATACAACCACTAACATGTTGCATAATAATGACACAGCACAGTTGGCCACATTACGAACAGACGCAACATAACCCTCACTGCTTTGCAGAGACAATTTAAGGTAATAATAGGGAAGAGCTGAGGGTGAACAAAAGGGTAGAATGAGAATATGAAGATGCAACAGACAGAAGGTGAGGAGTCACCACTCGCTCCATAGATCTTCTGCCTCCATTGCTCTTTATGTAGGCTAATCTCTTCCATCGCACCACCAAGCAATGGCCAGTTTACTTAGCCTCTTTTAACCAGCTAACAGCCGGTAATAAATCAGAAGCACACTCCTC
Source organism: Mola mola (assembly GCA_001698575.1). Lineage (NCBI taxonomy): Eukaryota > Metazoa > Chordata > Actinopteri > Tetraodontiformes > Molidae > Mola > Mola mola. The sequence goes on along the minus strand of KV751367.1, from coordinate 3,778,686 downwards.
TGACCTCTAATCTGTAGTAGCCCATCCTGCTCTGCATACTCCTCAGCCGATATATGACTCAGTACACTTGAGCTTCCAGCGCAAGGGAGCTATTGTAGGTAGAAGAACCTAGCTGGTAATTCATCATCTTTGTCTTGTGCTTTGTCACATCATTTGGATTCTAAACCTATAAACCTACTTCTCTTCAATCTAGTATTACTCAATTTGGGCTGAGTATCATATAATTAGTGTCGTCAATACAGTGTTAAATTAAGAACTTTATAGAGCAGCAAATGTTAAATGTTAAAATTAATTCATTCAAAATTAAAATTCATTAACAGATTTAAATAAAGAAACTGGTGCATTCTACAGCAAAGTGTAATCAATTTGCTTGTTTCATCTCAAATGTAAGAATTTTTTTGCTTTTCTTCATCATTTATGATAGTAAATCCATAATTTTTAGGTTTTAGATTATTCACTGGACAAAAAAAAAAAAAAAAAATCAAAGACATTTCTTTGTCTCTACACAAAAACCAACCCTCCTGCTAGCATGCTAACACAATGAAACTAATGTTAGTTCAGAATGTGCAGCCACAAGATTCTATAATGCTCAAACAGTTGTCTGGAGATATTACAGAAGCAGAAACAAACTGTAGGTCTCCTGCATTCTGACTTGCAGGCTAATATCTTGTTGACAGATTATGGACGTTGGACGTTATGGTGAGAAGTCTTCCTTCCTTCCTTCCCCTGGCTTCCTGGATTTAACTGTAGAGAAAGCTAGCCGCTGCTGGCCTCACACCCACTCCTGAGCCTCTCATAATACTCTGTGCTCACAGCCAGTCTTAAGCGCAGCTAGCTTTTAGCCTAGCATCTTATGCTACAAGGCTGTTGGCTTAACATTAGGGTTTACCACAGTGCCACAGTGCACAGAGACCACCAGTGATTAAAAAAAGGCTTTCAGAAAGGTCACGTTCAGCAGTACAACAGCTGGGAGCACACAAAAGAGGAGAAAGGGCCAGTGCTGTAACACCATGCCAGACATTGACTGTGTTATAATGAAGTACAACAATGTATTTTTTGTGTGTGTGTGTGTGTGTGTGTGTGAGAACAGGAGAGCACATTCTCTGAGCATGGCCCTCTGTAAGCCCTCAGTCAGTCAGACTTATCCGTGTTTACACACATACACTTCTTCAAGGGCATATCAGAGGTCAAATCCTCTGTTATTAAATGTCTTGCTTTTTTTTTTCGTGTATGAGTTGTTGCTAGCCTTGAGCCGTTCTGCTTCAGTCCTGGGAAGCCCAATCAGCAGCTCTCATATTGTGAGCCTGAACTAGCAGCGGAAATCAGATGACCCTGAATACCAGCTTTGTCATCCCATTGCCTTCATTCAAAGTCAAACACTTTCCTGGAATCCATCTCCTCTTCTCCTCCTCGACATCCTTTTTTAGATGTGAAACACCTGACAGAGCTGGCATATGACATACTCAGAAACTCGCGCATCATCATCATCATCATCATAAGTGCATCCAACAAAGAAAGACATCTCCAATTCATTATTTTAACACATATTATTTGTTGCTCAAATGTAAAGACCATTCAAGATTTATCAGAAGCACTGATAAGTATAGCTAATTCATTTTTTAATTGATATGATTATTTTCTCAAGTCATTTTTTGAGCAAAAATGTCTGAAAATTTCCATTTCAGCTACTGAAATGTGAAAACTGAAAGCATTTCCCTGTTTATTATTGTATTATATTTTGGTTTGGGGAGGACAAATTGGGATCTTATTGGGATCTTATGGGGACCAGGAAAACCCTGAATGGAGTATTCTATTCACATTTTACCTGCTACACATTATGACTTATGGAACAAATAATCTTGGATTTTAAATGACCAAACACACACTGTAACTTGTTCCTGTAATACCCTCAACACCAGCTTCTGAAAATTGTGGGACTACAGTCAGTCAACAGTTCTAAACTGCTGCGGCCGCTCTTCGGCTGAACACGTTTGTAACCGCCACTGTGACTGGGTGTGGATGTTGGTGTTGTGCATTAGTCATTACTCATAAATCAACACTTTAAAACAAAGATATGCCTCTCACATTAGAGCTACACCCCCCCTTCATGCCTGCCCTTCCTCACCTCATTGTCATGGTAGGAGGAAGTTGAGGAGATGCACATGTAAATCAGAACTGCACTGACTACTGGTGCCAGGCTGCCAGCTAGTAAACGCTGTCTGTCGCCCGTCCTCCTCTAATCTTTAGCGACAGTGTGAGTTCTCACCTCAAGCACACTCACTATACAAGTGCTAACACACGTAAACATGCCGAAAGAGAAAGAGAGTCACCACAGTGAGAAGGGAACTCTTTAGTACATGCGCCTTTAATATGCTGAAGTTTGCTCTCTTCTTTTTTGGCGTGCCTTTTTATCAGGAAGCCAGCCTCTTGTTTAAACCTGTTCAACACCCATCACCACACCCTGCTCATGTGTTACAGTAATCAGTAACAACTGTAAGTGCACAGCTTTCCCCTTCTTGTCCACTTTTCTCTGGTTTGATCTTGTTTCCCTGATACTTGCAACGTTGCGTAGGAGTAATCGATAGTGCTGCATCCTTGTTATTAACAGTGAGCAGAATGAATTCTATTATGTTATCTTTCTCCTTCTCATTTAGTCATTAAAAGCTTTCAAAGACAAATGCTACAGCTGAACTACTAAAATGCAGTCAAGGAAACATGACCCATATGGCAAATAAATCAAATGAATGAGCCTAAAGTGAGAAGGGTGCAAATGAATAGAGTAACACTTAACTAAGTTTAAAGAAAAGGCACATCACAAGTTTTTCTCCACTTCTCAGTTGGTGAGGGGAAATGGAAACTGACCACAGATTAAGTCAATGGACACAAATTGGTAAAGAGGGGTGAACGAGGCAATCACGAGGCTCAACACCCATGACATCACCCTATACTTCATGTCCAAAGCAGCTAAACAGGAAGATCACAATCAAGTAAAGGTCAAGAGTAGCTCTCTCACTCCTTTCTCCAAGTAGAGCAGAATATGTGTTCACAGGTCTTCATATTCACATCCCACATCATTTTATTCATTGAGAGGGTTCACATTACTGTTTATTCCTCCCGGTGTTCTGCCTTTTTTTTCCTCCAGCGTGTTCTGAGCATGAGCTCCATTTCAACTGCTGTAATCCCATTTAGAGATGGTATCCATGACATAGGGCTGATCCACAAACATGCATGCAAACACTTAACGTGCTCATACACAAAAATGGATGAATGCGAGCACAACTATATGTACAGAAGAGCCAAGGGAAAGGTGGGATGTTGATTAAGGGAGCATAAATATAAGTAAGCAGGATGTGCACGCGGGCACAACTTGCCTAACCTGATGCAATACAGATCTCTAATCCAATTACAGTTCAGACCAGCCTTTCAGCCTAGCTGCAGCCACCAAGGACAAAACTGGCAAGCTTACACCAACGCTTGCGGCCCACCAGAAGTCTCGCCAAAGGGTGTTGACAACGTCTTGGTGAAATATAAATAAACACCCCCAGAATGAAAGGTTTCTCCTTTCAAGACAAATTCGGTTTCTCATTGGTTGCATCAACCCAACAGATTTTATTTCTTTCTCCTGTGTTTAGCTTCAGCTCTTTTTCTGACCTGCACTATGCTTCATACTTGATTTCTTTCAATGTCGCCGGAAGCCCAGGCCCCTGCTGTTAAATATCCTTCTCTGTCCTCTTTTGCAGACCTTTACTGTTTGTAGCTCTCTGATCCATGTTGCCACTGCCCCATTTACCTCCATATATAACCTTTTGTCTCCACCATTATGATTTCCGCCCTTCCCTCGCTTTTCACCTGCACTTTCTATTTTCTCCTCCTGCTCACCTCCTTATCAAGCTGCCCTCCCTTCCACTGTCCCTTTTCTATTTCTCTGCTGCTTTCTGCCACAATTTCCAATAATCTAGTACCTAATATGCCAATTTTGTCTCTAAATTTCACATCCATACTCTCCATCTTATTACCTCAATCAAACAGGTTATCAGTTTAATCAGATGATTTGATTTTAATGACATTTGATGAGTAAGCAGACATGATGTCAAAACGCTCGCAGATCACATTTCCATGTCAGAAAGTACTACACTAGAGTGCTCCTCCAAATGAGAGGAATTTATTAAGTTTCAGAGGAGCACATTGTTGGAGTAAAGTCTGCTGTTTTTACTAAAAGCAGCAAAGCTGAGGGGTGTGTCAGAGGAAAAAACTGCAGTGACAGTCACTAATGGTAGATAAGCACAAGCTGGATACAGATAATACCCATCACAAGTTTTATCGACAGCAACTCTAAACTAACAATTTAGCTGATTTAGCTGATTTTAAAACAGCTCTAGCTGGAGCACTCCATGAATATGATACTCTCTGGTAGAAGAATAGCTGCTCCAAGGCCTGCAGAGGCCAGTCCAAATACTGGCCTAACCAATTAAGGCCAGGATCTGTGTGGTAACTTTAATTTGAACTTCAACAATAACCTCTTTTGATCAATAACAAGTCAAGGAAGGGCAGAGAAAGTAGCTGATTAGTTGTCTCTGTTCCTGCCCTCTGTCAGTCTTTTTACTCCCCTCCGCCACCCTCTGTCTCTCTGATAGCAGTGCCAGTCATGCGAACTGGGCGGGGCTGCCCAGAGCGTTATGAAAGAGTGAACACGGTCGCAGCGTGGTGCCAGTCTCCTGCCAAGTAAAATAGAGGCAATATGCACAGCCACAGACATCAAGGCCCGAACAGGCAGAACATCTTCAAAATGAAAGCAATTACAAATTTGGTCTGAATGAGAGGTTACCTAATTCATCTGTTTGTCCAACGAATCCATGCTAATAGAACATTTTATAAAAAATTAAAAGCGAAACTTGGCTGTGAGAGATGCAAATGGCTGTCTCCCCGGGTCACAGCAGGGATATACGTTACTGTTTTGCATAGAGGCTCCACATACAAGTAAAAGCAAAGTGTACCTGACACGATTAAATTGAAATTTTCTGTATTTTTACAATGTGCTTTGAATTTGCTTTTACAGGGAACTCGCATACAAGTGTTTCACCTCCAAATTTACAATCTCAGCTTTATGATTTTGAAGCTCTATGTACAATGTTTTAAGGCAATGTTCTTGGTGCAGTAATTCTTACAACATTCAAACCACCTTTCTACTCTGTATTGTTACAGAAATATAAATAAAAAACATAAAAACCCAACAAAGTGTACTTCTGACTAAAGAACTACTGCTGTCAAAAAAATTAGACTTGTACAGTGTCCTCCTTTAAAACTAAATGAGGTCCACTTGAGTGCACTTAAAGCTCAGTCAGCTACTGGCTAAACTATCATATCTCATAACATAATTATATCATCCTTTAAAAATAATAATCCACTTGTCGACCTTTAGTTTTGAATGATTCCGGCACATTATACAAACTAAAATCTACTATTTTAGGGCTGCTGGTCAAATGTCAGCAAACTGTACAGTTTACATTGTGAAATTTCAGCCTGTTCATGCTTCTAAACAAATCAGGACCCATCTGAGTTGGTGGAGAGGCTTCACAGCCAGCTCAGTTCTTGAGCTGAGTTGGATTAGCAGCCTTGTTATCCTTCGCAGTATTTGGTTGCACTGTTACACAGAATGTGTGCTGTCCTCAGGCTTATTGAAAGCTCATCTGCAGGACATTAAAAAAAACAACAAAAAAAAAACACCACACCTAGCAAGGGCTTCAATCTCAAGTGCTTGCCCAAATGTCAAAAAAAAAAAAACAGTCACAGTCTCCAATTATGCACATGTGCACGTTAAGCAAGAGGGAAAGTGCCGAGTCATTCTGCCTCAGAAAATGGGAAGACAGGGAAGTAGAGAGGTGTCTCAGGAGACAAGCAAGAGAGTACTTCAGTATTCACTCAGGAGTGAGTCTGTACCTGTTCCTGTATCGAAGCAGTTTGATTCTTCAAAAAACGCATCAACGGAGGCTTTATGATGCACACTGATATCCAAAGCACTCAATGATACAGAAGTGTGTCTTACTACTAGTTTGTATTGCAACATAGGGGCCTTAAATTAACTGTGATTTTTTTTTTTTTTTTATTTACTTGCTTGTTTAATTGCTTTAGGCAGGACACTGACTGGAGCTGCAAGTCGTGGTTGTTACTACATCTAGTCCTCGCTCTCGGTGTCATCTTCCTGTGAAACCTGAAGTCATCAACACCTCTGAAGTATGACAGCACCTCTTCTCACTTTTTGCTTCACGGTGTTACTGTGGAAGAGCTGCTCTTGATGAGCACCAGCAAAAGTCAAAAACAGGGGCCGAGGGCAGAGATGGTACATCGAGACGTGTTTGTTTAGACTCTGTCCCTCCAGCTCTGTTTTGCTTTTGACTGTTTTCCTTCCTCTGTCTCTCTCAAAAAGCATAAAAAACCAGCATGATAGACCTTTCATAACTTCATCCTGTCCTCTTATATGCTCAGTGCCAAATGCAGCCAGCATCCCCTGCTAGCTTTTGTTGGTTAAACATCACTCTGAACCAGCCAAGTCAGAGGCTGCATTGGGCCTGTTCAACAGCCCAGCTCAAGCAGCAGTCAAGCACGCAAATGTTTCTGCATATCATTATCCACAGAGAAAGAGAGACAGGGGGAATGAAAAGGAGAGGGCGCGAGGGCTGAGCCAGGGAGTGAAAGACAGTGAGTTGGAGGGTTGGAAAGTGACTAAAACGCCCTTTCCAGGCAGTAAACCAACCATACAGCTGATCCCTGAACACAGCAGCATATCACGGTTGAACAGCCGGGGTGTCCCACTGAGCCCCTCAGACTAGCTGCATTAAAGCAAGGCAGCATTGATCTTAGCTTAAAAAAATTAGGCATATAAACCAGTGATGACGGAAATATCATCCCAGTAAAGGTAATTGCAATCCAACAGGAATGTCCTGCAATTAACATGAACAGGACATTAAAAAAAACAACAAAAAAAAACACCACACCTAGCAAGGGCTTCAATCTCAAGTGCTTGCCCAAATGTCAAAAAAAAAACAGTCACAGTCTCCAATTATGCACATGTGCACGTTAAGCAAGAGGGAAAGTGCCGAGTCATTCTGCCTCAGAAAATGGGAAGACAGGGAAGTAGAGAGGTGTCTCAGGAGACAAGCAAGAGAGTACTTCAGTATTCACTCAGGAGTGAGTCTGTACCTGTTCCTGTATCGAAGCAGTTTGATTCTTCAAAAAACGCATCAACGGAGGCTTTATGATGCACACTGATATCCAAAGCACTCAATGATACAGAAGTGTGTCTTACTACTAGTTTGTATTGCAACATAGGGGCCTTAAATTAACTGTGATTTTTTTTTTTTTTTTATTTACTTGCTTGTTTAATTGCTTTAGGCAGGACACTGACTGGAGCTGCAAGTCGTGGTTGTTACTACATCTAGTCCTCGCTCTCTGTGTCATCTTCCTGTGAAACCTGAAGTCATCAACACCTCTGAAGTATGACAGCACCTCTTCTCACTTTTCGCTTCACGGTGTTACTGTGGAAGAGCTGCTCTTGATGAGCACCAGCAAAAGTCAAAAACAGGGGCCGAGGGCAGAGATGGTACATCGAGACGTGTTTGTTTAGACTCTGTCCCTCCAGCTCTGTTTTGCTTTTGACTGTTTTCCTTCCTCTGTCTCTCTCAAAAAGCATAAAAAACCAGCATGATAGACCTTTCATAACTTCATCCTGTCCTCTTATATGCTCAGTGCCAAATGCAGCCAGCATCCCCTGCTAGCTTTTGTTGGTTAAACATCACTCTGAACCAGCCAAGTCAGAGGCTGCATTGGGCCTGTTCAACAGCCCAGCTCAAGCAGCAGTCAAGCACGCAAATGTTTCTGCATATCATTATCCACAGAGAAAGAGAGACAGGGGGAATGAAAAGGAGAGGGCGCGAGGGCTGAGCCAGGGAGTGAAAGACAGTGAGTTGGAGGGTTGGAAAGTGACTAAAACGCCCTTTCCAGGCAGTAAACCAACCATACAGCTGATCCCTGAACACAGCAGCATATCACGGTTGAACAGCCGGGGTGTCCCACTGAGCCCCTCAGACTAGCTGCATTAAAGCAAGGCAGCATTGATCTTAGCTTAAAAAAATTAGGCATATAAACCAGTGATGACGGAAATATCATCCCAGTAAAGGTAATTGCAATCCAACAGGAATGTCCTGAAATTAACATGAACTGAGGCTTCATTTTTGTTGTCAATGAAGACTTAAATTTTGGGGTGGCTGTTTGTTTTAAGGTTATTACTATGCAAGATTTGCATACAGGTACAATAGTACCTTTTGCTGGACTAGAAAATTGGCTTGCTTTGTATTTAACAGGGTTTCATATTTAAATATACCAGATATTTGGGTGATACAGAGCTCTTTTTGGAAACTAGGAAGAATACGTTGCGCACCAACTCATCGGAACCGTGGATTTGTTTTTCCTCAGGGCATTCTACTCTAAAGATGCTGTGCTATCTGCTTCTCAAAATACGATGTGAATTCAAAACAGCACACCGTATTACTGTCATCAAAGGATTGGCTGGGTTACGTGCTCTTAAACATCTTAGCCTAGGGTGCCTTGGGTGTGTAGTCGAAGCGACTTTGCTGCACTTGACAGAATAAACGGATTCTTAAAGAAGTGGGATTCGCACTGTGGGCTCTGACACACGGAGCACACAAATAACTTGAGCGTTCCTTCTCCTGGTGGACTCCGAGTCTTTCTGCTGAGTCGACTGCCGCACGGCCCTCGGGTCAATCTTAATCACAGGACAGTGTACTGGAGAAACACTGCAGACTGTTAAGCTAAAAATACAGAAAGCAAAGTCAGACTTCCTCCAAGTATAGACCTCACAATGCAGTGACAGCACCGGTTAGTTTCTATTCTCGAGCAGGGGACTGCCTTTGAGACGATGCACACCTGTCTGTCACAGCCTATTATCAGCGCTGCATCTGCGGCGCAAGCAGCAGAAACAGCCACCTGGGCTGAGGAGGAGGATGTGTGCATTCGGAAATGGAAATGAAGCAGTGTGGTTGCATGAGTACGGGGTTGCAGCGTGCAGAAAAAACCCCCATTGGGAACATGTACATAGACAAAACAAATGCTACTCAAACACAGACAGAATCTACAACCACCATCACCCAACGTGCCAGCTGACTTTCTCTTGCATGGGTTCGAAACCACATGTAGAGATCAGATGATATGCAAACAGATTTCTCTGTACGTTTGACACTACTGATTCTATTTTCTTTGAATAGTATAGTTTCTGTGGACCTTATCAGATGAAGTACGGTTTACAAGGAATGTGTTTGAGCCGAGCATACATCCTGTCAGATAAGAAGCAGCAAAGTATTTTTCCTCGACTGAAAATAATCGTTTGATAAAAATTCTGACATCAACACAGAAACACATGCAGCTGTTGCACAATCTGTTACTAAAACAAACAAAAACAGTTATGAACAGATTTGGACAAAATCTTATGTGTAACTTTGATGTGACATAAGGACAAAGTGATTAAGTTTTGGTGATGATCAGGATCTGGATGAATTTTCAACTACGGACATAACTCAAAAACTTCTGGACTGACTTACAAAATTTTAAAAAAGAAAATCAATAAGTAAATAAATTTCTGAAAAAAATGTCGGTGAAAATTATTTTCTTGTATCAAAGAGCAAATTTTGGGAGCGATCCAGATCTGGTTCCAAAGAACCAACCTAATAATGATATGAATATTGAATAGGAAAGCTCTGTCCTCACTTACTTTACAAAAAAACTCTAAAGCCTAACCGCCCCAAAAATGGAAAATACGAATGTTGCGAGAAGCCACTGGCAAACACTTCACCTCTCTATTTTGATCAAACAGAAAATAATCCCCCACCACTCCACAAAACATTTGAGAAAATGCACCACCTCAAATGACATGAGCACAACCACACAAGTGATTCGCTTCTGCAAGACACAAAACTTTGCTGTCTTTTTTGGATGTGAGCAGTGATGAGACAGAACATTGCATACATTTTTTTTTTTTTTTTTTTACCCTAGTTCTATTTTCAAACATTTTTAGCTGACAGAGAGGTAGAGGTCGACCAATTTGCTGGTTTGGATGATTAAATCTGCACAGATAGGGCCTTTTCTTCAAAAACAGGCTTCATAATTCTCCAAAGAAACACCGCCTGATTGAGATTGTACTTGTACGTTCTTTTTTGATGCTGGAACCAATATAGCCTCAGTCCCATCAAGCAGTAGAGTTCAGGTCAGTTCAGTTCGCTATGATATCCATTTTTTGCGTGTCCATTGTCAAAAGTTGTGGATGGCACCCCAAATAGTGAACCTAACTGTTCCCATTTCATCACTCTTTGCTTGGGGAACCAACCAGAGTTATCTGGAACCCTAAAGGAGGGCAGACCCAGTGCAGTCAGTTGATTGACACAATTGTCACTTCCCTGCAAAATGCTCTATGTCCTGCTTTGTTTCTTTTGTTTACTGGTTTATTGGTCTCTTTGTAGACTGTTTTGGAGCACTACAGTGTGTTGCATTGCTATGATGATGCTATTCACGTAGCTGCCACAGCTATAGCACTCCCGTGCATAACCGTTCACCAGGTAATGAAACACTTGCCAGTGAAAACGCACACATCCAATGGACTTTACTGCTCCAAGAGTTCCTTACCAAACAGACTGGAACCGTACTGCATTTTAAAACATTTGTATCTGTCTGATAAGCAAACCTAGTCCAATGTGAACAACTGATGATTATGTCATTGTGGCGTGTGTATGAGATTTACCCTGCATTTTTAGAGGACAGTGGTAAGGCACTTATTTGAATAAAGTAAGCACAGTTTTATCTCTGCTAAACAAACAAAATCTCTCAAACAAATCAGAAGATTTCAATAAGAGATCTGGATCCCAAATAATAATAAACTGAAAGAAAAATCTGTTCTGAGTTTTGCTATTTGACAGTTAATGACTGTCTTTTGTTCAGTTCCTACAGCATCTATTATCAATAACCAATACCCTAATAAAACCTGCTCAAAAATTGTCTCACCAACTATGAGAAAATGAAAAATAACGTAATGTTTTGTCCAGAAAATGCCAAACAAATAAAATACAACATGCTGCAGTCTTTTAATTGTAATCTGCTTGACTCTGATGCTGCAGGACAATGAACTGCTGCCTATGTTCCATGAAGTCACAGTTGAGGCGGTGCGACCAAAGAGTCCCTTAGATCTGACACTTGGCTCGGGTCAGGCGGCCAAGAGCACTGCTCCACTGAGCTGCTGCAGTTTTCAGTCTCTCGCTCGCCGTTGGCCATTACCAATCCATCACTCAAAACAAAAGGGGATTAAACATCTGTCAAAGTCTGCCCATTTCACGCAGCAGGAAAAAGACACATTTAGGCATCACGCATTTCCCCTGGTGACTTAATGTCCCCTCTGACACCGAATCGGGACAGATGAAGTCATTTCGCTCTGAAAATAATGCACTCCTTCCAAAATAAATACACTCTGAGCAGATACACTCAAGTGTCCAAGTTCATGCTGGCTTGCGTTTTGTGTCACACAGAAATGCCCAGAGAAGTTCTTTAGCCCCCTGCTGAAACCACAGAAATAAAAATGTGTGCGAATTTGTCCTCCTATTACTGTCTCTATAGCTTCTTTCCTGAATTTTTATGCACCATTATCATAAAAGACCGTCATGTGCTTATCATCTCTTAACACCTCTGTTTGACTCCCTACTGATCTTCATCTTTTCCATCACCTGTTAATGTCTTCATTTTATTTCCTTAATCGACTCTTCCATCAAAAGCATTCATATGCCCTTCCTCCATGCTCCCGTTTCCTTCCATCCCTTTAGATCACCCTGCTGTTCCCTTGTCAGTCTCGCCTCTTTCATTCATCACACTTCTTCCTTCCTCTCCTCATCTGAACGTTTCTCCCAAATCGGCCGCTTTCCCCCGCTCCGACCTTCTTTCCTTCCATCACCTTTGAGCTCTTTCTCACTCTCCTCTCCCTTCACTTCATGCATCCGTCAGTCCTGGCTCTCTATTCAGAGTGATTACATCCTTGGTAAACATATTCATGGGCTCCACTCTTGTCATTCCCCTCGCATGCGTATAAAAACAATGAGAAACTTGCAGGTCAGCAAAAACACCATCAGTTTTGTTAAAGCACAAAATGCATTAATTCAATACAGGGCCAGTGAACTAACAGTGGGGACCCTATTTCACTGGTCTCTAATAAACTATAAATTTACGTTGGGGTGGGGGGGTGGGTGTGTTGGTGGGAGTAGAGCGGGACACGAGACTTATTTATAGGGTGTCAGGATGAAAGCAAGAATTAATACCAACTGCATTTAGTAACGCTCCAGTTAATCCCCACCACAGACAGTGGGCGCCTCTTTAACTCGTACAGTACATGTTTCTCTGCTTTCCTCACCTCCTGTGAGACAAACACTCCACTGGGTGTTGCTGCTAAATTCCTGACAAATCACTAGGCAAACCAGTTCAGGTCTGACAGAACCAACTGTCAGAATAAAAAAATTATCATTATGTTACATGAGGGTGAGGGTTTACTTGAGACATGAACTACAACCGTTCATAGATACCACCCTTGCATAGAGACACTGCATGAAATACCCAAAACACAGATTTTCATGAGGCCATCTAAATGTAGTAATTTCCTGAGTGATGATGAGTTTTAACACGTTATAATTGGAACTGATCTCATCCAATCTTCCTTTGAGCAGAAAGATTGAGGTAATTGTTAGAAAACACTGGCATTCGGGCTGGGGGTATAGACGGACTGCAACGTTATCTTTCAGCCAAATTGTCACTGATGTGAAGAAATGCCCCCGAACAACACGCCTCCACCCTTCCTTAGCCTGTTGTTATTGTTCTTGCAAATCAGTGGCCACCTTAATCCTTTAGATTAAAACAATAACCTCACTGTGCAAGTGAAACGTAATTTCACAATATGATAAGACCTGATGTGTGATCCCGCTGTATTTTTCAACTCCCATGTAAGTATCACGGCAGTGCCAGTGAAAGCATATCCATGTGAATGAAAATGTGTTTATATATTTCTAGAGATGACTCTGCAAACACAACTTGACGACTGTGACTTCTTTACTTACAAGCAAACACGCTCCAATCAGACAATGTGGTGCATTTAAAGGTTTACATGGCAAATGACAAATGCATCCAAGAGAGTTCTATAACGGCAGTCGGCTGGTAAGTTACTTTTACTTAGGTCGTTCCTGAATACAATAACGCAAACTGAGAGTGACAAATCAGCATCTTCGCGTCCGTCAGGTTTCACCTGTCCCATCAAGGAAAAATTACAGGAAGCTTTTATACCTTTAGCTACTGAAGAGTGCACGTTGGAGGTAAATATATCCCGTGTCAGTGGAATTATCATCTGCAAACACCCTGCATCCGGGCAATGTTTATCTATCAACTCCTCCAACGTCGCAGACACAAGCATGAGAGCTCTATTTTCAACCCGTGAGCTCACCGTCACTGACAGAACCCAACGGCAGCAAGTTAGGTAACGTCCAGTTAGCCGGAATGCTAACAGACGCCCTGAAGGCGGCCAGCGCACCTTGCAAAGGGAATAAACTCCCCCGGGAACAGCTGCGTTAGCTGCTAACGGTAGCCCTATAAATAAGGTCCGTCTGTAGCGAACTGACCTCTGTACAAACACTCCCGTGACCTAACCTCGGCGATGCCATCGTTGCCTAGATAGCCGCAGGCCATTAAAGTTGCCCCAAAATTCCTCCCCGGCCCCGGAGAACATGAGACTGGCGTCCCATTTCAGCATGAGACCGCTGCCAGCATTGCTATCCGGCTAGCATCTCAGGGCTAAACTAAGCTAGGCGCCGCGCTACCCGCTTGTGGCTACAATGGCGTGTTTACGGTGAAACGTGACATTGTTCAACACGACAGCGCGCCAGGCTGACGCTGGCGGTGGTGGTGCCCGTTGCTGTGCGGTGGATTTGCCGCCAGCAGCAGAGAGACTGTGCAGTTGACCCGCTACGGGAGAGTAAGCTGGCTATGCGAGGGAAGATAGCAATCGGTACTCACCCCATTAACCAATCCATGGCGCTGTTTGTAGCTAGCTTGGCTAACGTTAACTGGCAGGGGATAAATCCACCAGAAGCTGGAGGCGACCCCCTTGTTTATTCGGCCACCACCTTCACCCGTCCTGCCTGGCCCCCGAGTCCCGTCGGTCTCCCCAGGGCCCAGCTGCCGGATCCTGGCCGGTCAAATGCGAACGCCGCTGGAAGTTGCAGCGGTTGTCCTTGCTTTGATCCCCGGCTAGCTCAGAGCATGAAGCGGCAGGAACACAGTCCGATCAGTCTGCGAGCGGCACACAGAAGCGAAGCATTGAGTGACTGTGAGAGCGAGGCGGCGGTGTGGCTCTGCCCGAAGTCACGGCGCCGAAGTCAGGCTTGTCTTGTTGGGATGCCGCAGGTCAACCCGGTAACCCTCCGTCATGAAGCCTCGCACGGCTGCCGAGCTAGCAGTTTGCCTGAACCTCCACTGGAGCCGCCGCTGTGTGAGCGAAGTCTAAATGGGAGTCCGGAAGTAAACACAGAACCGACCCTGTCCGTCTGTCCCGTGCGTAACATGCGCGTCACGCAGGGCCGCATAGAAATGAAAGAAGATATGCAGTTCGTTTTTCCCCTCTGCCGAACACAAAATTAGAATTTAAATGTGCTCTTTACAGTCTATTGAGCGTGCATGAGCTCTACTTTATTCTCGCTTTATTTATTTAGTATATCGGTCATAGCTCAGGGGCCAGAAATGATAGTGGGGTTTGGTCATACGATGAACTGCAACTTTATGAAGGAATTTGCTTTAAAGAAAAAAAAAAAAAAAAAATTATAGCCATCTTTAAAAAGCTTTGGCTATTATGCCATGAGCATAAAATTACGACTGTGTGCTGTTTAGGGTCATCAGGGCTGTTTGGGGTCATCAGGGCCCACCAGGTAATCGGTCCTTATCATTGCCTTCTGTGAGCCTATATGGTTTTCAGCACCATAACACACACAATAGAATAGAGAGAGGGCAGGACAGTCAGACCAATGCATCGCGAGCTAACTCAGCTGAACCCTGCTGCCTGTTCTTAATCACTGCCTGGCCAACAGCAGAAGCAACTATTCTTTATGCCCTCACTGACTTGAGAGTCTTTAGTTAGCCAAGGACCTCCTTCATTCAGCAAAGAAACATGACATTTCATCAGTTACTGCAGTTATGGCTATAATCAGTTACTGATAGGACTGACCGAGTAATTGATCCTGAGAAAACTAATATGCAAACACGCTCACAGTTGGTATATACAGTAAATTAAGTAAGTAAAATGTTGGACAAGCTTATGAAACATGAAGATTTTCTGTGTTTTTTTTCCCTGTTTTTATTTAGCAAAGCATGACGGACCGACTGTGGCAGATATTTTTTTTTCCCTTGGTCATTTCCCTCACAGAGGAATGGGTTGGACACTTCATTGACAAATTAGTAGATAATTAAGATAAGTGTAGCTTTAAGGAGAAGCATTGCATTGTAATTGTATCACCTCACAGCAAGAAGGTCCTGGGTTCGATTCCAGGTCAGGGCCTTTCTGTGTGGAGTTTGCATGTTCTCCCTGTGTCTGCGTGGGTTCTCTCCGGGTACTCCAGCTTCTTCCCACAGTCCAAAAACATGCAAACTGGGGCTTAGGTTAATTGGTTACTGGTTAATTGGTTAATTGCCCATAGGTGTGAGTGTGAGTGTGGATGGTTGTTTGTCTCTATATGTCAGCCCTGCGATGAACTGGCGACAGCCCCCCACGACCCCTAACAGGATAAGCGGTAGAAAATGGATTGATGGGGTTTATGTTTTGGTACAGAAATGTATTTAATCCCATAAATCATCACGCCATAAACTCAGCCCTTTACTCTATAGCTCGGCTATGAGTGCTCTTTGCCTTCCCCTCTTTCATCTATCAGACAAATGCAGTTTGCAAAGACGGAATCAATATGTACTTTGCCCTACAAAAATGCTCTGTCTCGTCTCCTCCTGTCTGTCCTCCTCTCTCTGAGAGACCATTAGAGCAGCTCCCCCCGGTTCCTCCTCCTTCCCCTCTATGTCTCCCTTGCTCCACTCCTTCCTCAGACCTCTATAAATAACCGGGGCGCTCAGGTGATGGAGAGGGCATCCAGAACAGAAGCCTTGTTAACAGGAGGCAGAGCCACGTGATTGGCCCGTTGTCATTCCAGCGCCCTGCCGACATCCAATCAGCTCGCTGAGGGGCGGAGCCACAGTGGCGTCTGGTCAGATGTTGTGCAATGCTGCTAATAGCCGCACGGGGGCGGTGTGGGATGTCGGTTCACATGACTGTGGCGAGAATCCACAGTTTTACCTTTTTCCTCAGTTTTACTCTTCTAATTGGAGTTACGTTGTCAGTACTGGAGGATGCAGCTGACCCAGGATGTGTGGCCGAGGTCCTCCACTCAGGAACAAATGCGGAGAGTTCTTATTCAATCAATGCACTCTGGGGAACTGATCAGGATTATTCTTACAAGTGAGGCAAAAAAACGCATCAAATCACGTCCTGCATGTACAGATTTTATTTATTAAATTATTAACTCTTGTTATTTCATAATGACAGTAGTAATTAATGTCAAATTATAAAAGCTCCGTTTCATCAGCAGTCCAAAATCTTAAAAATCTGGCTTTAAATGACAAAACATGCACCTATTTGCTTGCTTTCAAACCTTTGATCAAATACTGTAATAAGAAATGCAGCTTTGTATATTTACGTTGTCCAACTCTTTTGTCCCTTTTTACCTTGAGTAAAATATAGATTTTTAGATTTGTTTTAAAATAATGACCTCATGACCTGTGCTCAGTCTCTAACAACCTCAGATCAGTCTGGTGAACCCTGTTTACCTCTCACGATGGTGAAAGCCGCAGCGTCTCTTCAGAGGGAAGTCTGGTGCCAGAGATGAGCTGCGTGGAAAAACAAGCCAGGCCCTGCTCAGGTGCTCCACCAAGTTAGCCAAGGTCACTTCCTGAAATACATCCGCTTGTCAATACTGTGCCGCTAATGGGTCGATAGCCTTCCATTTCACGTCGTCCAAGCTGGTGCAGTGCACGAAAGAGCGCTGTGCCGGTCCATCCAACGTGTGTATACAATGCAATGCAATCTAACAAGCATCATAAGCTTGGGTTCAAATGTTAGGTGAGAATGATTATTGAATGAAAATCATTGCTAAATCTTAGATGCGTTGCATGAACTGCATATATTCTGGCAGAATAAAGAGTGAAATATTGCACAGTACAGTATAACAGCAGTGCTCTCCAATAGGCCTTTTGCAAAGCAGACACAACAGGAAAACATCATAACCTTAGAGAGACACTCCAGGGAGTATTTGATCACATCGGCATGATCTGTCCACGTGTTGTTGCAGCATTAAAACAGAAGCAGACAGAGCAGTACTGTCAGCTTCTCGTGATAGTACTGACGCTCTGTGCCGTTATTTGTTTGTTCTCAATACACCAAATACATTTGGAGACATGGTAGTGTACATTTTATTAATAATATCTACTATATCGGATATATTAAATATCTTTGTCATTTTTGTCTCACGCTATGCGTCTTTGTACTTTTTGTTTTGGTAACTGTTTTTTTTTTTCCAATTGTATTTTCAGTTTCTTTTGTGTGTATTTGGGTCCAACTGAAAAAACCCCAAAACTTTTACTACAAGAGGTTGTACTAAAATGGGATACCAAACACTTGGGCAATGGGGCAATGGTTATTTTCATCCAACGGCCCACTAAAATATGTCAGTGATGTTCAAATGGGCCTTTGAACTGCAACACCTGACTGAATTGTCTTTAAGTCGTTATCAATATCACTATTGATCACACCTGTGCATTATCTATGATAAAATATATGTAAGAAAGGTGATGTACAGCTGATAAATGTATTCAGCTGTACGGATGAAAAATGGAAACAAAAGACACCTCAACACACTTTTTGGTCTAAGTTTTTTAACATTTTTCAGAACAACAAACACACACACACACACACACACACACCACATACCTTCAGATCAGCTCGGGGCCAAAGTGAGTGAGGTCTTGGCTGCGCTATGACAGGTATGATTTATTCATCGCTAGCAGCGCTAACTCCAAGCCATTAGGAGGCATTAAAACGGAGACACCTCAAATTACTCTAGCATGAATAATGCATGTGGAATAGATGCAATGAGGAGCGCGTGCACGTAGATGCATGTGCTTATTTCTTTGCGTTTACATAAATTACAATGCTGCAGTTCGAAATGACAATTTTATGCCGTCATTAAAGAACATTATGTTTGGATTAGGCGAGTTTGATTCCAACATCATACTAGTATTGTCTTTCAAACCCACAAAGGATTCAGTTAAAAACATAAAGAAATAAGCTCAAGACACGTTACTGAGACTGTTATGATAAAAAAAAAAAAAAAAAAGTCACAATTCTGTGTTCTTCGAGTAATTTGATAAGGTGCATTTACTGTAACTGGATTCATGCATACAGTCAGATGTGTGTGTGTTGTCACAGATGTGCTTGCTGTCAGCACTCTGATCTCATCACTGCTGGATTAATTTTCAGTTTCTCAGTAATGATCAACACTCTATGGTAATGATAATGTTCCCTTGCATTACTGAGTTTCATATTGTCGGCACCATCAAGTCTGCCTGCCTGTGTCTCGACTCAGTACATGCTAGAGTGCGCGTGTGCGTGTGTCACTGCTGGCTCCACGCTGACGGCTGATGTCTTGGCGATGAGTCAGTGTCAGCCGCATTACTCATGTCTGCAGACCTACCTGGCTCCAGAGCTCCCGCCCTATCCAGGGCGGAGGAGAGGAGGGGGAGTTTGAATCTGCGGAAGGAGTGAAAGATTCAGAGGCGTAGTGTGAAACACAGGGTGACGAAGAGAAAAGGAAGAGCTGTAAGAGATTTAAGCAAGTGAGAGAAGCGACACCAGAAGCTTTGGCAGGCCAAAGGCACAGCGGAGCATTGAAGATTGTTCGCAGAGGGGAGGTCTTGCCTAAGGCGCATCAAACCAAACCGTCAACATTGCAGTCTATAGAGCAGTCAGAGCATCCTGCTTTATGCAGTGTATTTTATACATGCACACACGCAGCAATGTCCACAGCCCCTGTCCTCTGTTTGTGTTTCAAGCAAATTAGACATGAAGTCATTTTCAGCCGGGAGCAACTCAACAGAAATAGCTTGCATGTGGCTCTGAGGTCATGGGCAGAGAGAGGGGTGAAATGATAACAGAGAAGCGGCCACAGACACGGTGTGTCAGCAGCAGGCAGACAGATAAGCCAAGTTTAAGCAAAATACAAGTCATCATGTGCTCGTTAGACCAGTTCAAAGGTGTGAAAGTAAGCGTGTGAAAGAAAGTTCAAAGTAAAAACTGTACGCATAAATGTGTTTGCACTATTTTTTTTATGACATTGTAACATTTATAATGTCCATCAGGTGCACATTTTAAGTGTGTTTTGTAGTCACTACTGTCACTCCTATCAGGTCCCTTCACCTCCTGCTCTCCTCTGGTTTCCTGTCTGGGTTAATTTGCTGCCCAGCCTTGATTGCTGTGAACCGTCTCGTTACCCTCTTTCATTTGTGTATTTAACGCGTGTGCTCCCGTCACTCAGCTTCTTGTCTGTTTTCAGTGTTCCAACATGACCTCCTGTTGGTTCCTACCATGTATGACCCAGGTCGGGATATTTATTTTCTTTATTTCAGTCTTTACTGTGAGATTTTGGATACTTCTGCTTTATTGAACAGCCTAGCTGTGTACCAGTCTCTGCTTTGTATTAAACGACTACCAGTCTAAACTCTCTTGTGTGGGGTGTCCTGTTTCTTTCTGTCTTTAGTCTTGACCAGTGAAACATTTGAGGGTTTCTGTATCTCTGTTGTCACCAAAGCAAAACGTTTTGTTCAAACTTGTTGATGCAGCTTGGCCACCATATTGGAACGTTGTGTCCTACCACACATCTACGGCCAATAAATTCATTTTGTGTGGTTTAATTTATTGATTGGTATATTTATTTAACGACGACAATTCCCAAATGTGATGTGTTCGCTGATGAAATGAATAGATTTTTATGAAAAGGTTCTCCATTATGAGCCGAAAAGAAACAATCTTCTTAAACTCTGCAGACAACATCAGTTGTCAACATGTGTGTGCGTGTGCGTGTGCGCTGATGGGGTTTGAAACCTGGGCAGAGAGTGCTGATGGGGCTGATGCTGGGAGCGAGGGAGGGATGCACTGCTCTACCATTAGAAAGACAGAGACAGATGTCAGCAGCACCAGCCGCTTTAGTCAGCACTTTGAACACACATTCATTGACAGTGAGGAGGGGGTGCCTCACTGTTGCATACAGGGAGGAAATTGAAATACACACACTTCCTCCATGTTTGTCTGGTCACTGGGTTTTGTTGCTGTCAACGGAAGCTGAGTGAAACCTTACACCTGACAGACTGATGCACTTTCAGTCGACCTCTGGCTCGACCTACGGAAGAAAAGCATCGATCGCCTCTCACCTTCCTGTGGCTGCGAAATTTGACTGAGAGCCAGCAGTAGGTGGCAGCAGTCAGTTATGAAACACCTGCCTGTGTAATTGGAATGAGTGCCTGTCCATTTTCTGGTGCTGTTCTGTTCACAAAACAAAGCCCCTGGAAATGATATCGACCTTGTCTTTGTGGTTTCTGGAAAGAAAGCAGGTGGATCCCTGATTGTTACTGAAACCAGTGTCTGTGTTGCAAAGGGCTCCACACGGCACACACAGCCCAGCGTAAGCGGTCCCCCTCGTCTTGCTCAAACACTGCGGTGTGTAATGCATAAGTGGCCATGACAACCCTAACTGTGTTAAGCTGGATTACCTGAGGCCTGCTGAGTGTCAAAGCCAGCCAGGGGTTCCTCCTCACCACACACACGCACACACACTCACTGTCCTCACTGTCAGAGCGAATGACCTGAACTGCTCCATCACATCCTTTCAACAATAACATTTTCTTTTTTCCTGCAAGTGTCAGACAGCAAAAATCAAAAGGTTATCAATTAACCTAGTTGCCTGTGCAAATGTGCAGCTGTTTTTTGAGCATTTAACCACTATTTCAGTCTGTTCTTGGCCCTGTCTCAACCTTTTTTAGAAGGCGTACATTTCCCAAAATACAATAAAGTTAATCAGTTTGAACATTTAATATCTCAACTTTGTGCTTAAATTCAATTGAATATAGGTTGAAAAGGATTTGCATATCACTGTATTTTCCTTTCATTCGCATTTTACACAACGTCACGACTTTTTTGGCATTGGATTTGTGAAACTGAGAACAGAAAACGAATGCAAAACCCAAAAGAAAATATTTTGAAAAGACACCGACTCTCAGAACATTCACACACACACAAAATCAAACAAGAGCTCATCAAAACTATTTGACTGTGATTCAAGGATGAGTCTATTTCTGCTCAAATAGTGATCGTTGCCATGAGCAAGATCATGAGCGAGTTACAAAGAAATAAATAGAGAAATACATTTTGACCCAAACTGTCTCTGAACTGTTGGTGCTCAGAACAGGAGCAGCAGAGACTTTCTCACAAATCCTTCACCCAATTAGCGAGAGACAGGTGCGCACATTAGCAGGCAGAACAAGTGAGCGTGCACGAGGCAATCTCTGTTCCTGGCCACTGGGCCACTGGGGAACATCATCCCAGATGCATCATATGCTGGAGACACAAAAACACACAGAAAACAGGTGTCACACGTATTGTGCCCCAGTGACCAGCAGATTTGTGAACTACTGTGTGAATGTGGTGCTGTGACATCTGTGGAGTGTAAAACACATCTGGAGAATCTAAATCTAAGCGGCTGACTGTTCACTGTCGTCAACGATGAGTGGATGTGAATAAAAACTGCTGAGAGAAATTGTGGTTAATGTACTTCTTTTCAGTATAATTCTGAGTCTGACACCTGAAATGCTGATGCACGAAGCCCTAATTTAGCAGTTTTATATCCTAGAAAGTGATTATAACTGAGTGTCGGGAGCACACAGATTTACTGTCTTTTAAAGCAGTTTTAAAATACGTCACTTTCTAATGGAAGGTTGAACTGAAAATGCTGGACAAAGTCAGAATCTGTGTGTTTATTCTGTGCATTTGTGCTTCTCAACCTGCTGCTGGCAGGAGAAAGATGTTTAGAGAGCGTTTGAATATTTAATTTAATTAGTTACTGTGTGTGGAAGATCAGCAGGGCGACTGACGGCTGCTGCTGTGGGGACGTCATCTGCAGGCCACTGATAGTGCAGGTACTGCGAACCAGCCATGCTACACACTTTCAATACGCCAACACCTTCACTACACAACTCCGCACACCTCTCTCCTTATCAAGAAAAGTGTGAACCCTGTCAGCAGTATTCAATGTCATAAAGGTCACATCTCTCTTAACAGGAGGGATTATTCAGTCCGTGACTGCTAGGCCCTGCAACTAATGACAAACATTTACATTGTCAGTTAAAGAAGGACTCCAGTGTTTTTTATTTAAATACCTATTTATTAAGCTTTATTAGTGTAGAGCAAGCCAAAACATCAGAAATAAACCACTTTTCCCCCACTAATGTTGCGAAATGTTATTCCAAGTGTCTGGTAATACGGAATGGATATTTACAAGGAAACCCTTGTGTGTTCTTGACTGAGTAACCGTAAAGATACTACATAAAAAGAGTGTTAGACTGTTAGACTAGCGTTTTTTCTCTGCTTCCTGTGACTGACGGTGCACTCTAGATATGATCATATATTTGCTGAATGGGCACCGAAGTTTGCAAAGATCAAACAAATTCATACAGATTTAATTCAAAGTAACGCAGATTGCAACAGCAAGGAATAAATAGTATGATACAGTCAAAGTCACCATTTCCTTTTCTACTTATTGGAATTACTGGACTCTTGGCAAACCCGGAGCAGCCATATACTGTACAGTAACTGTGCTTCAGTCACTCTCTGATACAGTGAGTGTTTTAGTTACACCACCGTTCTTTCATTGCTCCTCAGTTTCAATACATCCTTTCGTTATGTAGGGCATTGTGTCAGGGCAGCAATGTGCTATGAGGGTACTAAAATAAAAAGTTCTTTTATACCACATATGATAAATGAAACAAGGAACATAAATATAGAGAATACAAGCAATGTGCGGTTTTATTTTGACGTCAACGTCAACCAATTACAATTACAACTTTTAACATCTGATCATCGATCTATTAGACAAACTACTACTAATTATACTCAGTCTATATTGCTCTCACATAAACAGAAACCAACGTCCCATGGACGGTGTAGAGTGTGATGTGTTTGTGTGATGTTTTTACCAGGGATAGGCACGGAACATCCACTTCTTCAACCTCATCCACACAGAACAACAAATCAAGAAGCATAAATTGAAATGCGTCATGTAGTTTCCTTCGTCCATTAAAACGCATGCATGTGCACCCATAAATGTGCTCCTGACAGCACGAGGGCCACAGTAAGAATTGTGGACACATGTTGGGAACCAAGGCTTTTGTTGGCCTGGAAAAGAAACAGGCAGTGCTGACTCCCAGCCCAAAAAGCTCAAAGGTTTGCCTACTTTCATGAGAGCTGGATAGGGATGAGAGAGAGGTTAGAGAAAGGGAGACAGAGGAATAGTTGGACAATCAGGCTGCCAAACTACAGGGTTATATAAGGACAAGAGTTTTCCATGGAAAAAAAAAAAAAAAGGGCAAGAAATGCTCTCGGGAGTCAGTCATTCTTGGTGACGTGTGGAAAAGTGTGGAATGCTGCTGACGCAACTTTCGAGCGGTAAATGTGGGTAATGAATGTGTGCCGGAGATGAAACAGTGAGTAAAGAAGAAACACAGATTAAAAGAAGAAAAAAAAGAGTGGGCCTGTTGTGTGAAAATCGGTGTGTGTGTGTGTGTGTGCGCGCACATGTGTGCGAGTAGAAAAGCTAAGAGACGTAGCAGTTCCTAAGTGTTTCCATATAGACGGCCTGGGACCAGGCGCCAGGCAGCACCTCAGCACTGGTTATGTCTGGTACCCATGAGCCAGCATGAGAGCAAGGACACACACACTCACACTCACACACGGTTAACACACATGCAACATACATCCAAGCATACAATAATGCTTCGGATGCAACCTCACACAAGATGTGCCTGTTCATTCATTCATCCACATACACACTAATGCGTTTGTACATAATGTACCCATGCAGATACTGTTTGCCTCCATGGAGCTGAAACATCTGATTATGTAATGGATTAGTTGATCCACAAAATTATTCATTTCCAAGAACTTGCAACCGACAATTGATTATCCGTGTAAGAATATTTCTCTGGTACCAGAGTTTTCTGAAGGGAAGTTCATTATTTTCTCACATTTTTTCTAGAACATACAATTCATCATCACAATATCAGCATGAAAAAAAAACACAAAACAACACAAAGTCTTTTTCATAGTCTGTACAGTCACATAAAAACCAGTTTGCATTAGCATGTATGAACACGTTACATGACATAAGGACCAGCTCTGTTCTCTACTGGGACTGTTGGCGGATGTCATGATGTGTTGGTCAAATGTGAGTGTTTTGTCCATTGTGAGTCCAAGATGCTTGAAGTTGTTGACGCATGTTGCCTTGGATGGAGGTGGGGGACGAGCCCGGTTGGGGATGTGTGTGACGTGTTAAAGACCAGCTCCTTCGTTTGGTTCAGCTGCAGAAAACTGTCAGTGTACCACTGTGCAAAGTGGCAAATGGACACCACTAATAAGCACTAATTTGCTGATGCTGCAGGGCTGCTAGTGCTTCCCAGAGTGCCTGACTGTGGAATTCAGTTATGAAGCTCCCCTTGCGTGGACACCCTCTCCTCGGAGCAGACTTAACGGTGATAAAGCTTATCGTTAGGGCTGATTCAGCTGGTCCCCATTGTGGTTATGCTGCAATAGGTTTAGTATGACGGGGGATTTCCATGATGCACCAAGCTCCTCTCCTCATGTTATTCAGATTAATTTTATACCATCAATACATAATAAACTGACTTCTTCCCCAGAGTCTGTGCTTTCTCATGGATCATTGTTGGACCTACTGCTGCCTAAATTAAAACCAAAGGCTTTCGTTTCCTTTCGTTTTCTGCCGCTTATCTGGGTCCGGGTCGCAGGGGCAACAGCCTGAGCAGGGAGATCCAGACATTCCTCTCCCAGGCCACTTCCACCAACTCCTCCGGGGGGACACCAAGAGGTTCCCAAGCCAGCCGAGAGATATAATCTCTCCAGCGTGTCCTTGGTCTGCCCCGGGGTCTCCTTCCAGATGGGCATGCCTGAAACACCTCCCCAGGGAGACGTCCAGGAGGCATCCTGACCAGATGCCCGAACGATGCTGAGCCCAGCCACCCTGCAAAGGAAGCTCATTTCGGCCGCTTGTATTCACGATCTCATTCTTTCGGTCACTACCCAGAGCTCATGACCATAGGTCAGAGTTGGGACGTAGATTGACCTGTAAATTGAAAGCTTTGCCTTCTGCCTCAGCTCTCTCTTCACCACAACGGACCGCTTCAGCGTCCGCATCATCCACCCTTTTCCAGCTGAGAACCATGGCCTCAGATTTAGAGGCGCTGATCCTCATCCCCACCGCTTCACACTCGGCTGCAAACCGTCCCAGTGCGAGCTGGAGGTCACTGTTCGATGAGGCCAACAGGACCACGTCATCTGCAAATAGCAGAGATAGAATCCAGAGGCCACCGAACTTGACTCCCTCCGCCGCATAGCTGCGCCTAGAAATTCTGTCCATAAAAATTATGAACAGAACCGGTGACAAAGGGCAGCCTTGGCGGAGACCAACCCTGACTGGGAATGGGTCTGACTTACTTACTGCTGGCAATTAGAACCAGGCTCTGGCTCTGACAATACAGAGATTGAATGGCCCGTAACAAAAGGCCATCTACCCCATACTCCCGGAGCACCCCCCACAGGGCACTTTGAGAGACACAGTCATAAGCCTTCTCCAGATCCACAAAACACATGTGGACTGGTTGGGCAAACTCCCATGCCCCCTCCAGTACCCTCGCGAAGGGTATAGAGTTGGTCCAGTGTTCCACGGCCAAGACAAAAACCACATTGCTCTTCTTGAATCCGAGGTTCTAACAGCCACTCTCCTCTGCCAGCCATGCCCTGTAGATCTCCTTCTTCAGCTTGAAGGCCCCTTTCACCTCTGGTGTCCACGAGCAGGTTCTGGGGTTACCGCCAGCAACCTTGCTACCACAGCTTCGAGCAGCTGCCTCGACAATGGCAGCGTGGAACATGGCCCAATCAGATTCCGTGTTCCCCACTACCTACGGGATGTGGTTGAAGCTCTGCCAGAGGTGGGAGTTGAAGACCATTTTCACAGGGTTCTCAT
The DNA here is from genome assembly GCA_001698575.1 of Mola mola. Taxonomy (NCBI): domain Eukaryota; kingdom Metazoa; phylum Chordata; class Actinopteri; order Tetraodontiformes; family Molidae; genus Mola; species Mola mola. The sequence goes on along the minus strand of KV751367.1, from coordinate 3,752,209 downwards.
CCAGATGTTCCAAACAGACCCTCACTATTTGTTTAGACCTGCCTGGTCAGTCTGGCATCCTCCACCACCACCTGATCCAGCTCACCAACAGGTGATGATCAGTTGACAGCTCTGCTCCTCTCTTTACCCGAGTGTCCATCACATACGGTCGCAGATCAGATGATACGACTACAAAGTCAATCATTGACTGTCGACCTAGGGTGTCCTGGTGCCAAGTGCACTTATGGACACTCTTATGGCTGAACATGGTGTTAGTTATGGACATACTGTGACTAGCACAGAAATCCAATAACTGAACACCACTCGGGTTCAGATCGGGCAGGCCGTTCCTCCTAATCACACCCCTCCAGGTCTTGCTGTCATTGCCCACATGAGCGTTGAAGTTTCCTAGGAGGACGATAGTGTCCCCAGTAGGGGCACTCTCCAGCACCTTTTCCAAGGACTTCAAAAAGGGTGGGTACTCTGAACTGCTATTTGGCGCATAGGCGCAAAACAGAGTCAGGACCTGTTCCCAACCCGAAGGCGCAGGGAAGCAGGCCTTTCGTCCATCGGGGTAAACTCCAACACATTGGCTAAGAACTGGGGAGCTATTAATAAGCCCACACCTGCTCTCCGCCTCTCACCTGAGACAACTCCAGCCTCAAAAAATGTCCAACCCCTCTTAAGAAGACTGGTTCCAGAACCCGAACTTGTCTTGCTGTCATTGCCCACATGAGCGTTGAAGTTTCCTAGGAGGACGATAGTGTCCCCAGTAGGGGCACTCTCCAGCACCTTTTCCAAGGACTTCAAAAAGGGTGGGTACTCTGAACTGCTATTTGGCGCATAGGCGCGAAACAGAGTCAGGACCTGTTCCCAACCCGAAGGCGCAGGGAAGCAGGCCTTTCGTCCATCGGGGTAAACTCCAACACATTGGCTAAGAACTGGGGAGCTATTAATAAGCCCACACCTGCTCTCCGCCTCTCACCTGAGACAACTCCAGCCTCAAAAAATGTCCAACCCCTCTTAAGAAGACTGGTTCCAGAACCCGAACTGTGTGTTGAAGTTAGGCCGACTATATCTAGCCGGTATTTCTCAACCTCTTGCACAAGCTCAGGTTCCTTCCCCACCAGAGAGGTAGCATTCCATGTTCCAATAGCCAGCTTCAGCAACCGGGGATCGGACCACCAAGGCCCCTGCCTTTGGCTGCCACCCGATCCACATAGCACCGGACCTCTATGGCTCC
>KV751367.1:3721385-3731499 GCA_001698575.1 Mola mola | reverse complement strand
CAGTCTGTTTCACATCCACAACATATGTAGTGACATCACTCCCGCAGCGACACAAGAACAATGGAGAATAAGTGACGTAATGCTGTGAGAGGAAATGGAGAAGCTGTTTGTGTGTGCACCGTGCAGACGCTTTCAAAATCATTTTTTTCAGCTGATGGTGGGATTCCTGAGCTTTCTTTTGCCGAAAAAAAACCAAACAAACACACAAAAACAATTTAAGCGTAAATACGCATTCAAAACATAAAAGTGCATACTTTCATGCTGGGCGTCTCCCTCTTGTACCCTGTGGGGCTCTGTTGTCACTATCTGAAACAGGAAATAGTTGCACAACAAAAGGGGAAGCAGCGTCTCTGTAGGCTGCCTTCATCTCTGTATGTGTGTACGTGTTTGTGTTTGTGTGTGAGAAGAGTTGGGACATATCAGGAATGAACACATACTGCTGCATTCCTCAATGTGGAGCTCCAAAATTAGCCTTTATAGGAGGTTCAGCCCCGACGTTTGCTTGTAGTCAATGTGTATTTACAGGAAAAAGACCTCCGTTACAGGCCTGTGTACATAACAGGACAAGTGTTTAACTTTTTGCTCTGCTCAAGGCAGCAAGTCCCATCTTCTGCCAGTGGAATGAAAAAGAATATCCTGTCTGACGCCAGAAAATCATTAACAATCTGAAACTAGATCTTCTGCTACTTGAACACACTTGGAAATGCAGTCAAGGAATAGAGCCTCATTCACGTGGTGGTGGTGGTGAAGTCTAAATGAATCTAAAGTTGGAAAAAAATGCAAAATATGGCATCCACCTTGGTAAATGAGGAAGCAGAACTGCAGTATGCCAGAGATAAAGAGCATCAAAGATGCCCGGTGATAAACAGGAATCCGCAATTGTTCCAAAGAATGACACAACCACGGGGCAGCTCGAGCACGAATGGAATCTGATGGAGGCAGGCCAGCTCTGGGTCGGACAAACTCGCATAATTTTGAGCTACTCCTTTCCCTTTTCTCCTAGCCTTTGGAAATTTCCACTCTACATGTATGTCAGAGTCTTCGGGATTCAATTCTGTGGCAGTGAGCTGGTGCTGCATTAACCAAGTTACAGAGCACTTGGCCCAAATTCAGGGTGAGGTTTGAGTTACGAGGTACTGATGGGGGCGTAACACGGACAAACTGGCCAAGATTAGTAACAGCAAGCTGCACAACTTCAGCTCCTGTTGACCCTACGTGTTGACACTGCCTAGGTAACAGTTTAAACAAACTATTTTTATTCCTGGTGCTGGATGAATGCATGACAGGGCCAGGTTGGGATGTTCAAAGGCCCTCTAGATAGACTTCAAATGTAGCAGGAGCCAGACAGTATGCACTGTGAACTTTTGTATACAAAATCAACTTAAACAACGAGGACGGAGGTATTTAGTGCAGGCATGCACCCATTAGCTTTGGTTCTTGTAAAAGGAGCAAACTGGACCTTGTCAGAAAAAGACCAAGGATTATTTTATTTGTCGTATTTGATGCAGGATGGCTGGGCAATATAGACATGTATTGTTATTGTGATATGAGAATATACTAGAGCTGCATTAATTAATCAATTAATTGATTGAAAGAAAATTAAGCAACAAAAAGTTTTTCACAATGTCCGCAAACATTACAAAAATGGTCATCACTTTGCTCTCAGCTACATCCAAGCTAAAATCCTGCGCGTGCGATCTGAGCTCTGATCTTTAACAAAACCCGGAATTTATGCAGCTCCAGCATTAACACTGTGAGTGTCTGTAAGTGACATAATTTATTTCTCTTCCTTTGCATGCTAGAAGGCTGTTTCACTTGTATGGAGACGTGTGTGTGTGTGTGTGTGTGTGTGTGTGTGTGTGTGGCCTCTCCAAACCAGCAAGGGAGTCTGAGTGATGGAAGGGAAGGGGAAGAGGAGCAGGAGGTGAGCGGAGCAGTAATATCACGTCATTGCAGAAACATTTGGCAACGGCTCACATTTACACACACACACACACACATTTACACACACACCGGCCTGTTTTTGTTCTCCTGTTTTTAAGGGAAAGAAAGGGAAAATGACATCAAGCTCATCATGTGAGGCCGATGAGATGGATGAGGGAGGGGGGCGGGAACACTGGCAGTTACAGAGCCTTGTTACATAAAGCTTGGTACTGGTCTTCTCTGGGCCCTGTTAACATATTATATGTGTGTGCAAGTCTGTATGCATTGGCTCACTCGCAGAAGCATGTGTGAACTGAGCTTTCACACATTACTCAATCAAGGTGTGAGCCTGCAAAAGGAGATCATTAAATATCTGCAAAGTGACTGCGGACAAACGGAGCATTATGTCATAGGGCAGCTTCTCATAGTCTATAACAGTTTTCAGAGCAAACAGGTGATGTCATAGGTATTTTAGTGGGACATGTTTTTTGACCTTTGTGCTCCCTTGGTGCAGGCTGGGGTGGGGATGGTGTGTGTGTGCCCTTGTGTGCGTTTGTTTATCTACGGCCGGGGTGAGTGCACCGAGGCCACTGGCGCCAGATGTGATGACCACAGGAGTCTGGACCTAAAAATAGTGTTCTGTTCTCAGCATCGTGAAACAGAGGAGAGGAGAGCGGAGGAGGAGGTGCAAAGAGGGGAAGAAATAGGGGGAAAGAAGAAGGGATGGAGAGGAAAGCGAGGTCATTGAGAATAACGTGTCAGACCTCCCAGGGGAAGGTGAGCTCACCTCCTAATGGCACCACGGGCTCCTTCTCAATGAAATCATTGATCTGCTAGACCTCCCCGTGGCGTAATAGAGAAGGGTCAGATGGAGAGGGAGGCAGGTGGGGGAGAGGTGCAGAGAGGTCAGATTAGGAGGTTAAGAGAGACAGGAGAGAGGGGGATGATGGGGAAGGTGCAGAGGAGAAAGGATGGAGGAAGCGGGCGGACCCAAGCCAAGACATAATTAACCTCTCTGACCTGCATTATGGCCAATCACAATGCACCTGGAGGTGCGGCATGGTAAATAAATGTCTACTGATTACGTCAACCTGATCTGAGGTATCAACGTAATTTATGTGCCTGTCTACACCTACACAGACTCAAGATGGTGCTGTTGGCAGTAAGAAAAATATTTAAAAGCAGCAATAAGATGACACTTTCTATATGTTTGGCAATTTTCAAATGAAAAATTAGTGATCTGTGGCTGCTGGGGCATCACACGTGTGTGCTTTAGCAGTGGACAGGTTTGCATGTATGTGTGTGCTTGGTAGCTTTCTCTCCTCTGGCTGGCTTGGAGGATGTGGGGTCTTCCTGGAAGGCTCCAGGAAGAGAGGTAATACAGCAAAACAGAATCATACAGAGAGATTTTCAGCTCGGACGAGGCTGACACATGCAGCACGGGTCAACATTTCTAACCAAATGAACTTTCTGACCACACATGAACGCAGACAAATGCAGCCACACACACACACACACACACACACACACTTAATATATATATGTATATCTATTACATCACCTGCTCACTGTGTTTTGTCTTCTAATTTTTCTCACAAACTCGTAAGCCTTGACCCTTGCGCATGTCTCACTGGCATGTCTCATATGGCATGCACATGGCATCCATCAATGGCTGCATTGTGAGACTTGGCCTCCCACAATTACCTCACTTCTTCAGCTTTTCTCTGAAGAAGCTGAACGCACAGATGGGTACACACACACAAATGTACACCTATATACACGGTTGTACGGGCACCGCCCCATTGTATAACAACGCAGCAGAATGACACATAACTGACTTGACCTTTATGCTTACGCCCGTGTAGTCACACCCTAACCTGAGCTCATCAAAGCCCGGGGCGACACAGCAGCTCCTGAGTGTTTTTACTGTGTGTGAGTGAGTGAAAGAAAATGAGAGAGGCGCCTTTTATCTTCTAATACCTCCCATCAGTATGTCATCGCCATGTCTCTCATCCTGCATGCTTTATTCTTTAACTGGCACGCTGACAGTATGGGAGCCAGCAGGCAAACCTTTAAAAGTATTATTGTGTACAATTTTTGACAAACATAAACGTGGATACATCACGTCTAGAGCCAGGCAGTTTTCAACATTTTGGAATAATTAATCATTTTCGTCTACGAGTGTAAGAAAATTGTGACCTATGTGAATTGTATCCTCCACACACGTTCCAAAAGTTGCAAAAGTTAAAAGTTATTTTTCAAATAGATGAATCTCTGACCAACAGTACAAAACTCAAAGATATTCCAATTACAATTATACAAAACAGAATGAAATACTCAAATGTTGGAACCAGATAGTTGATTTCTTTTGATGATAAATGACTAAAACATCACAACTGTTCTTTTGAACAACTCATCATTTTGGTACTCTGACTGCAAGCACACCGTGAATGAACATCTTTCAGATGTAGAAACATTGCTCACATACTGGCGTCATTCCTCATCGTTGTCTTCTCTCTTTTCATTCTTATTGACCTAATCAAATGGCGCTTTAGTGATTTCAGCCATAAAACACTAACGGATGGCACTAGACAGATTAGGAGCAGTCTTTTACATCTGTGTATTCCACTCATACCTGCAAAACTAGATCCCTGTCACACCTTAATTGTCTCTTTAGGGACATTTAGTGAACTAACTTGGTTAGTCCCTTCCAGCCCCCCCCCCCTTTTAAAAAATGCGGACTATTTTAATGTCATATCAATTTACCGTCATCAGATTTTCAGGGTACTTTCCTTTTATCTTAGTGGATATTCTTCCCTTTCTTTTTGTCTTGATCACTACTCTGCCTCTGCAGCCTTTTCTACTAAAACTAGAACATGAGGTTTGGAGGCTGACATATTAAAACATTTCATTCTGGCAGGCCTGCATCATACATCAGAGCCGATTTGACACATGGGCACAGCTACGCAGCTGGAATCAGCTCAAATACCACCTAGCTACACAGGAGCATGCAGTGTTGTCTTTGGTTTGGCTGTGTGCTGCAGATCGGTGGGAAACATGCAAACTTTAGATCCACTGAGGTCACAGCTGGCTCCAACCAGCAACGTTCTCCTCGACAGAATAACACACACACACACGCGCACACACACACAACCTAAACTCTGAACAGCAACGTTCTCCTCGACAGAATAACACACACACACACACGCGCACACACACACAACCTAAACTCTGAAAAAGGCAAGACATATCAGCCTGAGCTCCAACTGGGTGAGATCATTACTGTGGTAAAAAATATGGCTTGTCCTCAGAGACAAACATGTTTCTCACAAACACTTTCATACAGCACATGAAGTAATAACACAAAAATCTCATCAACAACACATGCGTGCAAAGGCATGCATGCACACTACCAACACCAAGGCATGCATTCTCAAGCTCATGCACAGTGCACACAAACATTTTCCATCTGCCACCACCACATACTGTGCGAATATATAAGTAATTTGCAACCCAGATGACTCTTCTGACTCAAAAAAAAATCAAAATAGAAACAATGGCTCTATTGAGACAGAGCTTCATTACATCATCTGCATGTAGGAAGTGGTGTGTTTTCTGAGGTATTGGTTAGTAATGACCTCACAGAAACCTAAGAGAAGTCACTGATTGCTTGTAGATCAATATGCTCCCGGTGCATGCGATTAGGTTGTGTAACGATCCTTTAATGCAGCTTATCTGCCGAATCTTTACTGCAAGCGATTCACAGGGCTTATGGAAAGTTTAAGTCATTGAAATCTGAAAAACATAAAACCCCCTTTCGAGCAGCAGGACTGCTCAAGACTTTGCCCTAATCTCCCTTTGGCAACCCTTCATGGAAGAAAATCCTTCTCCCTTCAGACGGTGAGCTCTGTTATGATTCCTGCAATCACACTGTCCATCCCATTTATGGATTATTTTATTCTCATCTCTCTATCCGACCCTCCTTCCAACCCCTGTCTTCTTGTACCACCCCTCGCCTGATTTACACTGATGTGTGCTGTGCGTGTGAGGTCTGCATATGCGGCTAAGTCGTCAGTCACATATGAAGTCATCGCAGGAATTATTGGCATCATAAATCAGAGGTTCAGTAGAGGGGCAGGGGGAGAGCTGAAGCAGAGGAGGGTTGGGGGGGAAATATACTTTGTCGAACCCATGGGGACATCTTACAACTATTCACACACACACACACACACACACACACACAAACAATCACGTGATATGAACAAATTAATATTTTTAGCCAAAAGATGGAATAATTATTTCAGCAGCGAAATGGTAAAAAGTGCTTTGCTTGGAAGTGGATGCCACAAACTCTGACCTCTGAGCCTACGTGGCAGTTGTCTCTGGTGTTTGCTGGCTGATGTTGCCAAAAATGTTGCTGAAAACCATAATTAAAATAGTTTTCCCTCACACATTTTCTTAGTTCATTATCATTATGCCTTTAACTCAAGAGGCTCTTTCAAAATTCCCCAGCAACCCTTTCATCTTCTTGTCTCACATGCCATCTCTGTCAGGGAAACTGTACAGCCCCCTTTGTCACAAAAACAAATCACACATCACTCATCCCCGTGCTCTACTGCACAAATCTGTGCAAGCACGAATGCACATGTGTACATGCACCTCCCCACGTCCCAACACACACACAACCTAAAGCACGCACAGACACACAGGCTGCCAGCTCCACTGACCCCAATAATACAACCACCCAAATAACAGCCAATGCCATTGGTTGAGTCCTTCTGGGTAATATCTCTGCCACTGTTGTCGTGGAAACAGCAGAAAAGCGCAGACAGAGGTGGAACAAGTGTGATTCAGAGAGTGAGCCGAGGAGACTGATTAAAGGGGATGAGGACAGAATCGCTGACAAGGAGACTTTCATTAAGAGGGGTATGATGTCTGATCAAAAAAGCTGAGGAGGAAAATCCGCCTCTGCGTGTGTGATATTGAATATGTGTGTGTGCATGTATGCAGCTGTGCCCAGCCTTGGGATGTGCTCAGTGCATCTCAGTGACTGTGACTAATTGTGGAGCCTGAGTGCTTTGAGGCAATCCTAGGCATCTACTGTATGAATGACTCACGAAAAAGCACTAATCTCCTAACGGAGGGACAGAACTGAGAGGAGGAGAATGGGGATGTGGGGTGGCAGAGGAGAGGGGCACGGAGATTTGCGAACAGCATGCCTCTGCCATCTCATTTCCTATCCTGACTGAGGCAGATTACACTCTCCTTTTTGCGTTGACACATTTGGGGCAGATTCCTAAGCCTCTGCTGGTGGATGGGTCTGTAATGTCAGCCCTTAAAAAGCCTTCGCTATCGAGATAATATTAACTCATGAGGCCATTAACAGTCTTGCTGGGGCTCAATTATAAGTCTTAGTCTGCTTAGCAGACATTATGACAGGATAATAACTGTGGTAAATAAGGCCAATGGATTGAAGTTACGCTTCAGTTACGTGCTATGTAAAAGAAGAAATTGAGGGAAGCTTTAATATCAAAGAGTAATCAGAGAATCTTTGTGGCCGGGCAGCATACTTTTGTTCTTCCTCCTCTCCTTTCTATCTCCACATATCTCTGAGATTTTTTGCCACCACTTAAGGAATGAGGAAAATCTAATTTAAAACGTGTGCTCATTAGTGACATCTGCTGACCAAACAATGAAATTACTAAACTCAAAAATCGGGCAGAGGAGAGGGGATGAGTTGATGCACACCTGCTTGTTGTGCAGATGGAAGAAGAGAATCATTATAGACATATGCAACACAAGAAAGCATGAAAGATAGAAAGAAAAGAAAGAAAGACAATGGCATCATCCCACACTCATGAGCCACACACATTCAAATTACCAGTGAGCAGTGAGACTTTGTGGAAGGTACCCTCCAGCTTTCCCATGAGAATGTGGACGAAGCCATCTTTGGACAAATGCCCCGCCTCTTTGGAGTTCTGGTCATAAACCACCACTTCCTGCTTCCTGCCCATCTCCACCTGCACACAGAACAAACAACAAGGAAGAGAGGAGGGTGGATTTTCTATTGTGCAACTATTGAGAGTATGAAAAAGGAAGGGTTCATGTTACTTGTGTCTGAAATTATTTGAAACAATTTTTGGACATTTTTTATGTGAAATGCTGCAGAGTTTACACCTGCAACAATTTCCCCAAAGTGCTGCATCAGGGTAAGCAGGGTCAACTACATGATGTCGGTAAAATCATAACAGATATGTTGTGAAGGACACAGACATCCATCAATGCATCAGCGTGCTGCTGTTTTTGTCAAACTGTGAAAAAGATGAGAGGATGCGAGCATGGCTCGTGTGTCTGTGTGTGTTAGCTTGACAGAGTGTGAGCACGTGCGTGTCTTGTGTGTGCACACACACACACAAAAAAGACTGAGCTGTGTTGTTCCCCATGTTGTCAGGCAGGCTTTGGTCACATGACCATTAGGCAGTGCCTACTGCAGCTATGAATCACTGCATCATTGAACCACCACTGGACAAGAGAGCATAGGGGGAGGAGGAAGCAGGGTGAGCGGAAGGGAGGGATGGGGGGGGTGAAGAAGAAGGGTGGGGGGGAAAAACGCAAGAGGAAAAGAGAAGAATATGGCGAGTAAAAAATGGATGGGGAAGATGATGAGACAGGACAAGCCTCTTTGTTTACTCCGTTTATTTTGAAGAGCACTATGACATCCTCAGCAAAAATCTGTCATCGAACAGCAGCTTGTTTCTAAGCAAAATTGCACTTTTCACAAAGCCGGTCATCTCTTCTTGTCAGGTGACACATCTTCACATTTACACAGATAAATGACTTTCTACTGCAGCCGAGCACCTTAGCATCTGTCAAGGTCAGCCTCTCAAGTCTGGTTACAAAAAAACTCAGGTCCAGTTTAACCTGACTATGCTACCTGCAGCCAGAACCAACAGATACTGACAGAAGAGCCTGAAAAGTTGAGGGAGAAACACTCATCTGTAGCATGGGTCACGACAGACTTGCTTTCAGGTCTTTAACATATTTTTATGACACACCGATGATGTCTAAAGGTTTCCACTGACATTTGATCTGTTCACTGCTTAAATTAATGTTGGTTGAGACCCAGTGATTGTAATGCAATATCTGAAACACTGTGGCTACTCTTTGTTCCTTTATCTTAGTCTAAAGTCCATAGCATGCACATCTTTACACGTCTCTGTCTTCATTTTTAAATCCCCTACACCCTCCGTCTTCACTAGCCATGAGTAATTTTGGCTAATAATCCTAATGGGATCAGATCTAATTTAGGAGTCTCATCTCAGTACTTGGGAATTAGAGGCCTTTAACATGCATACATGCATGCACATGCACACACACACCGTACAACATACTTATTTATTAGCTGCGAGAAATTTAATTCCAGTGTGAAAACATAAAATGACTCCTGCTGGACAAACAATTATTGTTAATCAGTATGTTGCTCAAGGAGTGGAGTTGGACAAACAATGAGTGACCGATCTCTGCTTCACATTTTCATTGGTGTACCTAAAATTTTATATTATCCCAAAAAATACACTATTTTCTTTCCGTATACAGTCAGACATGGCATCTGTCACTGTTTTGAAAAACTTTTACCACCACTTTAAAATATTGCTTTCATCTGCAGCGGTCAAATGATCTGTGGCAAGCATAGACAATTTATTTACCTTTTCAGCTCAGAGGATTAAATTACAGTGAAAGTCTTCCCTGTGTTTACCCAGCCTCCATATTTGATAGAAGTGTATAAATAATAGGAGGTATCACATTAGCTAGATTCTGCATTAAGCTAGAACTGTATATCAGTATGTGATGTGCACAGTTTGCTGTAGTGTTAGAGGTCAACGACCCAAGGGAGTCTGTCAGACTGCATTGCACATCCTTCATTCCTCCGCAGTGCTACAGCATCACTACCACTATTCATGATGCATGCACACTGCAGGTAAACAAGAAATGCTGCTGGCAGCTGGAAGACATGAGGAGGGTCTGTGGAAAAAGAGGTGAGAAGTGCAAAGAGGGAGATTGGAAAACAAGGAGGGTAAGGACAGCTGTAGAGAGAGACCGAGACAAGAGGGAGGAGGAGGGTGCAGAACGGGACAGAAGGTGGCACTGACAGACCAAATGTTGCACCCAAGATTTCTCTTAAGGATCCAAA
>KV751367.1:3709783-3721373 GCA_001698575.1 Mola mola | reverse complement strand
AAGCAGAAAGTAAATGCAAATATTTGTGGTAATAATTAGAGGAGGAGAAAAATTGAACGCTTGTTTGGCAAGAGACCTAACAAGTTTCTTACTGACCATGCGCAAAAACATATACAGGGTGGAACCCAACTGAAGGCACGGCCTCGGCAGGAAAATACATCTTTTAAAGAAAAGAATGGAAAAATCCCCAGAAAATACGGTAAGCACTTGTGTAAGAAAATGAAGCATGTTTCCCCTGACCTCAGCAGAGCTACTGACCAGTGATAAGGTCAGTGCTGAGCAGGACTGCATGTGTGTTTGTTCGCGAACTGGCCTGTGACACAGCATCAGCACTAAACAGTCTAAAAATGGCTGCACATTCCTGAAGCGCAGTCTGGGACCTCTTGGTGTTACCTCTCTGGGATTCCCCACAGACGACAAGTTAACTACATTATGAACATGCTTCGACTGTCAGCACTTTCAGCTCAGACTTGCATTATAAAGCCATGCAATGTAAAATACCCCGCTAACATACATACCTTGCGCCCTTTCATCGATTCAGCTGCAGAAAATACTGTATGTGTCACGCTAGAAATTGTCTCAAAGGGCACTCCCAAGTTATTTTTCTTTAAGTATATAATGTAAATACAGTATGTAACATAATAATGGAGAACCTACTGTAACAGGCAGCGGTCTCTACCTGAAGTTGATCTGTTTAAGACTGCCACACAGGGTGTGACATACACCGCTCACCGCTGTAAAGATACCACCCTGGGGCCAGATGATGTCATTGATTGGCACCAGCAGCTGCCACTTCCCTGTGTGTGTAGGTGTGGCGTGTCTGTGTCAACAGTCCCTGTACCTCTGCCATTATGAGAAACAAATAAAACTAGCTTTGCGTTTTGGTTTTAGGTAACAAGTTCACGGGTGTAAGGGTGAAGGTTAATGATTATAAGGAATTGATGTCAAAAGTGGAAAGTCCACAAAAGTATGGTATAAAAGCATGTGTTTGTGAAGATGTAGCAGGATGGTGAAAGCCCCTAATGCTGCTGTATATGTGCAGTGTGAGGTCATCATTACTGACCATATCACAGAGGTGGTCACCTGATCTGGTCACACCATCGCACTCAGAGACACTCTTGCTCAAGTTCAAAATATCACCCTGTGAGCCAGGCACACACAGACTGAAATGTTGTCTATAAAAAGCATGTGCATGCTGAAGATCCACTTCCACAGCTTCATCCGCGTCACTTTGTACTGAAAAAGCTACATGTTTTTCTACATATTTACAAATCCTTCCCTCTCAAAAACACATTTTAACATAAATGTTTTCGTCTTAGCAAATGTTTTAAAATACATTACACTGTGTGTGTCTATGTCTAACATTAGGATCTTTAAAGCATACAATGATTCACAGCATGACCTAATCAAAGTTAACACATGACATATCTCGCTCTGTAGAAAAACAGGGGCTTTGTTTGAACCCAGCAGAAGAGAAAATGTGAATGAAACAGAAGGAAAATTCCCAGACTTTGCCCTCAGAGTAATCTGGGAAACAATCCACATTTTGAGTCATCAACTTAGGTTCTCTGTTCTGCTGCTACTGTCAGGACTCATGACACAAGAAACACCCATGTGTGTACTGCAGCCAGAGCATTATGGAAACTGTACAATGAAATTACCGGTGTTGTTGCCCTCTGCGTGATACCTTTATGACAGGAAAAAAAATCATGTTGTCTTTTCAATAGAATCTTATGAATACAAACCGTCAAATATTTAAATTTAACCACACATTTTCATCATTACAGCACCCTCACAAGAAGGTAAAGCCAACATAAGGTCCATTAGACGTGGAACCGATGCAAATTCTACTCATTATATTAATGCATTAGTTGTTCACATGCAGTCTCCCCCTAAGCCAGGCAGCAGGGCACTCAGCCAATCCACAAAATTAAGATCACAGACAAGATCACAGACCCAATCACCTGGCTCTCTTTATCGCTATGCGGCCATTACACCAAACTGCGACAACTGGACTGCTGTCCATTATCTTGACTAATATGAAGATATATTTCGGTATAATTAAAGGTTATCAGTTTATCAATTAACCTGCTTATTATTGGGTTTCATTCATCTTTTAGTTTATACAGTAAAATGGCTTATTTCTTTCTTTACAGTGCCCATCACAACTTCCTGTTAAACCAAGAAATATGGATGCATCCCATTAAGTAAAGTACTGATTCCCGTAATGTCTCCAGTCTCATTTTTTCCAAAATCAGAGACTCATAATCCCCATTGCATGGTGGGTGTTGTAGTATGGTTTTGTTCTTGGAAACAGAATTTTACAGAGTCACTGAAGAAGTGACACTAAAGTGAATTCTTCACATCTGGGTTATATATGATCTAATTATTTGGGTTACTAAATCAATGAGCTGATTGGTGAGTTTACATTTAAGAATGGAAAATGTAATGCTCTGTTTGTGTCTGTCTAAGACATGGAAAATGCCTGTTGCTATAAATGTTTAAATTCCACTGACAGATTCTAAGAGTAACATCTGTCTTGTAATTGTGTAAGCTGCTGTGTTCTCTCATCTCTCCTGGGTCCCATTCATCAGAGGTGTGGACTCCATACCTGCATACAGGAGGAAGGGTGCTTCCCCAGGCTAGCTGCTGGTAGTGAAAACCTCTGTTCCATCTGTCAGGTCTGACTGGGCGGTTGTCCCCGTCACAGCAGCAGGGATTAGTCATGCTTAAGCCAAGAAACCAGCCGCCTGCCCTCCAGGCGGTCACAAAAGGCACGAGGAAGCCCCATTCACAGCTAAGCCTGTGCTGTCCCGCTCCCAGCAGAGGTCCATCACCACCTAACTTACTGTATTCAGTTCTCTGTGACCTACATTAATGCTGAGCATCAATCTGAGGTTATGATGGGATGAGATGTGAAAGGGAGAAGAAAGAGGACACCATTTTGATTGTTGTTGTGCTGGCCATGGATGTTCATTCAGCTCAGTTAACTGAAGCGCTGAGAGCTCCTGTGACAGAGGGTGAGTGCAACGCCGTGGGGGATGCTGACTATTAGTGCTCAATGGGATGTGAGGCAAAAGCAGGCGAGGAGAAGGCGGAGGCAGCAGCCAATCTATGAATACCCTCAATGCTGCTCTCCCGCTTCCTGCATTCACTTCCCCAACAAAGAGCCACAATGGTATCCTTTGCTGTCTTGGCTGGCTGAGGCAGCCCCTAGTGATGCTCAGAGCCATGTGGGAGGTAGAGAGAGAGAGAGAGATGGTGCGAGTGTATATGTATGTGAGGGGTTAGCTAGGAGCCAGCTTTAAAGACACACAAGCACGCTGCACGTGCCCAGCCCGCCGCCTGACAGTGGCCGCACAAAAGGGATGATGTCATGCTTGGCCAATAACAAAAGTGTCTCGGTCCGTTGGGCCCTCCTCTCTCACACTGCTAGTTCCAGCTTTATCCAGCCTAGCATTTAATCGCAAGCCTTATCCTCTTTGCAGAGGGTGGGGATTAGATAATAACAAACCAGCGAGGGGCAACACAAAACAGGGAGAAGCAAAAGGAATACATAATGAAGGCAACCACAAATTTTGGTTGGAGACAGACAGAGAGAAGCTGTCATGAGACTGAAACTAAGAGAATTCAGAAGAAAGCATGACTCTACTGGGTGCCACAGTGTGTGCCCTGACAACCACAGGGCCCCACACAGAGATGGTCCCAAAAGCCCCAGTACAGAAACACATTTAAGCTTGTATCACTGACTGAAGTAATGAAACTTTCTCAACCTCTACCACAATTCTTTTTTGGCCTAAATCTACGGATTGCAAGAGCAGGTCATGCCTTATTACAACCTCAATTATTTGAGCGAGAATGTGTTCCTTTTGGTCAAGGTGATTATTGGGATGTGGAGTTTCCAGTGCAGCCTTCTGGTTCAGTTTGTATTCAGGTACATGTATCCAGAATCCATGTACACAAGAGCTCCTACATGTCCAGTTAATAGTGGTCAATTTTGAGTGAGAAGAAAAGCACTAGGTTTTCATTGCCAAAAACCCTCGCAATATAGTTAAAACTGTTGCAGCAGGTGATAAAAAGCAGACACATAGGGAATTCTCAGCCAGACACTTTGAGCTGAACTGGAAGTTTTTAACTTGAAAAATCTACATTACCACCAACAAGTGTTAACTTTAATTATACAGGAGTGGCAAAGCAAAAACCTAATGCAATAATCCATTATTATTTGCTATTTGATGATTTTGATTTTTTGAAGTTTTCTAGCTTCTCGAAAATTAAATGCTGTCAGTTTGTCTGCCAACTTGGGGCAACTAGGAAGTTAAAAAACGCCTTTAGAACCCAAGGTGTCACACCTAGGAGAAAAATTTCAATTGCCAATTATAAGTCATGAGTCAGCCTGTGACCCAGCACTTTATTGCGGTGGACTCCAGGTAATAATTAAAAAACCCTAAAAATAAGATAATTCTAATTTCAAAAACCGTTACAGATGTTTCTCCAGCTGCATACGACACATAAAACACACAAACTTGAACCTCCCCCAACGCCCCACACTTGGGTGTCCCCTCTCAGAGTTTCACACAGCGATTAAAAATACAGGAGGCGGCTTACCATGTGCAGAAAGGCCATGGAAAAAAAGGCTGTCATATTCGTAGGAAAAGTCATGGAAAACGCGAGGATCCGATTTCAGGGCCACTGATAAGCAACAAACCTACAGTACGCCAGCTTGTGGGTGCCAAATATAGCACACGTAGGCACAGAGGAGGCCAATCTGTAACCACAGCTGTACTCGGGACAGGCTGCGAGCCCATGTATTGCCTTTATCAGCACAGTGAAAGCTTGCCACACCTTAAGTCAGGCACTTAAAGGAGGAGTACTTTAATCAGTGGCATCATGTCCTACCATTCTCAAAGGCATCATCTGTCAGGTCTTGGCGTGGTGGACTCACCTTCACCTTGCCGTTGGGTTGCAGCAACTCGGTGACAGACACCTTGTCTTGCTGCAGCCGCCTCTTCATCAGCTTGGAGCAGCAGACGTTGACGGCGCCTTGCACATGCGATGCGTTGTACTCGGAAAACGTCCGACTGTCGATCACCAGCAAGCGGCCAGTTCCTCTCTGGATGAGGCTCGCCAGGCGTTTGATGTCCATGGCGCTTCGCTTGGTTGGTCCTTTCTCCCCTGCCATGATGTGGGGGGGGCGGGGCGGAGTTGTCTCCGAGGCACACAGATGTGAGGTAGTGATAGGCGGGGTGTTGGGGAAAGAGGGGTAGATGAGAGAGGGGAAAATAGAGGAGGAGCAGGAGGAGGTGAGGTCAACCGTGGAGGGCTACCACTGAAGCAGATGCAGAGAGATCCATGGTGCCTGAGTGCAGAGATGTGCGAAGAAAAGGTGTTAGACAGCATGGCCTTCAACGGCTAATTTAGTCCTATTACTGGCCATCAGCCAGTAATAGGACACATATCATCACATATCAAGGGCACAATGACCTCTCATCATAAGCTGCAGTCCACTCAGACCAATTACACAAACAAAACCTTTCAATCCCCACTGCTACAAAGCAACAATGATGGTTTAATTTCCAAACATCAAGAGGAGGTTGTATATTTGTGCATCTGTATAATCTTTTATTGGCAGTCTTTGAGCACCCAGAATATCAAAAATAGAACCAATGCTAAACAGGACCATAAAAAGTTATTTAAAGACTTAGAAGCCATCCAAATCGTCCTTCGGGATCTATCAGTCCTGAGATCTCACGGAGTATCACACATCCAAGCAGTAAACCGAAGCCCTTAGTTAGACAAGAGCAACTCATACATGTAGCTGCATGTGCCTGTAAAGATGTGAGCGGAGGTTGGTTGTTGTTGATCGAGGGTCTCTGCACGGCAGCTCGTGAAACAGGAAACTGGGGGCATGAGATAAATTAAGCCAGGGGAATTCAGCGAGCAGGTCTGGACACAGGCAAACAGCCTGCGTGACATCCTATGTATGTGTACGTGTGTGTGTGTGTGTGTGTGTCACAGAGAGCCATCCATAAACATGACAAACTGCGTCATCCTATCTATCACCACTAATTACTCAAATCTCCTCCCCGCTCACATTCACCATGGTGTTTATACATTCGACATGAGAAGCATATGATCATTTATCAGGGCTGGTACATCAATGAGTGTGCATGTTTGTGTGAAAGAAAGTGCAGCGTAGAGAGAAGACCACTCCCTTGGTCAAACAGGTGTCACGCGACAAATGAGACGGTCAGTGTGTGAATGCAGTCATGTTGTTTAATTCATCTTCAGGCACATGGCATCATGAAAAATAAATGGGCCTCCTCTCATTTACTCCAATACTTAAATGGAGGTTGGAAAGGGAGAGTATGACACACAGAGCTGTGGAGACAGATAGCAGAGGCAGAAAACCACTAAAGCGTTGGCAAAATTTAACTCAGTATAAAATCATATCAGCAACACATGCACTCTCTACACAGAGGAAAAAGAGACGATGGGGACATGGATGCAAGAAAAAAATTATGATAACGCTTCACGTAGGCGAGGAGAAACAGAAGCAGAGAGAAAAACTATTTTGCACGCGGTAACAGTGGTGAGAAGGGGCAAGAAAATAGAGAGCGAGACACGGGAGAAGGGGAGAAACAGGCTCTTCTGACTAGCAGCGCCCTGGGAAGACACCCAGGCAGCTCTGCTCTGCAACTTTTCACCTCTGTTCTGACAGAGCCAGTGTGGAGGAAGGGAAGGGAAGGAGGGACAAGAGAAGGCAACAAAGGATGTTTTTTAGACAAAATTTCTTCGGCTCACTACAGGTAAGGGAGGGGGAAAACTGTGTCGATGGAGCGAGGGGGAAAGAGGAGAAAGCGAAGGAGAAGCTGGGTGACAGACTGCTCTTGTCATAAACTAGCTTGAAATGACTGCGCCAAACCTATAAGTCTTCTATAGGCTGTGAACAAACCACACATGCTCCTGCTGCCTGGCAACATACCTGATGCAAGTGCAGCAGTGCCACAGGAACATGGAAGAAAAATAGACAGACAGTAGCAACTGCCTGCACTGTAAACACAGCCAAACAGCTGCTGTATCAGAAAGAGGCTACGTAAAGTACAGGCATGAGCAGACACAAGCAAGCCGTAACAGATGAACCCAGGCTGAATTAAACAAAGACTAGTCACTGAACAGTGAGGCAAGATTAACTCAGCTTGTGTCGCCACAACCCAGATAAAGAATAAATCTAATCCACTCGATCTTTAAGCTCACAGTGATACTTCCCCACATTTTTCAGGATGTGCACCGCAACAGCGATTCTGCAGCAACACTAAACGTGGCTGCAATACAAGAACAGCCCCTGCTGCACACTACCACCTGCCCCGCCACCTGTTATAACATACCTTATACGGCGCAGAGCACTTTAGCCAAGCAGCTAACAGGAGCAGAATGCATCTTTTCCTTTTTTTCTGCCTCCTCGCTGCTGAGCACAACATCTGACGCTGCATGTGTCGAATGGCGAATTCTCCCACCCACCCAGCCAGCCTCTCTCACTCTTTCTCTCTGAATCCCCCTTCCTCCTCTATCACTCAGTTCCTTGCTCTCGTGCATTGAATGGATGAGGGGAGGGGAGCGTGCGGGTTTACATGTGTGACGGGACGGCCAGAGGCAGAGACCAATGCTCCGGATCCTTTCTGTCACGCTCTGCTCACAGTGGACTCTGTCTGTGAGGACAAAAAGAGGACGGAAGACAGAAGATCATAAGAACCAGAATATCCAGAGGCAGGTGATGATGGATGATACACAGAGGGAGCGCTGCTGGCTTCAGTATGCTGAGTCAGCATAACAAACACAACACTACCTCCCTTATGCATATGCAGTGCATACAAGCAGGAAAAATAAGGAGGAAAAATTAAACAATCTCCTGGGACTAAAATAGGCAGCTGCCATGAGCCTGCTGTGAGGGTCTGGCAGAACAGAGGGAAATAAGGCGAGGAAATAAAGCAGAGAGACAGCAACTTACAGGCCCGGAGCGGATTCTGTTGTTGCCATGGGAACAGTCTGGTTGGTGTGAGCAAGGGGCACGTAGAGGGTGATGGTGATAGGATGCTACAGGACACTGGATCAGGATACACGGAAGGAGAGAGCTAAAACTGACAGTGCTGCATACACTTCTGTGACTACACTGACCTTCTCATGATCCCTGCAACAAATACTGAGATTTTACAGGTAGCCATTGCTCTCGATTAAAAATATTGCTCTGTTCGTTAGCATCACTCCAAAGCTATCTGCCATGAGCCAATAGAAAAACACCATCCCTCTGACCACTTTTCCAAAAATGTTCTCCACGTTCAAATAAGTGCACATGGAGAAGGGATTCAGGAGGACACGATAGTGCTGCTGAAGCTAAAATCGATGCAGTTACACCTGAACTATCATGGCTGAAGTAGAAGTAGCTCAACCGGTCCATTTGGAAGGTTTTTTTTTCAAAATTTGAACATCTGAATTATACCTACACTACTTCCACAGACAGGGAGCTTTCAAGTCGTGCACCGATTAAAGATGGAGAACTGTGACACACTCATGTAGCAGATGCAACCACATAAACAGTTATGATAATGAAAACATGATAACGTCTAACTTGTCTGTCAAACAATACAAAAGCAGCTACGTGCTTTCTTAGCATTTTCAACATGAGCTAATTCAATTATTAGTCATGCACTACTTGTCAGTTGACTTGATGATTACATTTTTTTTTTTTGGACTTAAGTTTATTTAAGTTGTCCAGAACGGGTAATTGTTTACAATCTGTAAACAACTTTAGTATATATGAACACATCCTTAGTTGTACTTCATACTTTCCAAACGTCTGACAATCACATGACCTGGAAATCCTCTACCACTTTTTTTTTTTTATAAATTACGTTATTTGTATTGGTATGTTTGCATTACAGGTTATAGATAGCCATTCTTGTATTTCATTTCACACTTTATTAATTTTTTTTTAAACAAAACCAAAAAGCGTGTATGAGGGAGTCACAAGATCCGCTCTTCACACACAGATCAGAGGAATCTGGATAAAATTCACTAATTTTACCTCTTGTATAATAAGCTCATGTCATCAATTTGTATTGTATCGACTGTAGATTTTCATTTGTAGTGATGAAAATAAAAATAAAATTATGAGCGATCTAATTCCTGAGCTGTAAATATCTAAAAGAATCTTGATTTGGTAGAGTGAATCTATTCTGAAGTCCTGCAAATGAAAGAATATTCTTGGTTATATCTGAAAAACATTAAATTCCTCTTAAACTCCAAGTGTCCCAGTTGAGCTCCATGCTTGGAAATTTTATCAATGGCTTATTCTACATCTGTGGATTCTGAGGAATACTGAATTCAACTCCGAAGATATTTTTAATCGGAGTCCTAAATTTTAATGTACTATTTATGAAAAAGTTGGATACTTTAATATTCAGTTTTATTAACAAAGATGTAAATAGATGATGTGGTTTTTACTGGTTGCATTCAATATTTAGCCAGGGCTCTTCAGCTGAATCATTGATTATTCTGTCTATATAAAAAAAAATCTTTGAGGCATTATAACATCATTTTAAATTTGGAAATGTACGCCCTCCCTCTCTTTTGTCATTCCTAAGAAGAATTCTGCTCAACCCATGGACCTCATTAGACCATACAAAGTTGACTTTCATGAAAAGTTGTTTTGGAGGAAATAAAGGTATACTTTATTTAAAAAAAAAAACACATAGAAATTGCGGCAACCATATCGTTTTAAATGAATTTATCCTTCCAACCGATGATTGAAAAAAACAATAGATGGTTGCTGATTTAGGGGCATGTATGTTTTAAAAATGACTGTAATACGCTGTTGGCTAACTGAAGAGGAAGTTCTACAGATCTGTATAATCGCCACTGATTCATAAAGATAGTCCCACAAATCATTGACAGACTTTAATCTTTTTACAGCTGAGATCGGGAGGCTGCAATTCAGAAAAATCTTATTTATAATAGGTCAATTAAGAAAATCTGGGGAAGTAACTTTATCTCGATACATTGAATAATCCATGCAGATAGACCCTTTACACAGCACCATGAGCCAAGCATGATGGCCCTTGGCCCAGATCAATAATACCATATGCTTCATCAGGGAGAGAGGCAAACACAAGAGAGCAACTGGAGGGCAACCAACGTTGATGTAATACCATCCAGGTTATTCATTAACTCCCCGAATAACGTCACGGTGGCCACAGCCTCGACAAGACTGTTATAGAGCCGTCCTGCAGTCTCATACAAGCAGAAATGTGTTGTTTGTTTAGAGTACAAACAATGATGTCAGAGCACTTCATGCCTTTTACTCTGTGCAATGGGCTCTCTAATGAAGGACAAATATTACGGTTGTATGCTTACGCAGTGTCTCTCAATATGCCACGCTAAAAAACGCAACAGCAACAAGGCATCCTGCAGGAATTCAGACCAGTGCTTCACCACAGGCTTACAGGGTCACCAGTGGGGAATTTAGGAACAAAAATCAGAGATCATGTTCGTGTTCACTTGTATTCCCTCAAAACGCCGCTGGATTAGTTACTAAATATCTAATCGGATTATTTTTAACCTATTCCTGACGATTTTCATTACAAACAAAGAAAAATTGTGACACATTTCTTGGAAATGAGACAAAATAAGCTTGTGGGCCAGGGCTACAACTAAAGCTTAGTTCCATTATTATCTAACTTTATTTGGCAAATCAATTTCCTCAAACCACAGGGGTCACGGTACTGTTTGCCTGTTTCGGTCAAACAAAGACACGTTCAGTTCTGTCAAAAGGACAAAGAAAAGCCTGAAATTTGGGGGAAACAGATCAATTTTCACAAGAGTTGCAACTTAGATTTCTGTCAGCAGAATCCGATTAATCGTTTAAGATGAAACTTTAGTTTAATAACACAAAATATTAAAGCTATGAGAGAATAAGGTCCAGATCCAATGTTTGACAGTTTGTAACTCATGCTGAATGAAGCGTTTCTTCTTGATAGTAATATGTCTGAGCAGCTGGGTGTGTAAATAATAAATATGGTCATAACAAAGGGGGTTAGTAGAGTGACAAACCTGGAATGTGAAATACAAGAAAAAGTTGTGCCTGTGTCATGCAAGTTTGATAAAAAAAAAAACGATTAGTGGTTGTTCAGGAGCAGAGGTGTGAACGACCCAACCAGGTAAATAAAAGAATAAACAAATTAAGTCTCACTGCACTCAAAGATGCAAATAATACCTAGAATACCCGACATAAAATACACACTACTATAAATTGAATTAAAAAAAAAAAACTAATGGGGAAAATTAATCAGAGGTAACAATGACCGATAAACAGAAGGAGCGCATAAAGACGGTGACGCGTCTGGTAACCTTAATAACGATGATGGAGGGGGCGCTCGTAGAGGGCGACAATAAACCGACCTAGATCAGAAATGTGAATCCATGGCGGACACAGACTTTAGAAAAAGGACACAACCGTCGTCGAGGTGCGTGAAACCGCGCGCTCGGAGATGAGATGGCTCCGTGCTGGACTGGGGAGCGCGTGTTGTTGTGGCGC
>KV751367.1:3680731-3709562 GCA_001698575.1 Mola mola | reverse complement strand
CCATTGATGAGACGGGCTGCGATGATAATAAACGGCAGCCTGCAAATAAAAGGGCAATGTAGAAACACGCGCGTTGTCTTTACCTTACAACGGTCGGCCGTGAGAGCGCAAGGCGTTTTCCAGATAAAACGATCGCCAACTTCAGCCTGGACGGGTTTAATTCCCAGCGTGCGGGCGCGCGCGCGCAGGCGGTCTCGCCGCAGCAGCGGAGCGGAGCGGAGGGAACGAGCAGCGATAACGTAGCTGCGGTTAGCTAGCTCAGCATCACGTATCTTCACTGACCGACACAAACACACTCACCTCGGGCTCCGCGCGGCTCCTGGCGGTTAGTCGACTGGCCTCCATGTGCGCGGGGGCAGCGGCCGTGGTGTCTTCCCGAGGCTGGCCGGTGTTCACCTGGCGGTGCGCGGAAGAGGGGGGGCGGCGTCTAGCTGACAGGGGGTGACAGCCCCAGACGGGAACGGAGGAGGTATCAAAGGCTGGCAATAAGCTGCGACAAGCCGCCCCTTCAACCGGGGATCGTGGAGGAGCGGATTAGCGCGGCGCGGCTAGGCTAGCTAGCACCTAACACGCTCAGTGTGTGCGTGCGTACGCGTGTCGGATGGGGGGGGTGAATTACAGAAGGTGTACTTTAGCACTTTCTTGAACTAAAGCGATGAGGTCATGGTTTAGTTGCGAGCGGGAGGGGGAGGTGGGGAACCGAGGTCGACGTCACCGCCAGCCAATCAGCGCTGGCGGCTCAGGGGTTAGGTGACGTCAGCGGTCTGAGCAAGTGATTAAAGGGACAGTCAGTGTTTTCTCAAGGAGACGCGCTCATTGCACAGGGCTGCCCTCACCAATGCAAAGATCACCACGAGGATTAAATTTGCAACATCAACAAAGCGTTTCAGCTTCACATTCTGCTCGAGATTACATCCTTTCATAATATTTATTTGTAGAATATTGCTTAATTTGCATGTGTAAATTACCATCAAAATAACAATGGCCTTCACTGTTTTAGAACTCTATCCATAATCCTGTTTTTCTCATAGGTATTGCAACAAAACCACTGCAGACCAAGTGATTAATCAAGAGAATTTGCGAATGATTATGACTTTGAGTGCCATACCTTTATGTATAAGTATGATTAACTCTATTTTCAGTCATTAGAGTGGAGACAAAACTTTGCCCACAATATTTTTTAAATAAAAGATTTATTTGGCTAATTAGTTTCAGGGTCAAATGTCAGTTTATTATATTTACACCATGACTTCTCCACCAGATGGGGCATGATTTGATGGACATTTAAAAGCACCAATGTGCTCTTAGTGCCAGTCTACTTGTGCTGAGAGAGAGGGCATAATACTTTCTCCTTTAATTACCTTTATTTTAAAATTGAATGTTTTCAATTGTGTTTTCAGACTCTTAACCCCAAACCAAAAAATCAAATTGACCAAACCTTTGAAAATGATGCATTATGTTGTATAATGTCCAAAAAAAGAAAAGTAATTAATGGATGAGCAAAACAATATCAATATAATATAAATATAATTACGTCACTATTTGCTGACTTTAAACTGTGAGTTGGTTGACACAAACATGCAGACACTGATCACCACTTTTACACACCCACAAAGTGTCTCTTATGTTCCAAGTGATTAAACCTTTCATTGGATGAATAACATCACCAACATGTGCTTTAAATGATTTTATAGAGAAATTTAATCTCATTTACAAAATTATATTCTGATTGTTTGCAGAAATTGGCACCTACTTATCCATAGTATCCTATTCTCATGAAGCACTGAATAAAATGGTTGCGATAAATATGTGTTTGGTGGTTGAATTCAGTATCATGAGTTCTCTTTTGTCCGATTGAATGCCTTTGTTTTGCTCCTCTGTCATCTAAATGTGTCACAGAGGCAGATGAGTGTGCAAGACGATGGAGCTGTTGGCAGTTATGTGCAATTGTGTTGTATGTACTGACATCTAGTGGTACATATTTATAACTGCACCGGTGCAGGTTTTTGTTTTTGCTGGTATACAGAAAGAGTCGACGACAACAACACAGACTCATGAAAATCTACCTTTATTTGGATGCAAAAACGCACAACTTAATGCGATACTGTAGCAGAGAAGAGGAATACTGATTGCTGGTTGGTTGTGTGTCTCACTGTTTGGCTATTTCATCACCCCCGTTTTGACCACTAGAAGAGGACCAGTAAGCGTTGAAAGCAAACACTCAAAGTAAAGCTTTTCATTTACTGAACATTATCAGAGGGTCTACAGTCCAACAGATTGTAGCTTTCCTTATGAATCTCAATTGTATTTTCCAATAAAACATAATTGTGGCAAGATGATTTGTTCTTTGATTGGATCTTTATAAAGTGTTCCAAGCACACACAGCTATATTCCATCCTCTGATAATGGTCATTACTTTTGATGCATTAAATGAAGGTTGAATTAATTTGAGTGTGATGTCTTCACTGGTTTAGCTGCCTTACATGTAGCAATTATTTCTCATATTGTCAACTGGGAGTGGCCTGGAGCCTCGGTTGGAATTGAATGGAGACTGTGTAGAAACTCAGTCTGAGGTAAAATGCTCCAAGAAAACGGTAAAAAGGTACACACAAAGCAAAGCATATTAAAGCCAAGCCTAAAGGCATAAAGTAATAATAATAATATAATAATAATAACATAATTTATTCATTTTCTGTACTGTAAGGTAACTTAGGTAGTTGTCACATTTTGTTCCATCAAATCTTGCAATATAAACCAATAGTTTGATCCACAGTATGAGCTACATTCCATCATGGTGTAAAATGGAAATATACACAAGGCATCTACTCGAAAGGACTGTATCAAAATGTTCTAAAAATATCTCTGGTTGGTTTCACAAAAGCAAACTGTATCAAAAGCATTGGCCGAGAGCAAGCAATATAATAAGTTTAAACCCCTTTTCGAAACAAAAAGCAGGACAACCAATCACGTCGCTTTGATTGTGGACTATGGAGTCCCATACAGCACATGCAATCCGTCAAAGTCAACATAATCAAAACACAATACGGGAAATAAAACAACATTTACAGCTGAATATCAGAGACAACTTTAGTTGGTTTAGTTGTGCTTCATACAGATTAGGCCTGGCCTGGCTATACAACAATCATGGGTGTCTTACTTCACAGATGTGTTCAAGCTACTGTTGAAAGCGAAGGCATCACAGAGCGTGTCACTCCGAGGGCGACGGGCTTCATGATAGCAATGAGACATTTACAAAGAAGATTGTGAAGCATGTTGTCAGGATGCCTATGAGCATACGTTTACGTCGAGTCTTTTGCTGTAAACCTCGTTGAGGACTGCACAGGCAGCCCGGTACAACTGTTGATACTGTTGAGCAAAAATTCCTAATTGGTTAATTAATAACGTAATTGTTACACATTCCTATGTACCATTACATTGCACATGCCTTTTAATGAACACTTAGCACCATGCGACCTGAAGATGCGGTGGCTCCTGAACGTTGAAACAGGCTTTCAGTATGGTAATGATTTTTTTTTTTTTTTTTAATTGTTTATTATTATTTTTCACATCAATAGTGAGAGTCAATGGAAAGCGATTTTAGTCAACCTACATTTCATGAATTTTACATCGTGATAGGGTTTAATTTTAGGCTGGCATTTGATCACATCTGCAGATTTAAATTAGGCTGGTATTCTAACTGTAAAGGGCCCTTATTATTGACACAAACTGTAGGAGTGGAAACTGAATTTCCACCTCACAGCAAAACAACACCGTTGCAGATGGTTTGATTATATTTCACCTCCAGTTCAACCTTTTGATAACTGCACATAAGACATGTAAGGAGGCTATTTCAGACCTAAAGCTGAATGAAACTCTGATGACTTGGACTCATGTACAGTAATGTGAGAAGAACCTCAGCAGTGCAAATGATACGATGACAGGAAGGTAGGCTTGGTTTATATCAGGCCTGGCTGGATCAATGACAACGCTGTGTCTGATCTGGAGTTTTCTTGATTTTGTAATACGCACTTTGACTTCCTGCTCAAAGGCATACAGTTTGCACAGAGCTCTGAGTTATCTTGTGTTGGGAGAGGAGATTAACATGGTCTGAAGGTGTTAAAGGGATGAGATTGAGATGATGCTAGGTTAAGTGGTGCATACCACAGGAGGCGGTACAGTGTACAGTGGTGTGTCTCAGTCTGGGTGTGGCTGTAACGTCAGTCTACTCCTCAGCAGTGTGAGACATCAGCTTCTCGTACAGGCTGAGGACATGATGCACAAACTGGTACTGCTCGCATGTCTGGATCATCCCACCCCTGAGAGACACACACGGAAAATACAGTAATTCGGACAGAATAAAATCGTTCAGCCATGCTGGCAGATGGATCATTGGATGAACATTTGAGGAGAACACATCTGCAGTGGGGTATGGGTGTCCCTCCATAGAAAAGGTTATTTATTTATTTATATCATAGATATATGCAACTTAAATTTAAGCAAATGTAGCGACACACAAATGACTGACTTTTATTTATTATCGCTTAAAAAATCAAAAATCAAAATCAAAACTAAAAGTGATGTAGCCTACACACAGGTACTGAAATAATACTGAAAGGACTTGCGTCCGCATTACAGAAAGCATTTCTATTTAAAATTACCACCCTTTGAACTGGCAGAAATTCTGAAGTCCATGACTTTTAGTTTTGAGAAAGTGTAACACACTCTACACTTGTTTCCTCCCACAGTCTTTGCTTGACGACGCCAAACTTGCCCACTACACAGCATCTTTATACTTTCATCCACAAATGATCCAGCCAGATCTCAAGTCCAAGTTCTCACTTAAGTACACACATTCTCAGATTTGTGTCTTTAAAATGACTTTTTTAAACAACCTTCCTTTTCATGCAGCCCTGCTGGTTGCCAATACTGCAGTGTGAAGCCAACTGTTCCTCTCTTTGCAGGGAGCTCAGTGAGACCAGGACTTGTTCTTGGTGGGATTGAACCCCAGGTGATGCAGTATGGACATGTTACATCTAACCAAGTATCTGTCCTACATGTTTCAGATGTGACCCTGCTCCCACACATCTGATTCAAATCATCACACCTCATCCAGCCTGGTAACGAGACATTTCATTTGAATCAGCAGGCAAATGTAAAAATGCAGGGCAGGACGTCTCCAGGATCAGGACTAAGACACACTGGATCAAAGATACATGATTTAAAAGAACTTTCTCATTTAATAAGTTTTGAATTCTTACAGTTTGAACTGTTTTGCCAACTGGTCATCATATTTGTCATAACCATTTGTGAAGATGCCTGATGCCCACCAGCTCTTTGTGAAGCTTATCATGATGAGGATGTGCCAAAGAGCTTCTTCTTGACAGCCATACCGACATGAAATTACAGCTGAACACAGGTATTATTAAAACAATAAATTAAGGTTCTGTTTTTAGTGTGGCAGAGTCTGTCCAGTGAGCCAACATGCACAAGAGCAGCTCCCTGACTGTGTTTGACCTGACTGGAACCGAACCTCCATTGCTATCTTTGCTAAACCCTGTATTTACCTGCTATTTCTTGCCATAATGGCTGCTGTGAAGAAGGTCTTTTTGCGTCATCATGCTTGTGATGCAGAAGTACAAGGGCCGTCAGGCATTGTGCTGTAAATTAAAGTCATGACCTAAGGGGTTTTGTATTAAAGAGTGAGATTATATGATTTTTTTTTTTTTTTTTATATTTGCTGTAGCAGCTTATCTCAATTTAGTCCAAATGGGTTAATTGAGAGAATGCAGCATTATTTTTTGCAACACTGAAATCAAACTTTGAAGAACTTTAAACAGCTCTAACAAAAAATACAGCGTTCACATTTTCTCCAACAGCCCCAGCAAACACAGTGCACTGTGACATTTTGGTCAAAAACTGCTGTAACTATGAACACTATTTTTTTCCTTTAATGACTAAATGTTTTAGTCATATACTGTGGTGAACGCATCTCAGGTGAGTCCCTCTGACCACTTCACTTGGCTAAACATTTAAATTACGTAAGAAATTTGGTGGCTACTATTAGGATTTTGGAAGCGTGGGAAGATTAATTCAGTGACTGACTTGTGTGACACACTGGTTCGTATTGATATAAATATACAATTTCGACTGAAGATTTATTTCTGGCAAACTATTCAAATCAACCTTGTCAACGCTGCTGTTTTCTTACAACAAACAGAGACTTTACGCCAAGAAGTGTAAATAGATATGAGCGTGGAGAAATCTCACCTGTCCAGACGGAGCTGGCAGGTCGTTCTCAGGATGTCAACCACACCCTCTGTCCTCAGCTGCTTGCACAGGATGGAGGTGGCAATGAAGCAGCCAGTTCGGCCGATTCCAGCACTGCAGACCAAATTTGGCAGGGTAAAGGGGACAGAGCAAGAGGGAGGAGAAAATTATTGGTGATGCATTAATTGATCCTTCCAATTTGATTAATGCCAAATTCATGCCAAATACTCTGCTATGCCAAGTGGTTTCAACAATAAACACATAGGGAGTTCCTCTAACGAACAAAGGCATGCTGATTTAAACTTTGCATTCATTCATTTTATCAAAATGAAGCTACTTTTCTACCTGCAGTGAACAATTATTGGACCGGCTGAGGCTGGGGCTTCCTGTCGGGCCCTTTCCACCTTCTGCACCAGTTCCAAAAGAGGTGGAGCCTTGTCTGGAGTCTTCTGATCAGGCCACGAGGTGTACCAGTACTGGCGCAAACTCCGTTCCTCTCCCCCACACTAGTGCACACACACGAGACATCAACACACAAATGCCTTGCCTATACTATAATTTAACCAAAATCATCAGCTGCCTCTATTTGTCGAGTGCCAGTCTGGCAATGATCATTAAATCCATGTACAAACAACATAAACCAGAGGAGTGGAATAAATGAAAAGCTTTAAACTCAGTTAATAAATATCCCCTGATTCAGGCTACTCTTACTAATATCATGTCTGGTTCACTAATGTTCTTTCTTTCTTTAAGAGAAAGAATGTACTGGTGAGCTCAACAATATCAAAAGGTATGGGAGAACACGGAAAACAACTAAAATGGACGATGGCAGAATCCAATCCTTGGTGAAGAAAAAACTCCTTCACAACATCAAGACAAGAATACACTGGAAAGGGTAGGTCCATCATTTTCAAAGTCCACGATTAAGAGACGCATTCACCAATGTAAATACGGAGGGTTTACAACAAGGTACAAACCATTAGTAGCATTCAAGAACATGAAGGCCAGATTAAACTTTACCAGAAAACATTTAAAAAAGCCTCCCAAGTTTGGAAATCGGATTCTTTAGACGGATGAAACCAAGATAAACTTGTGTCAGAGCTATGGGAAGTGAGAAGTGTGGAGAAAGAAAAGGAACAGCTGATGATCCAAAGCACCACATCTTGTGCCAAACATGGTGGAGGCAGTGTTATGGCATGGGCTGTATGGCTGCCAACTGAATGACTCACTGGTGTTTACTGATAATGTGACTGCTGAAAAAAGTAGTGAGACAAATTCTGAGGTGTATAGGGCTATACTCACATATAACCAAATGCTACAAAACTGATAGGATGGGGCTTCACAGTTCAACTCAAAACTTTTTGAAGGCAAAGAAATAGAATATTCTACAATGGCCAAGTCAGTCACCAAATCCCAACCCAGTAGAGCAACCTTTCTGTAACTGAAGACAAAACTGAAGGCAGAAAAACCCACCAACCAGCAGAAACTAAGGGTAGCCAATGTGAAAGCCTGGCAAAGTGTCTCCAGGGAGGAAACTCAGAATATGGCAAAGGATTTTCATCCAAGTATTAAACTATGTTTATATTTACAATTATGTTCGTTTGTTCAAATAATTTTGAGACCCTGAAAATGGAGGTACTCTGTGTACAATAGCTGTAATTCCTAAACAGTAAACGCCATATTTTTGAGAAACCTCTTGAATTAAAGCTAAACGTCTGCACTTTGATCATATATGATGTATATTATTTCAAATCCATTGTGTTGGTGCTTAAAGGCAAAATGATTAAAAACTATGTCACTGTCCAAACACTCATGGACCTAACCGTACTAAAGGAAAGCCTGATAAAGCTCGGCGATTGCAGTGCCAGCCCATCCACACTGAAAATGTCAGCAGGTAATAGTTGGATTTAAAGCTCTGTAGACATTCATGCTCCCCAGATGATGAACACCTCAGACTTTGGTGATCCCCAATGTTTTCACTAGTTTGTTGAACGCTTCAGCTTATGAACAAATACCTGTAAACTTATTTCCACCAGCCTCAGCATTTACTTTATGTTGTGCTAATTAGTTAGCATGCTAAAATTATTAAACACCCTCAGTTCAATCAAAATGTGTGCCTTTTCATCAAACTTGCTGTCTGCTGTTTTTCGCATTTATGCTGGCTTGGTAATGTGAAAATTTCATCCTGTGCAACGAATGCAGGGCAAATTATGGTACATGCTTGAACAAATTCTTGCATACCGCTTGCATACTGCAATTGGTGGTTTTACATACAGCCATTTGAAATATTTGGACGTTAGTATTCTCACTGTCATTGTCAAGCAGCAGTCTCTTTCTGTGTCTTACTTTCAAAGTAAACAACCTCAGACTGTAGTCATCTTCCTGGGTTACCCCGACAACGGTGATCTCGATCCCCTCATGGGTAACAGTGTCCTCGGGCCAGTACTCTGCACATTTCTGCCGGACACAATGGACACTTGACTTGGTATTTTTCAGAATTGTCCATATGTCCATTTACACACCATCATCCTGCATTTCACCATGCTGACCTCATTTTTCTCCTCAAGGTTGGTGATCATCGTTATAATTGGACACCTCTCCTGCCACACCATCCTCCAGAAGTCCCCCACTGTGTTCACAGTAGGTCCTTGGGTTGCAATGTATGCACACTCCTCATCCCGATAACCCTGGACAAACACATACAGTACAGGGGCGGGTTTATCCTCTACAATTACACTATGTTTTTTTTACACAGGAGATGCTGAGAACATGAGGTTTGACCGTATAAACTGCCAATGGCTACCTAAAAGAGTAATGCTGGGGCAAAGTATTTCTACACACATTGATATACAGTACATGTTTATGCACACACACACTTACTTACTTTAAGATAATTAGCATTGATGTAGGTAGAGAGGAAATCATCTTCATCATGTGTATTCAAGATCACTCGGCTGTGTGTGTCTGGAAGTGGATAGGATGGGATCATCATGTGAAAGAGAGACAGATGGCTTTAACAGCACAATGGCAGATAATATTTACATGTGCATACTATATCAAATCTTACTGCTGAAGTTTATCACTGAGTTGTCTCTTACATACTGAGCTAAATATTGATGAGTGTACATATGGAACATACACAAAAAAAGCAACCGTAAGATTTTTTTTTTTTCTGTTAAAGCTGTACTCACTGGGTAAGATGGTTTTGTAGCGGTTCTTTCTCACCAGCCCTGGGTAGTTGTACTCCTTGGGGTCCACAAAGTTCATGGGAGTTTCCTGTTGATGGACACAAGACAATTAGTGCGACATCAATTACCCAGCTGAAAGAGAGTAGAAGCCATAGATTTAATTTCTTACAGTAAACAGTCTAACATTAAGTCACCCACTGTCTGCCCCTGTTGCTCAGTAATTGTCTGTGGTTGAAACTTGCTGTGGTTTGTGATGTTGAATGCACATCTTGCTGCCCAGCAGACATGGAATCCTCTGTGGGTTTATGCATGCAAATATCCCTGCATCCATCCTTTCTTCACCCACTAACAGATAGTGTTAAGACTCACGGGTGGGTGAACAAATAAATTCAGTGTGTATGTGTGTGTGTGTGCGCGTGTGCTAATGTGAGTCTTTTCCTATGAGTCTCTGTTTGTCCCTGTTAAGCTATAGCGTGTAGGTGGTTGATATTCTGCTGCTGCACTTACATAAAATTCCGCCTGCAGGCCCTGGTCATCCATGGCCCGTGTATGTAGCATAGCAGGGGTCAAGACGTGTGTTCCCTGCCGGAGGTACTCCTGGGCCGACTGGTCTTTGGGGGAGAGCTGGGCTCCATAGCCGTAGGGCTCAGTGCAACCCGGAGTACACATGTCCAAGGTCAAGGAAACATTGGAGCCCCTTCTGTGAGATACATATTGAATTATATATACCTACACCAGGTACAGTATCTTTAGCAGCTGCCCTCCTGCAAATCAAGATTCATTGCAAACTATATTCCCACTCTAACCTTTCCTGAAGCCCCACCGGTGTGACAGTGAGGGTGACGGCGTCCCCCTCTGTCCTGCTGTCTGTGCCCATTTCAAAGACTGGCGTCTGGGGCACAGGGTCGATGTCCAGCAAGTCCTCCTGAGCATCTGTCCACTCTGACAGTGTGAAGGAGGGCTGGCGACTCACGGACTGACGTCGATCACCAATGTTCTGCGACGCTGCCCCTGGTGACAACAAAGTGGGGCCACAGCGCCATCTATACACCATGTGCACGACCTGGGGAGAAGTTGGTGGGAAGGATGTGTTCAAAAACTTGATTATCCAATTGAAGTAACATTTAGTCCAATAATCTGATATTATAATATGCATCTAACAATCTATGGCCTTCTCCTGTGGATGCCTTAGCCCTTAAGAGTTCTCACACAACAAGATCTGGCCGCATGAGAGACAGCGATATGGCAGAAGGCACTCTGCTGAAGCCACTGGCAAGTTTTAAGGCTTTTTGTCCTGGACAAAGGTATGGCTGTATGCAAATAAAGGTGAAATACTGCGGAAATACGACAAATCTCAAAAATTATTTAACAAGATATCCCCCAGTCACATATTCTGCATATAGCGACCCAAAGCAAATCCAGATGTAGAAAACGTTTGCCTTGAAGTTACCATCTAATTCTTTGTGTGCCTTTAAAACAATGAGAAAAACATAATAAGCAAAATATTTTATTATAACTGAAATATACCTAAAAAAATCTATACTGAATTTATTCCAATCATATCAGAAGTGTCGCTGATTCGAGACCTTGTGAATTGAATTGAACTGATTTGGGAAATCATTGGTGCCACCAACACCTACAGAGGAAGCAAGGAGTGAACTTAAATGTGTATATATATTATCCATTAAAAACACCATCCAGTCAATCTAGTTCCACTCAGTCAACATCCACCAGGACCATGTACAGTATTTGAATTTTACATAAAAAGAAGCTTTGGTAGAAGCTGAGCACTTTTACCATGATGACACAGATGGCCACACCAGTCCCTGCTGTTCCATGGACAATCCAGTTGTTCTGTTTGGTGCTTAAAACTTCCCTCATCAACACCACTGACTGGCCAGACAGAAGAGGCAGTTAGACATAGCCAATACTAAACTTATAAACAGCTTTCATGTAGGCCTGATCACTTACCTCCATTCCAAAAATCGGGTGGCAGGGTAAGATGAAGCCAAGGTAAAAGTCGATGGCCTGCAGGGCTTTGTAGATGGAAGAGAGCAGCCCATTTCCTTCCACCACAAAAAAGACCCAGTACCCCTGGGGGGAGAGGAGAAGAGAAAGCAGATTGTCAATGTGCACCGGTAATCAGCCTGCACTGTGGCTGCTCTCAGGTGACAAGTGAGCACACATTAGAGAACGAGAGAACTATTATGCAGGACAGGAGTACGAAAAATGTAAATCAGCCACATGCAGTTTGGCGACTTTTTTTTTTTTGCTTTGTTTGTTACATATGCAACATTGCACCTGCCGATCTTTCCTTGAATGAATCACACATGAAGGCAACAGAGACAGAGATAGGAGGAAGGAATGAATAGTTAAAAGTATCCTATGTTAGCCTCAGATTTTGTCAATTGTCCATTGAAACACTTTAGAGAATGACACATGGAACATGGTTAGGAAATCCAAAATAAATTTGTTAATGACACATTGCTATGCTAAAAACCAAAGCCTTTATCCACACTCAGATGCTGTCCGTTCTCATACTGTGACTTGGGACACGATGAACAGTGCAGCCCAGCAGTGGATCTCGACCACCAGCGTGTACACCTTCTGCCTAAATATCTCGTCCCCCTGTGGGCTTTGGTCCCCTCTAGGCCCTTCTTTGCATTTTGGGAGTCCGTCGGTTTTAGGGACTTCATCTCCTGGCTTTTCTGTCCTTGTGGGCTCGTCCAGCCAGACGGGGTCCTCGTCGGGTCGCAGAAAGATGAAGTCCTCGGTATGGGAACGGGTGGAGCTGCTCAGCCGGCGGGTCATGATCCCCCTGTTAAATGAAGGGCCCTTGTGTTACACATATCATTGTGATTAGACCATTGATACTGACTCTGCATTTTACATTTACTTGTGTATTATATATTTGCAATTTTTACTATCTGAAAAAATAAATGTGTGATCTGAAAGAAAGCCCCAAATGAGGTTTTAATGAAAAAAAATAGTGATTAACTTGTTGATCGGGCGGTTTTATTTTGGGGTTTTGACATGGTTTCAGACAATACAATTTACTAAACCACACACTGATAACTAGTTCAATTATGTGCTGGTTGTGTATATGAATGACAGGAAGCAGCGTTTATTTCACGGACCTACTTAGATGTATACCTAAGCGGCTTGGAGTGGCTCTCATCTCCGTATCCTCTTGTCTCCCTCAGATTAGACTAAATTGTGTGAATGTGCGTGTGCGTGTGCGTGTGTGTGTGTGTGTGTTGTGTGTGAGAGAGAGAGAGAGAGAGAGAGAGAGAGACAAAGAGGCTCTATTGTGGAGAGTTGAGCCAGGGGTAGCATGTTTACAGCCCTGTCCGTCGCCTTGGCAACAGAGTGGCTCTCATCCCTCTCATCCTGGAATTATCATCTACTGACAACACACACACACACACACACACTCACACAGCCTCTCTGTGTCAGTCAGCAGTGGATTTTTACACCTAACACCTACACCTTACACCTTTTACACCTAAGACTTTTGTCCTTCAACCATTAATAGAGGTGTTTTGTACATTTGGCTGATTACCACCGCGTGGTCGGTGAGGGTGTGTGAATGTAGAGTGTGAGTGTGAGAGTGGCAGTGTGCTGTTTTTGCGCTCATATCACTTTTGTCTGAATGCGTTGCTGATGGCAAAATTTTTCACGAGTGAATTTAGAGGCATTTTTCATCCACGGTTATTAACCAACAAAGCAAAACTGATTTCCCAGTTGGCCTATAATGGACTATCAAAAAAGAAAAGAAAAAAAATGTTGTCCTTCACATGACTCACCTATGATAGATTCCAGGAAAGTGGAGAGGGGAATCAGATCACATGATCAAGTCAAATCCTGCACCCTGTGGCAAACAGATGTTGTCAGCCATTGTGTGGCAATAGTGAAATCTGAATCACAGAAGACAACTTCCAGATGTTACACGTCAGGAGATGCGCTAAAACAGTTCCTATATACACAGTAGAGACAACTTGTGGCCTGGTCACACTGAAACAGGTTTAGTAATCTAGGACCATTAAAAGATGCATTGGAGTAGCGGCCTTGTCAGCTCCCCGCTGTGCCTCCTTGCTAAGGTGACACAATAAACTGTCAGTGTTTCTTTCCCTCTCTTTCTGTGCATTTGGATTGCACCATTCAAATCAGCATGCATGAAGCCGAGCTTCCTCCTCTCTCATCTACCCTCCTCTCCTCCCGTGTCACTGCACCCCGTTGAGCGAATTAGGTGAGCTCAGCGGAACATGAGACCACACCGGCAGCAGGAGTTATACGTCTGCATGTTTGTGAATGAGAGAGCGCGGGTGTCAGAGAGCTGCTTTCACGTCTTTCCTATCGCTCTTTACTTGCTGCGAAGGTGGTTTGGAAGTGATGACGCCAGTCAGCCCGGCCCGTAGTCATGGCAACATGCATATATACAATGTACACACACAAAGATTGTGTTGTATAATAGAAAATGCTTCCATTTTAAGCAGTTAAGACGGACAGTTAGATGAAGGTTTGAGCGAGATGAGAAGCGGCCGGTTTTTGTGTAAAGGTTGTCTCATGCAATGATGCAGTGAGGTTGGCGTTTTGGTAACTGTGGCAACTGGTATACTGTAGAGCGTGCACACACAGCACACACACAGCATGAACAATAAAAAATAGTAGCACACATCTGCACTGGGAGAGCAGCTACGATGTTCACTTTTGCCTAACAATCATTCCACCCGTCTTTGCTTTAATCCATCGAGGTAAACATCTTTGCTTTGCCTGCGGAGAGATCGTTTGACATGTTGTATGTCTGGTAAATTTAACCAGGCAGCAGCTTGGTATTGTAGAGGTTATGAGTCCCCCAACGACCAGACGGACAAAGAAAAAAAGCAATCTCAAAACCTTTAAAATTGTGTTTACTTCACCTGTGTTTTATCTTATACTACATTACTGTATTTTCTCTTTCTCTTACACAGTAGTAAGTATGAGCCTGGATTTACTTTAAAAGATTTTTTTCTTGTTTACTCTTTAAACTTTGCAACAATCCAATTGTTTTATTTCACACACACAAGGGTCACTTTCATTTCTATTCTTTCAGGCTTGTTTTGGCTCTTTTTTGAAGTTATATCATGTATACCTCTGCTACATTACTTTAATCCTCAATAAATTATTTTAATGGTTTAATCATTTACTCTTTAAATTGTCAAAAAAACAGAGAAAAATGCTCATTGCATTTTTAAAGACCCCCAAGTGACATTTAGAAATTGCCTCTTTTACTCCAGCCAGCTGCAGCGAAGTTGTATATCTATAACTATAACTGATGATAATCTCTATGGACGATTTATGTAAGAAATGTGGCTTCACAGAGATAGAAGGAGCATAAAACAGCAATAAACTCTAAATGTATCACTATTTAAATTCTGAGAGAACTGCGGGGAGTTTGACTACACTAAATGAATTAAAGGGAAAGAAGTCAAATCCGACAGTTGCCCCAGCTTCATTCTTCACTGCTGTCTGGGCCCTCACAAACAACCCCCCCCCCAGTCTTCAACCAGAGTATGTGTGTAGTGCTCCCATTGATCTACAGCGATTCAAAGCACCCAACATCCAGCTGAGTCGAAACAGATCCATTCAATAAGCCCTTGCCATCCCCTTCCAGGAGAAACGGGAATTTAAATGTTCTTGTTATTATTTATTTATTTTTCCTTTTGGTGACAGCTGGTGCCTGTTTTAATGGACAATTTTTTTTAAAAAAAAAAAAAAAAAAAAAAAAAATGGATTTGGATGTTGTGCTTTGTCTGATGTGGCGTCCACACAAACCTCAGGCACGGCAGCAATTCCCCTTTTCCAAGTGGATAAAAAAAAGTGTCAAGCAGGTTGTTGGAGTGCTGAATATGACGGGGGGAAAGAGGATGCTTGCTGAACAGGATGATGGGGTGGTAATGCGAGAGACCTGCCTCATCGACCTTTCTTTGCCATAAACACACACACACACACACAAACACACACAAACACACGTACACACCACAGTAAAATCTTGATATCAACATACCTATAAGCTCAAAATGACCTTTAAATGAAGCAGCTTCCTCCTGTGCATCACAGACAGGTGATCAGCCAGCTTTATTGTTTACATACACGTACACAATCTCGTGCAGCAGTGTCGGCGGCCAAGGAAATTCCAATAACAGAGGTATAAACTTACTCAGCCTAAGCTATTCTGTATGAATAATTTAAAATGTGCTGCATAACAGATAGATTTTGTAGGCTGCCTGGAGATAAATCTGGTTTCCCGGTGACAAAAACATGATTGCACTGCTTCGCAACGCCAGTGCAGGAATGGTGGCACTCATTCATTCTGAGACAAAACGCCATTCACATCACGTACACGGCCACTGTGAGCTAGAGCGACCACACAGCAGGATGAATTAGTTATGAATCATCCGGGGAGGTGGACTGTTGCATCTCTCTTTAGTGACTCCCACATTGTCACTTAGGCATGATACCACTGGGAGGAAATGGAGCTCCGATTGCTAATAAACATGGGGACAAGGGCATGGTTACCACGGCATCGGAGGCACCTGTTCGCCAGTGATTAGATTTTGTCATCAGCATGCAGATAGCACATCCCTACCTTTTTACAGCTGGAAAACCACAGCAGCCGTGCGAACTGTGGGGGCTTTTTTTGAGGAATTGGTATTCACCTCATGTCGCACTGTGTGAATGTGTGCTGGAGGGGGTTGAGGAGAGGAGGTGTAGAACAGTCACCCAGAGAATGAAGTCTTGTTAGGATAAGCCCTCTTACCTGGCTGAGCCTGTCTTCACATCGCCATCTGCTGCTGCTGTGCTCACTCTGAGCCCACAGACCAGGAGCCAAGAACTACACCAATCCCTCCGCTGCTCCCTGCGTCCGGGAGAAGAAGGAGCGTGTTTGCGTGTGAGGAAGGAGACGGCGCACGAGCAAGTGGCGGAGGACGTGTCTGAGGTTATGAGAGGCAGAATCGACCAATGTGGGTGTGTGTGCGTGTGTGTGAAAGAGAGATAGAGGTATGGAAGTCTGATGGGTTCTCTTTTGTTTATATCCTGGAGGAGAGGGAGAAAGAGAGAGAGCGAGAGATCCACAGGCGGCAGCTTCGTCGAGGTATATGCAGCAATAGAGGCTGCACGGTAGCCTTGGCAACAGAGCCAGGATGAAGGAGAGCAAGTGAGCAAGCGAGGGAGCTTGAGACAGACTGTGGCCACATTTCTCTGTTTATGCAGTCAAATTACAAGGACTCACCCAAACAATTGGTCCCCACATGGTAAAGCATTAAATTAGACCCAGCAAATGACCAACCTGTTGAAACTGTTGTAGTATTGTCAGCTGGTGTTTCAATACTGAACCAACAATCAAACAACTTAAATGTAAAAAGGTCAACAAAATTCCCATAAATCAACAATAAAATGTTAACCTGTAATACATATAATGACCTTTTCAAATTATTATACAGTCTTTTGTCAGCATTTTATCATAATTTGCTGATAAAACAAATTTGTTTTGTAAGACACTGAAAACAATGTTGCAATATCAACATTGATTTGCTTTGCAAAACCAAAACCAAATTCAACAGAAAATTAACCTCATCTTTGATGTTGATTTAGCCGAGGGGAGGGTTAAAGGATTTAGATTTGGGGATTTTTTTTTTTAAATAAAAAAACTCTGTGCAAAATAACAAAACAATTTTAACCTAAAGAAGTTATTCTTCTATGCCGTAGAACTTGATTGTTGCCAAAAACTATTAAAAAACACATCTATGAGCCCATCCTTCATTGGGATAATCCAGCTGAAAAATGGGTGGTGAAGGGTGATCATAACACATCACAGAGCCACAAGCCCCCAAACACACACACTTCTTCGTCACCTCGTCTGCTTCCAAGATGTGGGCTACGCTGCCCACCTCTCACATCGTTTATCACTCATCGTGAGTAAGAAGCACATCATCACCCAGGTCTTTATTCTCTTCCAGTTTCTCTACATGAATGTCATCTCTTTTCTCTTGTTTCCTACGTCCTCCATCTCCGTCTCTGCTTCCTCACAACCTCCTGTCACCCTCGACTCTCCCCCCTTCAGAGTGTTGTGGTCTCTCTCCCTCCCTCCTTCCTGTCTTGCCATATGTCAGCCTCTCTCTGTCAGCTGTCTCTGAACTGACCATCAGGAAACAGGCCCTCTCTGATGAGTACAAACAATACTTAGATTATTTATTTATTTATTTAGAGAGCACGATTTCAATGGAACGCAAGAATAATAACTGGGAAGTATCTTTGCAATCACATTATTTACAGCTGCCATTTTTTTTTTTTTGTGGGAGAGAGGCATAAACAATCTGTGAACACATATACCCTGTTTATATTGCTTAATAGTTGTTTGTGCAGTGTGCATTCAGCAGACATAGAAAGTTTCATTTCGAAGCAGTTTAGTTTCTGGTGAGTCTGCTTTTAGTCTCCACTGAATCCTGACGGAGATAACTGTCTCTTTTGCCTCAGATTGCTCTACGTTGCTCAGCAGCTGCAGTAGTTGCTAGTTTTACCTACTCTTTGGTGGGCAGGTGAGTGCTGAGTAGACTGCTGAGTTTTGGAGCTTTTTATGGTGCACGCTGAGCCAAAGTGAGACTGATGAGAGCAGTATGAGTAAAACAATCAGCGTCTGTTACTCCTACCTTGTATTTATGTTGGAAAGACTGTTTCATGTAAAATCATTTTGAGAAACTAGGCATACATTCCTATTTACATCTTGGTCAGTTAATAAAATGCTTCCCTTTTTCATCCCATTTGGTAGACCAAATTTGTAGTTTCAAGCCTTTTCATGATTTTCATGCATTTTATTGCATTTTTATAAGTCTAAGCAAACTGGATGGAACATGTGAGAGAAGTGTATCTTTTGTACGTGCAATTCTTCGTGGTGTTTTTGTTACTGATGATAGAGATAATCTGTGGTTGAAACTACGCTGGCTAAATTTATTTGACTACTGCACTGAAACACAATTTAGAGGAACTTCATTTGACTATTTATTTTTTCTACTATTTTATACTTCAACTCCACTGCTGTGTTTTTATGGATACATATTGTACTTACTGTAAAAATGAAGATTTCACACATTTGATAAAATAACAAGCTTTGCAAATGAACACAATTTGAACCAAATGGTGTTATTTTTTTTTTCTCACATTATGTCATAGCTTTGGAATTTAATGTGTTTTTTTCTCATTTGATGGTTCTGAGTTATTTTCCTGTGTTATGTTGAGGGTTTTGCCTCTTGTGTCTTGCAATCAGTTTCTCTTCCCTGTGATCATCCTCGTGTGTTTCACCTGAGTCGTGCTGCCTGTCTGACTCTGATGTGTTACATCTGTGTCTCGTCTGTGAGTGTA
The DNA here is from genome assembly GCA_001698575.1 of Mola mola. Taxonomy (NCBI): domain Eukaryota; kingdom Metazoa; phylum Chordata; class Actinopteri; order Tetraodontiformes; family Molidae; genus Mola; species Mola mola. Next base: position 3,690,708 of record KV751367.1, on the reverse strand, counting down.
CTCCCTGAGTTCCCCTCACTTGGTGCAAGATTGCTCAACTATGTGCTTTCTGTTCTTTCATTTCGTTTCGTTTTCTGCCGCTTATCCGGGTCCGGGTCGCGGGGGCAACAGCCTGAGCAGGGACATCCAGACGTTCCTCTCCCAGGCCACTCCCACCAACTCCTCCGCCCCCCCCCAACCCCCCCGGGGGGGCCCCCAAGCCGTCCCCAGCCCAGCCGAGAGATATAATCTCTCCAGCGTGTCCTTGGTCTGCCCCGGGTTCTCCTCCCGGATGTCTGAGCTCCTCACCTTATCTCTAAGGCTGAGCCCAGCAGCCCTGCGAAGGAAGCTCATTTCGTCTGCTTGTATTCGCAATCTCATTCTTTCGGTCACTACCCAGAGCTCATGACCATAGGTGAGAGTTGGGATGTAGATTGACCTGTAAATTGAAAGCTTTGCCTTCTGGCTCAGCTCTCTCTTCACCACAACAGACCGCTTCAGCGTCCATATCACTGCTGACGCTGCTCCAATCTGTCTGTCAATCTCCCGCTCCATTTTCCCCTCACTCGAGAACAAGACTCCGAGATACCTGAACTCCTCCACTTGGGGAAGCGACTCTCCCCTGACCTGGAGTGGGCAATCCACCCTTTTCCGGCTGAGAACCATGGCCTCAGATTTAGAGGTGCTGATCCTCACCCCCGCCGCTTCACACTCGGCTGCAAACCGTCCCAGTGCGAGCTGGAGTTCACATGTTGGTTTTTTGCACCTCATTTTTTGGAGCCGGTGTATATTTTTTGACTTTACAGCCTTACAACCTGTGATTAATGCTGAAAATGAATCATCAAATTGAACTTCCTCTTCCCTCTGAGTCTACATTTGGGTGCAATCCTCTCCTATTGTTTTAGGCACATCCTGGACACATTGTCTAAGCCATTTTATCTTTTTTAATACTCTAATGAGGAAAACTGACATAAAGCAGTATGAGAGCATGAACATGATTGTGTGCAATGGCAGTAGTCTAAGGTTGTGTGTAGTCCGGTTGAGCTGAGCCCTGGAGCAGATGATCACTAGTGTGAACCCCATCCGTACCAACTCACTGAAAGCGTACTATCTACACTAGTACTATCTATCATTTCCTGTTTTGGTAAGTGAAGGAGAATTTAGCAAGTTGTGGCTAACAAAATGAGCGGCAGGGGACAAACATGGAGCTAAGAAGAACAAAAATGCCTTCTTGAAATATGGAAAGAGTACACAAGAACACGGAGGTGTTCATAAATCTTCAGCACAAGAATGAAGCAGAACGGATTTCACTGAAGTGTTGAGCAGTGTGGCGTTAAAGTTAAGAAGCTGCATCAACAATACTTAAAAAAGCGTGATGCGCTGAAAAAAAGGTGGCAGCTCTTTGGATATTAATGACAAATTTATTAAGTATGACGACCTTGACAATATTTTGAACACGAGATGGAAAAAAGGAAAACTTGGAACAATAAGTTAGGCTGTATTTAGCTTTGTTAGGTTTTAACTCGTAGATCTCCTTCAAGTTGCTAACAGATCGTAGTAGGGTCTCATTAGAACCAGCCGTCCTCCGTGGTACATTCTCCTTATCGCAGAACGTGTACTGTCAGGGTCCGGTAGTTTTATGTGTCTGTTTGTCAGGGTAGTTCTGTGTTTCCTGTTTTATCTTGAAATTTTGGTTGTGTCTTAATCCCCATGTCCTGTCGAGGTTTCTTCCCTCATGTGTGTGTGATTGCAATCCCTCCCTAATGTGTTTCAGCTGTGTCTAATTGTCTCCCGCCTCTTGTGTATTTAAGCCATATGTTCCTTCCCTCCTGTGCCAGATTGTCATGTCAGTGTCCTATGAGCGTTCCAGCAATATATTCCTTGTGTGTTTCCCAGTGCACTATCTTGTTTGTCAATCGGTTTCTGAGTTTTGCCTTTTTGGATTTGTACCTTTGCTTGCTAGTCTGACCTCCTGGTGTCGACTCATTTTCCAATTAAACAGCTTTGATTAAGAACTTTTCCTTGTTGCTCTGCATCATGAATCCTCCAGAGTCTGTATCTGATACTGGGAGAGTCTTGTATGTTGCATTCCACCCATTCTACACAAGTCCTGCAATCCACTAGACAAAGTACAATGTTTATTATGCCAGAAATAGATTTAGTGTTACACTAATAGTTTTAACAGAATTCAAATGCAGTATTGCAAACACCAGGATGTGCAGCTGCATGCAGTCGCATTTGGCAATATGCAACCAGCATGTGGTTCAGAGTATTCTGACCTACCATGTTATGTGTCCGTTAGTGCCAGAATCTTGCATATAGTTAGTCTAGTCTCGTATTTTGTAAATCCTGTTTTTTCTGTTGGTCTATTTCTTGTGTTTTGTTTCCTGTCAAGCATTTCCGGCCATTTGCATTCGGTTTCACCTGTTTTGCTCTCTCCTCACCTCTCGTGTACATAAGCTGTGTTCCCCTCCTTTCCTGTGCCAGATCCTCTGATTACCTTGTGAAAGTGTTCCAGCAATTTCCCCGTGTTTGTTTGACCATTTTGCGTATGATCCAGTTCATTAGTAACCAGAGATTTTTTTTTGTCTGCCTGTTTCTCTGTACTGGCCCTTGCTCCGATTTGAGACTGACTTTTTCTCTGCGTCTGCCTGAGGAGTCCGGTCTTATGAGCCTGTTACGCATCAGAATGTCCCATCGACGGAACAGCCAAGAATGGCCACACAACAGCTCACTGATGGGTACAGAGGCCCCTAATGACAGACTATACATGAGACAAGTGTACAGTATGCCAGACACCGACATACTGACTGTAATGGACTGCGACGGGACTATGAGCGAGTTAACCTTTAATCCACACGCATATGTTTTTGTTTTTTTTTTGTTTTTTTTAAGTGAGCTTTTCTGAGCCTTTAGGCCTTTTCTCCAGCATGCGCAAACACAGTTTTTCTCCTTCCAGGAAAGAAAACAGAATTTTTGTCAGTGTTTAGCTTTATCTCCATGTGCCCCTCGTGTGCTGCATGTTTGCATGGTTTTCAGAAACAGTGGAGGCAGCCGCTGTTGCTTTTAATGTTGCTGTCCAGACTTGCTACTTGCGTACGCACACAGTTATCGTCTCTCCACGTAGACAAACAGGGGCTACTTTACAATCATGCATAATTTTGACAAATGTTTCAACTTAACTATCACCCACTATCAGTTGTTGTCAACCTTTCAGCACACACATTTGGTTTTGTTAAATTCATAAGAGAAAACTCAAGCCACAGCTCTGATAAGGATACGTTGCTAATAAAAGTGCTCTGATTATAACATTTACGTTCTTAACTTTTGCGTTCACTTTTAATTTATTAATATATGGACACGCCATCATCCTAATTAATTGATTAGGATTTAATATTTAAATATCACATTGAATCATTAACAATCACAAAAGTTTTTTTAATCAATCTGTTTAGTTACCTTTTTATTATTCATACCACTATTGAGGTCTCTCTCCCCTGTCTCCTTCACTATTGATGACCCACTTCAGTCCTCTCTCTCCCACACTGCTCCAACCAACTAAATGAACTCCTGTGTCCTTTATCTTCTCCTCATCCCTTTTTAAAATGACTTCACCTCCACAAACACGCACATGCATTCACACACAAGGTCACAGCCACACAGTGTAAATGGTGAGTGTGAATGGATCATCTCACCTAATTACTGGCAGAGGAAAAGAGCTTGATACCCGGCAGCCTTGAGCTGTCTGCTTTCCAAACTGTTACATCACGTCCTCATTTTCTCTCACCGCGGTGCACAATGACTTTTTTTCTGATGCTGTTTTACTGTAGCGTGGTGTTTGTCCCTTTCGGATGGAGGAGACAGCCGTTTAAAAATCATGACTTAAATATCAAAATCAGCAACACAGTAGTTCACCACAATTATTGATAATAATCAAAAAAATTCTTTTTTTCTTTAATGTTTGTCCATACTATAAAAGAGTATTGTTCCACTGCTGATAGATAGAGGCATCTAGTGGTGCCAACGAGTCACTGCTGCTTTGTTTATGGAACGTTTAACCGAATGACATTTAGAGCGTTTTAGCGGACTAATTGAACTTTTCTGTCGTTCACTTAACCGATGCCAGAATTGACTGTGACTCACATCTAACCTGCTTATCTGGAGACACAAAACACAGTCTGACTCAGACAGACGGGCCAATGTCGCTGCACATTTGCATCGGTTGGAATCAGGGAACTGTTATGCGTCCATCTGATGACCTCAGAAACGCTGTCATACTACCGTGTGTTCTATAAAAGGATGAGCGACATTTAGCTGACGCTAATTAAAAATCTATGGTGATGTAGTCACAAGTCCAATAAATATGAATCAGGCGTCACATTGATGAAAAAAACCTCCTCACTTGTGTCACTATAAAGATGGGTACGCAAACCATGTGCATTCATTAAAGTTAAAAAGGGGAAATGATGAACTAACCAAAGAGGAACTATCATCACCTTCATCTTCTGTTGCTCTGATCATAGGATGTACTACAGAGCCGCTGAAAGGAGCTTTTTAAAGTCAGATGGTGCCCCTTAATATATCATGACTGATATGAACGACAGGAATGTTGGCAGGAAAAAGCAGCCGATCCCGATGCTCATATTTTTGGCTTTACGTCTTGGATGATTTACTTGTACAGTATGTTTCAGTCTGTGCGTTATGTGACACGGGAGGATTAATAACAATTGAATTCAATTTGCCTTTGTTTATGTGACACTGACACAAAGGGTTATCATTGTAATAAGAATAATATAATAACAACCTTTGGTCATAGATCACTTAAAAAAAATTACATTACAAAGTTCCGCACAAAGAAAAGCGATATCTACCAAATGAAATAGCAATCATTAAACATCAGGTTTAAAAAGAAATAGTAAAAAAAAATAAGTGATACAGCTGAATGCAGGCAAGTTAAAAATAAGGTAAAATGTGATTGTGCTATCCAGACCAAGTGGGTAGAAATTGGGAACAATTGTGTTCATGTCTTTATACGAAAAATGTCTGTAATTTAGTTTTTAATAGAGTGTGCAGAGATAATGTCTTTCTAATGCATTTCCACCCTCGCTGAGGGGCTCTGTCACAGCGACAACTCCACCCCGCTGTTGTTGCTGTGTTTTCATCAAGGGACAGGACTTCAGATCGGACATTTTCAAACGCTAGATTAGGAGCCCCTGTTTACTCCAACGGTCCAATCTAAACAACAAACTGTGACAGCGACAATGTAAACAAATGATTATGGGTCAAAGCAACAATTATGAGCATTTCCTCTACATAAACAAAGAGATGAGAGACAGACATGCTGATGAAGAGTTGAACTACAGTAGGAATATCCTGCTTAAGCATAATTACATCTGTTTTCCAAAAACAAAGCACAGATATCATCTCTAATACGCCCTTCACTGTGACAGCGGTCTGTCAAATAGACATCCATGATCCTGAAAAGTAGAAAATCTCTGTGGAATCAAGTTAGCGCAATGTTTACTCTGGGACTGACAAGAAAACAGACAGAAAGAGATGGAAATACAGAAGTACGGGCACACCACGAGCACAGAGGTCACTGCTGGGGCAGCAGCAACATAGATGGTGCATTTGTGGCTCCCAACCACTTTTCATCTGACATCACCACACCTGTCAGATCAGCTCCCATCACTGTACCTCCATCATTTTCCAGATGTGCTCATGCATTGATTTGTAGAGATGTTATTGTACTTGTTTTTTTTTTTTTTAAATGTCTATTATACAGTTGAATTTACATTAAGACCACACGTAAACTGTGGCTTAAATCTTACTATTCAGCAAACGTTAGCAATCAATTTCAATTCTTTATGTTAAGTGTTATCTAGTGAAAACATTTGTACCTCATCTTCAAGCTAAATGTTTCTAAATAATGCTGTCTAGTACTAGTGACTGAAGTCCATCTCTACAACACTACAGAGGGAAGTAACGTTACACTAACACATGGTGGTGCATCATGACACAGAGAAAGGATGGATTTAATGTATTACAGCAGTAATATAGTAGCTCACAGTGACAGTGATGTCTGCACCATTGGCCACTGAAACTCGCTGTGTCTAAAGTTAACTACGGGGAGTTCAGAGTAAAGGTCTCTAAGCATGTCTTTCAACCTGAAGAATTCAGTAAACAGACAACTGTAATACTCCAAATGCCAGTCATTTTGTTGTTATTATTACATTTTCTGATGATTATTTTGGATGGTAATGCATGGCTGCCAGTTGTAGCATCACATTGTTTATTTGTTTTCATAAATATATTGGAGGGGATATTTTGGGCATATATAATTATTGGGGGATATATCACATCCAATATATATTGTAACTTGAGCAGAAGGGAACTCTGCAAGGCATTTTGTTGCATTTTATCCACTTGAAGAGCATCCAGGAGGACACTTCATCATGTTTTTATCCACCAAAGGGTCATCTAAGAGGCACTTACACAGGATTTTCATATAGGTGCACCAGGCACCCACCCTTGTTGTTGTAGTCACGATGTAACATCCTGACATTTATCATTAAAAAGCTTTTATTCAACTGTTTTACCCTGTGATGAGTATCTGCCCTCAGGAGTCGTCTCCATGGGAGAGCCATAAAACTCACAGTTTGGATCCCGTGTGAATAGGTCACAACCTCATGATGAGAATACAACCTGAGTGCATCTCCCTACTCTAGGTGGGAGTCTCCTTTTCTCTTTACGGTTTCATGGTCAACAACAACCTTAAGTAGAATAACACAAAGATACGTGTACAGGCCATAGAATCACACATATTGCAAATGAAGGACTGAAATTAGAAACAGATAAGGAGAAGTGGGGCAAAGATAAGCACATACTAATAAACTGGTCTAGAGTTTCAGGAGTTTTTCCTCACCCGGTTCGAGAGTCTAAGGGTAGAGGCTGTTGCTATGTACAGATTGTAAAGCCCTCAGAGGCAAATTGTTATTTGTGATTTTGGGCTGGACAAATTAAACTTGATTTATTGATTGATTGAGTTCTGTATATTCCTTAAGCAGCTCAGCTAGCTGACGGATGTGTCAGCCCCTCAGTCAGCGGTTGTTGTGCAACTATTTGGTTTGCCCAACTCCTTCTACTCTACCTTCACACCTTTATCCTGGTCCCCCAGTTATGTATGATATTATTTTATTCAGCAAATTTGAAAGGTTTCTGTTCAGTGCTGCTGTCAAAGCCACAAAGTTTTAGTTTCTGGAGTACTTGAATAATAACAGTCAAGCGTGTCGCGTACCATATATGGAGACAGAGAAATAATGGACTAATTTCTATGTGTTTTCCTTGGAACCAAAAGAGGAAACTTATCTCAGTTGGCGAAAAAACGCATGAGCAAGCATCAAACATACTTGTTTCTTCCCCCCGTTTTATTTCGGCAAGTTTCAAAGATCTATAATGTCAGAGAACGAACATTTTGTTCAGACAGATAGCCAAGGAAAATGCGGGGTTGACTTGGATTGAAACCATTTAAAAACATATTATTACAAATTATCTCAATCTGCAAACTAAAGTAAAAAAAAATCTGTTTGTATATCTGAATGGAATAAAGATTCTCATGTGATTAATGGTGCCTTGGATTGTCCTTATTTAAATTGTGCACAAAATGTTTATCAGCTATGTTAAAGTTTGTGTATGTGGAAAATATACACAGCTTTGTTTTCCCAAACAATCAATCATGTTTATCACATTCTCTATGTCTGACAATCATCTCCAGTTTGACTCTGGGGCTGGTAGAAAATTTTTACAATAAAGGTTTTGGATTATATAAAGTCCCCCGTTGTTTTGATTTTTTGGTCTGCAACCGTGGCGACTCCTAGAAAAAGCTAAGTAAAGCAAAAAGTGGAAGATTATGAGACCAAAATTAACCAATTTTTAAAAAAATTCTAATTAATGATGTTTGAACTTTAACCACTGTGTTTACATGTACTCTGTTTTCTAGCTAAACTGGTAAAAAAGTGTAATTAAATGACACAGTCAATAATTAATCATAAACACATAAACATAATCTGTGGATTATTTCAACACAGAATCTAACATCATTTTATATATATGGGAATGTGGAAAAAATAGGCGGGACCAAAACATAGCAACCGGGGATCGGACCGCCAAGGCCCCTGCCTTTGACTGCCACCTGATCCACATAGCACCGGACCTCTATGGCTCCTCCTGTGGATGGTGGGCCCACGTGAGGACGGACCCATGTCTCCTTTTCGGGCTGAGCCCGACCAGACCCCATGGACAAAGGCCCGGCCACCCGGCGTTCGCCTACGGACCCCTTTCCCAGGCCTGGCTCCAGGGCGGGATCCCGGTACCTCTCCGGGCAGGGTGCCTAAGTCCTTGTTAGTCACCATCATAGAAGTCTTTTCAACCGCGCTTTGTCTGGCCCCTCACCTAGGACCAATTTGCTTTGGTGACCCTACCAGGGGCAAACAGCCCCCAACAACATAGCTCCAAGGATCATTAGGGCACACTAAACCCTCCATCACAGTAAGGTGGCGGTTCCTGGAGTTCAGGTTCTGGAACCAGTTTTTGAGAGGGGTTGCACTCTTTTCTATGCTGGAGTTATCCCAGGTGAGAGGCGGAGAGCAGGTGTGGGCTTATTAATAGCTCCCCGGTTCTCAGCCAATGTGCTGGAGTTTACCCTGGTGGACAAAACGATTCCTTCCCTGCGCATTCAGGTTGGGGAACGGGTCCTGACTGTGGTTTGCGCCTATGCGCCAAATAGCAGTTCAGAGTACCCACCCTTTTTGGAGTCCTTGGAACAGGTGCTGGAGAGTGCCCCTACTGGGGACTCCATCGTCCTACTAGGAGACGATGTGGGTTTAGGGTTTTTTAAGTTTTTCCTCACCCGGTTCGAGGGTCTAAGGGCAGAGGATGTCACATCTGTACAGTTTGTCAAAGCCCAGTGAGATATTGTGTAAATTGTGATTTCGGGCTATACAAATAAAATTTGATTTGATTTGATTTGATGTGGGCGATGACAGCGAGACCTGGAGGGGTGTGATTGAGAGGAACGGCCTGCCCAATCTGAACCCAAGTGATGTTCAGTTATCTGATTTCTGTGCTAGTCACAGTTTGTCCATAACTAACACCATGTTCAGCCATAAGAGTGTCCATAAGTGCACTTGGCACCAGGACACCCTGCGTCGACAGTCAATGATTGACTGTAGTCGTATCATCTGATCTGCGACCATATGTGCTGGACACTCGGGTAAAGAGAGGAGCAGATTTGTCAACTGATCATCACCTGTTGGTGAGCTGGATCAGGTGGTGGTGGAGGATGCCAGACTGACCAGGCAGGCCTAAACAAATAGTGAGAGTCTGTTTGGAACACCTGAGAACCCTGGGAAAATGGTCTTCAACTTCCACCTCTGGCAGAGCTTCAACCACATAGTAGTGGGGAACATGGAATCTGAGTGGGCCATGTTCCACGCTGCCATTGTCGAGGCAGCTGCTCGAAGCTGTGGTAGCAAGGTTGCTGGTGCTAGTCGTGACGGTAACCCCAGAACCCGCTGGTGGACACCCAGGGTGAAAGGGGCCGTCAAGCTGAAGAAGGAGACTTACAAGGCATGGCTTGCTTGTGGGACTCCCGAGGCACCAGACAGATACCGGCAGGTCAAGCGATCTGCGACTTGGGTGGTCACTGAGGCAAAAACCCGGGTGTGGGTGGAGTTTGGTGAGGCCACGGAACAAGACTTCTAGTCGGCGCCAAAGAAATTCTGGCAAACTGTTCGGCGGCTCAGGAGGGGAAATCGGAATCGTCCACATGGTTTTCAGTGTGGGAGGGGAGTTGCTAACCTCAACTGAGTCTATAGTTCGGCGGGGGGAGGGAAACTTCGATAATCTCCTCAATCCCACCAACATGCATTCCGAGGAGGAGGCAGAGCCGTAGGACTTTGGGCTGGGCTCTCTCATCACTGGGGTCGAGGTCGCTGGGG
>KV751367.1:3669413-3680488 GCA_001698575.1 Mola mola | reverse complement strand
TTGTCCCCCTGGAGGAGTTGGTGGAAGTGGCCAGGGAGAGGAATGTCTGGATCTCCCTGCTCAAACTGTTGCCCCCGCGACACGGACCCAGATAAGCAGCAGAAAATGAAACAAAACAAAACAAAACAAAACATAGTAATCCTAGGCACTGTTCTGGAGAATGACAGTGAATGTTCTGTTTATAAAACATCCTAAATTTTACATTTAAATAGATCAGTTGTCTCCTCATGGAAATTGTTCGGTTTTTCATTAATTCACATGCATTGAATTTTACTCTACTATACATGCAACTTGCACTTACCTTTTGGATAACAATGGCCACCCGGTGTAGGAAAGGAGCTGAAATGTCATACATTTTCATTTTGTTTGCAGTATTTGCATAAATTGTACCATTTTTGTTTGTTGGGCCCCACAACTGAATGATCCTCCCAGCCCCCAACTATTTACAAACTTTTACAACTTGGTGCTAAATACCAGACATCTGGAAAGTACATGTATACAAGAGAGATCCTCTTTTCTCTCTCTGCTCTCCTCAGAGTAGGAGCTACAGAGCCCAGCTTTTCCTTTTCAGCGCTCCTCTGCTCTCGTCGGAGCTGGAGCCACAGAGCTCCTGCTGAGGACTCAACAAAATCAAATTTGGCAGCAGCTGCAACCAGGCCTGCTGACTAACCAAAAGGAGTTAGTGAAGAGTTCAGCGCAACTTCTCACTCTGCAAGGAGCAAAGGAGTGACCGGTTTCCTCTAGCACCAGGAGTGAACAAAAATTACACCATTCTCCACGAGAAATCCTCGCAAGAGCTGCAACTTGGACTCTCCATCAAACAGGGATCACCTCACCAGAAGAATATCTCTCCCTTTTAAGGACTGGTAAAGTTGACCTGGGCACAGCAAATCAGCATAGCAAAGATAAATATGTAATTGATGAAGGTATTGAACAGTATTTATGTGACTGTAGTGAGGTTAGTGATAAGTGAATAAGCCACAATTGTAAATTAAGGTTAGTTAGCTGACACAAGCTCAGGGTCTTGCATGCAACTAACCATCTTCCCTCTAACCTGACACCATGTCCTAACACCTACACAACACTATCTTGACACATGCAGGGTCTCATCCAGCAAATGGATGAGAGTAATAGTAACAGAGGAACATGTGGTCTGACACTCAAACAGCTTTCGGCCATTTTGCTTCTGTTTAACGTCCATCCATCTCTTTTACCCACACAAACACACACACACACAAACCCCCATATCTAAATGTATATAATGGTTTACATCCTAGATTAGGCATTCTGTGTTTCTTTCTTCTTCATTCCTGAATAGATCATTTTGTATAAACATGCTGTGTGTTTAATGTTGCGCAAGTGTGAATTTTGCCAACTTCTACACTGTCAAGAAATCCAACTAGTGGTTGATGAGGGAATATTGGTTGTAATTATTTGGTTAATTAATAAGCATAATTACAAATTCACAGTTTAGTAGATCTCATGAGACTGATTAATTAAATTAATCTTTCTATCTTTTTCCTTCTGTAAGGGTGGTGCCCTGTGGTAATCTAATACATACAAGGGAACAGCTCCATGAATTTTAAATAAAGATGTTGTGGGAACATTAGAACTTGATAGCTGTTTTAAACTAAGTGCTATAGAGATACAGTAGTTTTACATCTGGGGAACTACTAGTATATTATATTCTTAGCTTGTGTAAAGTGTACCAGCTTCACATGAGACAAAAGCACCAACCTTTCCACACAGTCATAAATGTATTGATATGAAAGTTTGTAGAGATCCCCACATTCCCTAGCACGATGAATCCTGCTCACTTTCAAGATAATTTTATGATAGGCCCAGTATTTTGATTTAGTGGCAAATGGACCACCTCTTCCAAATATACTCGCCTGTGAATTGTGTTGATTCATATTAGCATGCTAACATGTTAAACTAAGATGGTGAACTACAGCTGAACATCAGCATGATATGACCATATTAGTGTCAACATTTATTTCAAACCACAGAGGGGGTAGCTCAGTGGCAAAACTGTTTTATGAGTGAGTCTGTTGTTTTTATTTCCACTTCAGTTTTCTCAATAATCAAAGCAGATTCTAATTCTGCTTCACATGTCTATATGTAGGCAGCTCAGCAGGTTTTCTGCAAAGTGAAGGACGTCACAAGACATCACACCTCGCCAGTATCTGATATAATGTCACTGCCAGTGTATTTGACCCACTGATAACAGGAAGTGAGAAACACTACTGGTTTGAACTTTATCCCATCAAGAACACTTAAACTGGTATTAATTAGATCCAGAGGGCTCTTTAGACTCTGTTATTGTGCCGCTGACTCATACAAAGAGTTGATAATTAGTGGTTGCAAATCAAAAGTGGACATAGACATTTATGACAGCAGCCTTTTTGGCAAGAAACAGCAGGGTAAACACAAGTTTTAGCAATGATACTGTTCCGTTCGGGTCAGACAGAGTCAGTGGGCTGTTTGCTCATTGGATAGGCTCTGCCATACTCAATGAAACAGAGCCTTGATGAATTTTATTAATTACCCCTGTATTGACCTGCAATTTTATGTCCGTGAAAAGGTTGTTTGCTTGTTTTGTTTTTTTAATAAAAACCTGTAGCTAGAAGTTGAAAAACCCACACATGAACATGTTGATTTCACTTGTCATGAATAATTGGTATCATGAATAACATAGTTTAATGTAAATCTAAATACAATAGTGCATCAATAATTGCATTAATAAATAATGATTAGTGATTAAAAAAATGCATAAGACAGGGATAAAGAGCCAGAAGGGAGAGATTTACGCAAGGTAAAAATGTCAGCAAGATGAGTGGAGCCATTGAGGGGGCGCTTACAAATGATGCTCTCCATCATGTCACTTACACTACCTAAATTTTGAAGAGTACTTTTGGCGTGACCTCGATAGTGTGTTTGTACCTCTGGGTTTATTTCAGCATTGAACAAAAGCAAAACAAGTCACCAGCACAGAAAGTGTTGCAGGGCTGTCTTGCTCTGAAGCTTTTTGTGGACAAAAAACCTTGACTTTTCATCGCCGTGAAGTCAGTAAATAATGTCTAAATTTTCATTCTCTGGTGAATTGTCACTTTAAATGATGTCGATGATGATGTGCATGTTTTTGAATTCATGAAGTGTGCTAGCATTCACATTTAATTCCCTCTGCCTGCACACTATTAGCATCACCATTGCAGAACAGGGAAGTGGTGGCAGGAGAAAGTCATTAAACAAAAAGCAAAAAAAAAAAACCACTTCTTTTGGCACAAAACACACAGATGGAGGGGCCCAGAAGAAAAAAAAACAACCGCAGTAATCCCCAGTGGATTACATAACGCTTCCTTGGAAATGGTGGGTCATAGTGATCAGTTTATATTATCTCCATCCAGGGACAGGCCAGAACTAAAAATGTCCCAATGTCTCCATCTCCATTAGTCATCATCAGCAGGCCTGCTGCACAAACAGTCATTATGAAACGGTCTTTGACCGAGCAGCTTTGGAATCCAGCGTACTTTCTCAAAAGTCAGAAAATCGTGCACATCCCCTTTCGAACACAACACATTAAAAAAGAGGCGTTGATGTTGTGTGGACACATCAGAACATGCCACAGTTGAATTGTTGCAAGTGATCTCTCTCTCAAATCTATCTCTTCTGTGTCTCGCTTAAATAGAACAGAGGCGCAAATTCAGTAGTTTCTTGTGTTTTTGTGTTTCTCTGTGAAAAATAGAGTAAAACAAATCTAATAAAACTGATTAAAGGTATTTTTAGGTCATTGCCTATGATTCATGCCTATGATAGAGCATGGCTTAAGTATTAACCCTTCATCGAGACCATCTTGTTCGTGTGCAAACAATACAGCGCTGGGCTCAACTCAGTACAGGTAACTTTACTGACTTGTCTGTAACTTATGCTACAGTCATTGTATTTATGTACAGCAATGGCAGTTAAAGTCATGCTTTTTATTACTGATGGATTTATTTTACCATAGTCTTACACCCGATGTTAATGTGTGCTTTGTCATTTAACCACATAACCCAGGACTTATTGCACTAAAACTTAAAAACAAATGACTACCTTGTCACGATTATTTAGCATTTATTGGGTGTACTATATATCTATATGTAGGGCATATGTGGTGAGAGCTGACTACTTAAATATTTTAACAGGAATTCAAATTCGGAGTCACAACCGATGTGAATTGCCTGGTTTTTTTTCAGACTGTCCTGTACAACAGCTGCCTTTTTTGTTTCCTGTTTTCTGGGGCAAAGCTGATAAAAATGTTCTATAAATAAGCATAACATGACAAGTTATATCTTGCATGCTACATGTTCTCTTACTCCTATTTCTGCAACAGAAGAGTTTCGTCCTTCAGCTGCAGTGAGGTGTTCTTTTAGTCTTTCGGCAGACGCTGAATCTTTCGACAGCACTGCTCAACAGTTGGCCCTGACCTCAGACAAAATGGAAGCTATTTTGACATAACTGTTGCTGGGATGTCCTCTGAGTGCCGCATGTGCGCTTAATGGAATCCTAAAGAGGGTATTAAAATGAATAGGGTCTTGCTCAGTGCACATACCGTTAAATGGATGATGAAATATCAAAATCACAACACAGTGTATTATCATGTAAAAGAAGTGAATTGAATAAAAATAATCATCTTCAGTGCACAGAAACAGCACACCGATATATTTCTCAAGCTTTTGCTGTAATGCCCTGAAAACCAAGTGTTTAGACTACTTAAAAGTGCTTCTCATTTTTGAGTTAAGTGGACCTGTTTATGATGAATGCAGCCACTTGGCATCCTTAGCCAAACAAAACAAAACAGATCATGAAAATAGAATTTTATTGCTAATTGCTGACAGGACCAATGGCTGATATTGATCGACAATGTTGACATGATAATATGATATAACATATGATATATGATAATAATATGATAACTTTTAGAAACACTGAAACTCTTGTAAACAATGAGCAAATGACCCACAAACACACACACACACATACCTGTACACACGAGCACACACACTTTTTCGTGGGTTTTATTTGGTGGTTGGCAAACAGCTTTTTGGTGCATTAGTGCCACTTTCTGAGGCAGAGCTGAATCACACACACAGGTAGCCACAGTGAAATAATCATTATTTTTTTTTCCACATCAGTCCAGTTTTGCTCATCAGACTGACACCAGTATTTGAAAAAACAAAACAAAATGGCCTATATGACTGCAGATACGTGGTGCACCCTGACCTGAAAAATGGTGTCAACTTTGGGCTCTAGGGATGTGATTAAATGGGCCTAATGCACCATATCATGTGTGAATTGTTTCTCATCCAGACAATAAAACATGTGTTTGGGGACATGCTCAGTAAACTTAAAAGAGGAGCCTTATTGATGCATTTTCTTCCTCTCACATGACCAGCCTCTTAAGACACTCCTGCTCTCCTGCCGAATTAGCCCATGTTTCCTCTTCCTTATGCCAGTAACACCATGTCTGGTAACTTCAGGGAAGTCAGGACACCAGTTTCGGGATGACTGTGTGACTTTACAGCCGTCGGTGCCATGATTTGGGAGCAGGGGCGGTGAGGTTGTGAGGAGAGGAGTGGCACACCTCTGTCAGAAACTTCCCCGAGTGACGCGCTGCTGCCGCCGCTCCTCCCCGAAAACAGCTGCGCGGGGAGAGAGTATCCCCACTCCTCCGGACCGAGCGATATTTGGACGGAGAAATGAAGCCGAGGCTTCACCTTGTCGCACCGTAAAGAACTTTAAACATGAACGCGCTCAGCTGGTAGAAGAGCAACCTTGTCCCCCCCCCATCATGAAGCCTCTGCTGCGCCCCGGCGCGTCTCTCCTGGTGCTCAGCGCTCTGCTCACGGTAGGAGGGAGATCATTTGGTTGGCAATGTGCACAAAGTTGTACCAAGGGATATGGTTTTGTTCGCAAGAAGCGGCAGAGTTTAAACGAGGGAGCTCAGTTTTTCTGGTGTGACTGCACCTGTTGGACACCTACAGTCAGGCCATTTAACCGCTGCCTGAGACGATGAAAGCTTCTGAAAATGCCAACAGTCACACAACAGGTGCCTGCAGAAAAAGGTTTGGTGCCACATGGAGAATATCATGATTTACTGGAAGATGAATGATGAGATTCAATTGGGTTCAAATATCCTGGTGCAGCTCAAAAAATAAGCATATTGTGATTTTTTTTTCAGGGGAAACTGTACTTGGGAAAGTAGATATTTAATATTTTTTGACTCATCAGATTTATACATAAATGATCCAAGCACTTTATCTTATAGTAGCTTAATAATTATGGCCTGCCGCCTAGAAAAACCTCAAATTATCATTATATCTAGATTTCACTAACTGCATAATCATCAACAAAAAACAAATAAGGCTTAAAATGTTTAAGGAATACGGAATACACGAAGTTTGACTTTTTAAAATAAACCTATGAAAAAAATGAACTTTTCCATGATTTACTGCACTCTATGTTAATGTGTTTTGTGGCACGGAGGTTTAACGTTGTGAGGCTCTTTTTCGGTCGACATTTTAAGATGTTACTCTTGTCTGAAGGTAAAAATTGATTTTTTTTTCCCTGCTTCAGTTATGCTATCCTGTGAGGTGAAATTCTGCATATTTAGATTTAGTATTCGGACAGTCATTTAATCATGAAGTGACTGGTCAGCATCCATTGATCTGACCTGTGTGCTGCTTACATAACTGAACATCCAGCAGGCAGACCCACCTGTCCTTGTCCCACTGGTCTTTCTGGAGAGAGAGAGGGTGACAGGGGTTGAGAATGGCATGTGAGGATGTGTGTGGCCAAACAAAGGGGTCAGGAATGGAATGAGGTGCAGCTTAGTGTCCCTGTCACTCTTGCGGCCGCAGCAGCACAGAACGTAAAATATTTGGCCGTGACACTGCATTTTAGTCATTTCTCCCACCAGCAGGCAGTAAGGGCTTTCGTATTTGCCACATGTGAACCAGAACTTCACTATGAAGGCGTCACATTAGAAAATGCTCTTACACACACTCACTCTGAGTTTCTAGGTTTTAGGGCATCGTAGTGCAACAAGTCTTCAGAGCAGGCAGAGACGCACACAGCAGCTACACGTTATCTTATGTTACATGTTGGCTAATTTCTCTTTCTTTCTTTCTTTTCTGTTTTTAAATGTGTTGTAATTTGTATTTTGGTGAAACACTTGCATTCAGGCATGACAACTGCTGGTTTCAATAAGGAAGTAACAGTGCATTGCAGTCAACTTCTATGAAGAGAACAGATGTTCTGCTGGGAAGAACACAGATCGTATACTTCACATGCAAATGCACCAGATACACCTTTGGTTTTAAACAACTTTAAGACAGGCAGGCTGCCTGTAACTACGTAGTTTCATGAAAATATTCCTTAGTCCGGGGTGTTGTTTGTAAATGTGGCGGTAAGTAAACGACACATGTGGTCAGAAGTAATTCCTCCCAAAGTTAGGAGACATGATGGTCAGGATTTTCCTGTTCAGAGAAGAATGCTGCTTTTTTGGCATCTTGTCTTTAGATGGAATCAGAGATTAGAGGCCTGATTGTCTCCTTTGCAGCTCTGGAGGCTTGAAATCCACCTTCCAGGATATATTACAGGTGACAGTGTAACTTCTGATTTTGAATGTTCACCAAAACAGAAGCATGTTGCATAAAAACTTTCCTCCAACATAATCGTGTGGGAGAGAGGAACATTTAGATTCGGATCTTTTAGTAGTCAAATGTGGTTGATGTTGACATTGGCCAACGCAACAGAGCAACAAATGGCCACAGATCAAAGGAAGAAACATGCTGCATTTCCTTTATTGATTTTTGGCTCGCACTTTCCTTGTTCTGGCAATTTCTGGTCACTTCACAACAGCCATTTTGGCAAGAAATTGCAGCATAAAAACAAGCATACCCGGTGATGCCATACCGCTCTGTGACATTCAGGTCAAACAGAGTCAGGGGTCTGCTCACGTGAATGTGGGCTCCCTGGGAACGTGAACAAAACCTTATAAGTATTATTAATAACAATAACAATTAGTTTTATTATTGTTTTGAACCTACAGCTACCTTTTAAGATGGCCAGCATGAAAAGGTCCATGTATATTCTCTCCTCTCGCAGCCTTTTGCATTGACATCTTCTGACCTTTAAAAACTGTTTGCTTCTGCGTCTGAGGCTCAGATTCCAGATAAAAGTAAGATACAGACTACAAGCACAAAGGAAGTTAAAACAGTAGAGGAACTATTACACTTCTCTGCAAGTAAATGTTTTTACATGATGGCATTTTACATGTACTTCCATCCTTAATTATTTTAACTGCACACCACAGCCTGTAAGTTCCTTTATAGAGAATGTCTCTCATTAAAACTTCTGTTTCATTCAGTTTGCATATTTAGTTCTGAGTTTGGCTCAGGGTTTTTCTGTTGTATTTATGGAATAAATGACTGACGACCTCACCGTCATGCTGTATCTCATAGTCTCACTTCTTCGCCTGCTGCTTCTACACTGCAGAAAAATCTTAACAAGCTATTAGAGATATTTCATTATTAGAACGGGACATGCTCCTCTTTCCGTCAGAGGAAAGTGTTGTATATTTCACTGTTGTACAGTCAAAAGGCATTATGTCGATAACTCGGTGCATGCCCAGTTATAAGGGCTCATCTGGCAGCGTCAAAATAATAGAATAACATCAGGTCAGTTATCAACTTCCCTCATCAAACTGATGTCTGGAGATATCTGATGACTGCACAATTGAGAAAAAAATTGTGGTTCATGAAAGGGTTTGGAGGGGCCCTTTGATGCGCTCTTACCATCCTATTCCTGACATGAAATGAAACTCATCAACAGGTCAGTTTAGCTGAGGTACAGCAGGGCATTGATCAAAGCCTCCTGTATTTATAACATCATGCAAATTAGTTCAGAAGAAGTTTCCATGATGACCTGTTTTCCAATAACGGGAGGTGTTGATTATGGTGTGCTGCTCCTGCTTCTGTACATAAAAGAAGCACTTTCCACTCTTACTTGTACTTTTTGTACTGTTCTCCAGCTTTTAATTCTCCTAATTATCACAAGTTTTCCCAAGCTTTCATTTTGACAAAGAAAACACATATTAAAATGCAACAGGCACATCACACCCAGCATAAGAGCAAGATCGGTATTTCTTCGTAGTTAGAGCTTTATGACACGACACCTGGGTGCATATTTACGTGCACGGAATGTGCAGCTTTGATGCTGTGTTTGAGTAGCATCTCCTAGCAGCCATCGGTGATGGCTTTCATATTTGCAGCACAATAACCAGAACTTCACCTTCAAGGCATCGAATTAGAGAATATGTTACACACACTCAGCTTTCAGTTTTTTAGGACCTGCTTTTGTGCTACTTCGGATACGAACGCACAGAAAAAAAATCAGGAGTGAAAGCTTTGTAACAATTTCCACACAGAAATCCTGAGTAAACATTACATAGGATTTTCTCAGTTACGAAAAATCTACTTACAGTTAAGAATTATTCTTATTAAATGTACTCAAGTAACTTTTACTGCCAATTTTCTGGGTTTGACAGTTAATTGTACTTATCAGTTGATATCAGTTCTTACTTTAACTGCCTCTGTATTTAATTGCAAATGTCTTTTAACAACAGGTCTTTAAGGTTGTTTCTTTTTGGTTTTCTTTGTGTTTATTTGTAAAACTGATACCCAGTTACCGTTTCATCTTTTTTTTTTTTTTTTTTTTTTTTTTTTATTTTGTTTGATAAGTGCTGTTCCATTGGGTAGCTTATGTTTTATTTTTTTATTTTTTATTATCTAAGTTTGTTACACTATTTTTGTGTTAAAGATGTTATCCTGTCACAACGTTTACACGTCACATACTTGCTCAAGAGTCCACTGATAAGAGTATTGAAAGCAAAACAATAAAAGTAGTATTTAGAAGACCAAGAAATTATGTTTTCAGTGTGCTCCTCCCTGATTTTTTTTTGTAAATTTGTCACGTTAACATCTTAATGCATATCACACCTTTCAATTGTAACTCCAGGCTTCTTTCCCACTTAAACGATGCCGGAAACAAGTGGTCTGGCGTCAAGCAGCTTCTCACGACTTTTACGCTGAAAACTAAAATTAAATGTGGCTTATTAAGGGAGCGTACGTGCGAAGCTCCGGCTTAGCACCTATTAATGACCCAGGAAAAGTACAATGCTTTGCATGAGCTGTGGTACGGTGCCTCTGTTTCCGTCTGCTGTGTCTCTTTGTCGCTCTGAGAGAATGATGGCAGCGCTATCTGTGGCGGGAATCTTGGAATGAGGACGTGATGTTTTCGAGCAGTTACAAGGACCGTCCGTGGCTGACGCGTGATGACGTGCGTTGTTGCCTCTCCATAGTGTATTCTTCCCATTTAGAAAGTATAAACCTTCTCTTGGGTCACATGTCATCATTAAAGTGCAAAAGTCACAAGTCAAGTCTTCCTTTGTGGAGCGCTGGAACCTTCGCCCACTCCCAGCGAAGTCCGGACAGGCCAGTTTCAAAATAACAGCCCCAAACATGTTGCCTTCGACGTGGTTTGGCACTGGAAGCTTGGCATGTACGTGACGGATTACAAAGAGTCACAGTTCCCCAGTCCATGTAAATTAGACACAGGCTCCTCTCTTGTCCTCAAAGGCCTTATTGTCAGCAGATAGCTATCATTTGACAGTGGCCTCTGAGCGAGCCACCGGATGAAAACTCGCTATTTCACTTGTCTCTCTATCACTCAGTCGCACTACCTTTCCAGACTTATGAGTACACTGATTACATTTTTTATGAAAAAGGACAATTTTACAAGCAATCTTGTGATATGTTGGGTAATCACTCAGTTCACTGACGCAAATCAGATATCTGTCATAACTCTAACAATACCAAGCTCTTTAGTGCTTATGTATAAAAAGGAAACTAGGTATCAAAAGCTGGTAAATCAAAGCCTCCATTGGCCATGTAATCGTGATTCATGCAGCGTTTCTTGTCAGCAGTGTATTAAAATTCAGGGTAACACTTACAATCCGATAGCTTAGTGGTCAA
>KV751367.1:3557033-3669402 GCA_001698575.1 Mola mola | reverse complement strand
ATTCTTTACTCTTGTCTCTCCCTCTCTCTCTCTCCTCATCTGGACTCTCTGATTTTTTTTTTGTTGATTTTTTTTAAACGGTGTGAAAGAGCTTTTGTCTCTATCTATGATACAGTACATTCCTTAAGTGTATGTTCAGCAACATTATTCCATGTATTTCAAAACAAAAGGGATTAAATAAGTTTTTTAGAAATAACCCGAACATGTCCAAAAAAGACTTTTTAGCAGCATTCACACTTGCATGTCAAAGCAAGCTGCTCAAGACCCTGAGATTTCCCAAACTTAGTGAATACCCCGTACGTAAACAAAAATGATCAGGGAGCAAAGTTGTTTTAGTTAAGATATCTGCTGACAAAACAATGTCAGTACAGATTTAGCCTTAACGTGTATGAACTTCAACTTCAACAAGATGACTAAGTCATGGACAGATTTTACTGTCCTGATCCAGGAGTTGTTTTTTTTTTGTTTTTTTTAAAGGATTCCTCACCAATGAGAGATTTTAATATTTTTGCCAAAAAAAACCCACATGGTGTGTTTGGCCAAAAAAAAAAAAAAGCAGACTACGTGATCATTAGTTGTGCCATATATTTTACAGAGGTGTTGATGTATGGGGGAGATTTTTAGTCTTGGCGTGGGTCTGCACACTCTGAGTGCTTTCTGGTTAAATATACTATTAACTTGTCTAGTCTGATGAATCACTTAACATTATTTAAGTATTTTGGAGACTTTCTGCAAATACATTGGCTAAGTTCAAGTTCCAAAATTATTTGATCCAGTGATGCACGATATATCGGCAGTCATTTTTTATGAGTGGGTCCATTGATCAAAACTGGTCGGATGTGAATCACTGATGATTATTTCAGTGTGGCTGCCGTTTCATGTGTACGAAAGGGGGCAGAAATACAGATAAAAGTTGTTTGCCAACTGCCAAATGAAACACAGGAAGAGGAAGCGCATTTGGATGTGTTTGCTGTTGGTAAGCCAAGTGAAGTGTGTATGGGCTGACATAACCTGTACGTTAAATTTGGCGGAGGCAGTCTGACACCGTGTATCTGATTATGTGTGTTCCAGTGTTTATAAAACATATCGTAGAAACTGTTTTGTTTTTTTAATATCGGTTTTGGTATCAGCCAAAACAGTCCTTAATTAGTCATTTATTTAAGTTTAATGTTCATTGTTATTTCTATAAATGCTAAGTTACTCAAGCAAGAGGTCAGAGTCTATACAGGCAGGTTTGTAATGTTTTTTTATTAGTCAAATACATCCTTCAGTCGGATTTATTGAGCAACCAGACTGCTTGGTCAGAAGTGCTTTTTGTATAATGTGATTAGTAATCAGGTGTCAGTAATGTTTTATACTGCAGGAAAATTTGGGGAGGGGTTTAACATGTCAAAAGTTGAATACTGCCCTGTTCTACGACTTTAATTTCACTATTGGGGTCCACTCATGGTGTCGAGGTTTTTTTTTTCCCCTTTGATTTTGCTGTGAAAGTTTTTCTTTGAGGGGCAGTTTTTGCTGTATTTTAAAGCAACTTGAGGAAATTTGTAACTTGGGGTATGACATTAATTTCACCTTTGAATGAAAAAGCCAGTCACTAATATAAAACCCACAGTATGCTTTCCTTGCTCTTCCTTCCCGGCAGACAAGCTCACATCACATCCCACACTCCACTTTAACATATTTCAAATATCACACTTCTGTGATCAAGTGTAGACGCCCAGTCTGAGGACTGGGCGTCTACACTGGGTGTTAGTATGCACACAGTCGTCCACATTTTCCTCCTGTAGCACAACCAGCAGCAGGAGGAAGCCCTACTGTGCAAGTGCATTGTGCTCTGATGGGTATCTACAGCCAGCAGCTGAGTGCTCTGCACAGCGTAGCTCAGCGCCACATCCCTCTCATTTCCATATCTGATGTGGCTGGCAATAGTGGTGGCAGGACTGTGGCATGGGAAGCTGACAGGCTACTAGACAGACACAGTCATAACTAAAGCCCTCAGGCTTCCAGCATTTCATGTTAATACAGTATTGCACATTTCTTTTTCGGTTTTGTGACACAAAAACGCTATCATTGTCATGTGTTTTATGAAAAACTAGAGACCTAAAGGCATCATCAGGAAGTATCATGTAGGAAGTATAAGTGAACAGTCTGAATTACAGGAAACGATAGTTGAAAAACAATTTGATATTTCTCTATTTTCTCACTATTTAAAAAAAGTAGCATGTTAATGTCTCGGCCATTGATACCAACTTAGTGTCCACATAAAAAAAAGAAAATATATTTATATGTACTATATTTATCAAATGTAAAGTTTCAAGATTTTACAAAAATGTATACGTTGTATATTTTTTCATATTCTGACTAAAGTTGTCATTTATAAGTGGGGCATATATAAAACCATTAACAATTTTGAAAACCTCCAGGGTAGGTTCATTTCAAATATCTACCTCATTTTACAGCGATTTTACAGTTTTTCAAATGCATCCTTGTACTAAATATAAGGAGATAATTGATTTTCTGGGCTTTCATTTATGAAATTTTGTTTCCAAAATTAATAGCAAAAAGTTGCGATTATTGAATAAAGGTAAAGGGTGTGACAAAAGAGCGTAATAATGAAGCACTGCGGTGCCGCAGAGATGCGCAGGGCTAAGACTCTTCTCCAGATGGAAGAAAACATGTTTTTGCTATTTGCTTTATCGACCATAGTTTCCAGCCCAAGACTATAAAACATTCACTACTCAAGTTGTTAGTTTTGTTTTTTGGTAAAACTGTCTCTTAAATAAGTGAACTGCTGCACAAGCTCTGCAGGGGCTGCTGCACGGATCATAGCCTGGTCGTTTAAGAGGTCAAAGGCCACCGGCTCCTCTGACACTGTGAATAAATCAGACGGAGACTCAATCAGAAATGAATTTTCCATGACCATTTGTTTCATATTTCTCTATAGTAGTAGTATGCCATTGTCTGACTGAATTGTAATAGCATCTCAAACCTCAAACAGACTCTGTTGCTCCAGAATATGTGATCTGTAAAAAAACAAGGCTCGAGATACATGTCACACAGAGGAGAATACAGTCCGTCTTCATGTAGTTGGCTTTATGTGCGCCCAGCCAGTGTTGATTTATTAGCCATTGTTCATTGTTGTATTGCTCCTGCTTTATTGGCCATAATGAGCTGGAGGTATGAAGTACAACATGAGGCGTAACTTCAAAAGTCCTTCATGTTGTTCGTGTCCGTTATCGGGAGACTCTTGGTGGGCTGAGGAAGTACCGGGAAGTTAAATGAGAACAATGAGTAGGTGGCTCATGACCTTCTGAGGAAATGTACTTAAAATAGAGTACAAACTGCCAATTGAAGAGAAAAAAAAGTGAGAGTTGCAGCTTCCACTAATCACATCATCCACACATCATTAGCAATGTTTGTGCCGTGGAAAGTTAGATGCAAAGCAAGCTGCTGAATATTAAAGCCAAGCACACAGACAACACCCATTTTATTCTTTGTGTAGGTCCTTTAAAAATGATTTATTTAGGCATGAACCACTTCCTGATCGCTCCTAATGAAACAGCTATTGATCTCAAACACGTTTAAATGCTTTATTTGTCATCACCACTATATAGATTACTCCTGGGTAAAGAAACTGCTCCTTCTCACTGTCAAACTGTGAAACTATGCCACTCAGACCGGCCAACTTTTGAAGATAAGATAGGTTAAAAGATTACTTTAATTCTGCTGTGAGCGACAAACAAATTCAGGTCGAGGATAGAAGATGTCAACACACAAGAGCAGAGACACGAGGAACACAGAGCAGAATTGCTGTCGCTGTCAAACACTCATCAGCTACTACGAAAGACTGAACAAAGAAGCAAAGGAATCAATTAAAGAGAGGACAATAATACCAACAAAAAAAAAAAAAATCAGCATTTTCTTAAATAACCACTTTCTCTTTGAGATAGAAGGTCTGACGGACTAATCAGGAGGACATTTTTCATTCATTCATTTTCTACCGCTTATCCCATTAGGGGTCATGGGGCCTATCTCAGCATCTTCAGGCAAAGGCGGGGTACACCCTTGATAAGTCACCAGTTCATCGCAGGGTTGACATATAGAGACAAACAACCATCCACACTCACATTTACAATAACCTAACCCCCAGTTTTCATGTTTTTGGACTGTGGGAGGAAGCAAGAGTACCCGGAGAGAGCCCACCCAGAACCTGTAAACCTGGAATCGAACCCAGGACCTTCTTGTTGTTAGGCAACAGCGCTAACCACTGCACCACTGTGCCACTAGGGTACTGACTTTGAGGGAAATTTATATCTCAAAAAACAAGAACCACCTCCACCAGCACATTCTTTTCACTGGTTCTTCAGATATCAACGATTTCTCACAACTTTTTGTGTCTCCTCCAAATGCTCAGGTATTCTTTTGGTATCTGACAGAGTCCCACAAGGGTCTAATGTACCCACAATTTAAAGCTGTCTGAGTCAGTATCAGAGGAGCTGAACAGATGGTCCCCAGGAGACCTGAGAGTGCTCTTCCCGTTTAAAAACAAGTTACCACTGTTCTGATAAACATAATCACATGGCCATGTCTATGCCTAAACCCAAAGTAACACAGACCATGTGTGGCAGGATAAGACTGCCTGGGGGGGACTTTTGCGAGTTGAACTGAGAAGCTAAAGGGAAGATTTAGTCCAACAGCCATGGATACCAAAGGGCCTTGCTGGCTCAGGGTAAGCTGAGCAGATTGACTGGTGATGCTGGAGGATATTTTGGATAACATGCATGGAGCTCATAAAGTAACATAGCTGTATGACATCAGTATGTGATAACCTGTGATAGGAATGTTTTACTTCTTTTTATGTTTAGACAGCAATAGCTGTAACTGGAAGCATTATGTTTCGGGGCAGTTCATTTGTCTATCCATCCATCCATCCATCCATCCCATTGGTGTGAATGCAACATCCCAGG
This sequence comes from Mola mola, assembly GCA_001698575.1. Classification (NCBI taxonomy): domain Eukaryota; kingdom Metazoa; phylum Chordata; class Actinopteri; order Tetraodontiformes; family Molidae; genus Mola; species Mola mola. The sequence continues at coordinate 3,664,435 of KV751367.1, read as the reverse complement.
AATACGTTGGCATAATTGTTTTACAGTTAGTTTAATCATATTCACATTTATTTATTATATGTGACACACCTTGTAATAAAATCAATTTGTTCACGTATTTTTTTTCCCCCAGTTGTAAAGAAAGGTTTACCTGACAATTAACAGCTTTCTCCTGCTACAAACTATCTACAGTATATACACTGGTTTTATACTCAACCATCCATCCATTTTCTACCGCTTATCCTGTTAGGGGTCGTGGGGGGGGGGGCTCTCAGCATCTTTGGGCGAAGGCAGGGACACCCAGGACATGTTGCCAGTTCATGTCAGATAAAATGAATTTTCAGGAATTAAAGCTGTAGAGGCAGGTCAGTGAGGGCACCAACAGCAACTTCAGACATTAAGTATTGTTTTTCTTTCTATGTTTTTTTTTTGTTGTTGCGGGATTATAAGGTAAATTGGTCTGATCCCTGGGCAAACCACTTTAAAAGTGATTTCTTGATTGTTTTTGGGTCTGAGTGTTATTATGGAGGAAGGAACTGCTGGGCGTTATCAGGAGGCAAGCAGCAGAGGCGAACTGTCAGGAATAAAAGGGACTGGGAGAGTGGCAGGCGGGCCCGTAGGGTTGATGTAATGTTTATATAGTGTTCAGTACAGCCATTTCCTCCTCCTCCTGCAGACGAGCCAGTCAAAGGGCACAGATACAGCACACAGGGCAAAGGGGTCACTGGCTGAGTCCCAGCCAAGTATGTTTCACAAGAACATTAAATATTGCGCCTCAAGTGAAAGTCAGCTACGACATGTAAACCTTCAAAAAACTATCTTCTTTGAACTGCAATATTATTTATCTCCTTGTCTTTCTTGTCTTAGAAGAACAAGCTGCTAATATTAGTGATTTTACCCCAAATGCCATCTTGTTACAATATAAAACAGATCAGGTAGAAAGACTAACAACCTTAATGAATTGCCCAATTGTCTAAGTATTCTTGTAGGGTCCTATGATGGCACAGAGCTGCGGGTTAAAACAGGGACGGACAATGTTCAGATGGGCCAAAAAATTACGTCTATTATCTGAACATCAGAGATTCTTGTGCAGTATTTCCCCAAAGGGACTTGAGCTCGAGTTATTTCTGCTCTCTGAGTCTGCGCCAAAGCATAATGGCTTGAGACTTTGTTTTGTTTATTTAGTCAGGAGAAAATAAGTGATACTTAGGAAGAGAGCCAACGTAAATAAAATATTTGAGAAACGTTAAACTTCAGAAGTGGCAGTCCCACAGCCCATTTCAACATGAGTACTCGTAGGAAAGCATGAGATTGTGAGAAAGCTGAATCTTAATGTGACATTCTGGTATGTGACCCTCACTGTGTTTCTGTGGAGCATTGAAGAGGACAAGTTTGTCAGATTCTGCTGTGGCACAGGAAGAATTTTAAATCTGGCACCATGAATTGGTCTCATAGCAATATTTTATTTTTGTACTGTGAAATCAGAATATGTGTCATTTTGAACAGTTACAAAATGTAGTACATTCACACTTAACAAGTACTAAATCCACACTACACAATCTCACCTCAAGGTCCTGTTGGTAGCTTTTGCTTGTATTTGATGAACATCATCAGCATATGGAGTTTGCCCATCAATACACACATTTTTCAGTGCTTTAAAGACTTCCCCTCAAAACCACATTGTCACCACATTAGGCAGATTTGTATCATTTCATGCAACATTTTTGGATGTATTTATTCATTATATTCACCTGTAATGGTGATCTTGTCACGAGTCGCAATAATGACACCCCAATACAGAATCAGATCAGGTTAAACCAAGTCTTTTTTTACAGGAAACAAAGTCCAATAGAAATAATCTGTGAAGATACCGGTAACAATACGCAAAGTACAACCAAAAGAGGAAACAGCAACTGAGCTTGACGTTCTAAAAAAAAAAAAAAAACTAATAAAGTAACAACAGAAGGAGAGAACAAAAAGCGAGGCAGAACAAACAAGCCTGAATCAAAAATCACCAGAAGAACCAAGGGCAAGGCAGAGGCAAGGCTGACTGAGGCACACCGCATAACCGAACAGGCAGGATGATCTGGCACTGACGAGAAGTCCAAGGAGGATATATATAGTGGATTGATTGCGGGTAAATGCAGGGCAGGTGTGCCTTGTCAGCCATGGGAAGAGGAGAGCAGAAACGCCCACTGGGAAAAAAACAGGGAGGAGGGGCAAAGGAAGCAGGAGCACAGAGAGCAACAGGACAGGCAAAAAAAAACAAAACAGCAAGCAAAAACATAAACCAAGACAGTACCCCCCTCCAAGGAACGCCACCTGGCGTATTACCAGGTTTATTGAAATGTTTATGGTAAAAGTCCTTGATGATATTAGGGTCCAGGATGAGAGAGCGGGAAATCCATGAGCGGTCCTCTGGACCGTACCCCTCCCAGTCCACAAGAAACTGGAACCCTCAGCCTTGACGTCACACATCCAGGAGACGTCGGACCGTGAAGGCAGGGAAGTCCTCGATGATCCGGGCAGGGAGGAGGGGGTTTGGCTGGAGGGTTAAGAGGGCTAGAGGCAACTTGCTTGAGGAGGGAGACGTGGAACACTGGGTGAACGTTGAGGGAGGGAGGCAGAGTCTGACAGCACAAGGGTTGATAATACAGCCAATGGTATAAGGGCCAATGAGCATGGGACCAACTTGCGGGACTCAACCTGGAGGGGGAGGTCGAACCAGGCCTGCAGGAGCTCGATGAGAGGATTGACGACGGGCACAGACAGAGCAGGCCGACACATACTCCTTGATGTCTTCCGCCATGGAGGGCCACCAGAAACGTTGACGTAAGAGAGCCAGTGTCCTGTGGATTCCTGGATAGCAGGCAATCTTGGAGTCGTGCCCCCACTGGAGGACGACTTGTCTAGCCGAGGGGGGCACGAACCTGCGGCCCTCCGGACAGTCTGCTGGGGCAGGGTGATCCCCTGCCGCCTCCTGAACCACCCTTTCCACGTCCCACCTGGCTGCCGCCACCACACAAGACGCTGGTAGGATGGTCTCTCCAGGTGGACGTGCTGTACATGGTCTTCCAAGTTTCTGGAAAAAATCTAAATATCATCCAAATAAACAAAAAAAAATTGGTTTAGCATGTCTCTGAGCACGTTATTGACCAGGCATTGGAACACAGCAGGGGCGTTAGTGAGTCCAAAGGGCATCACTAGGTATTCAAAATGGCCGAGAGGGGTGTTGAAAGCAGTTTTCCACTCGTCCCCCTCCCTAATCCTTACCAGATGGTAAGCGTTACGCAAGTCCAGTTTGATGAAAACCTTGGCTTCGTGCAGGGGGCTGAAAGCAGAGTAAATTAGAGGGAGGGGGTATTTGTTCTTGACAGTTATATCGTTAAGGCCTCAGTAGTCTATGCAGGGTCTGAGGGACTTTTTTTTTTTCAACGAAGAAAAAACCGGCACCTAGGGTGCAGCAAATGAGTCAGAAATATATCTTTCCATGGCCTCACGTTCGGGCTTGGTGATGTTGTACAGCTTGCTGGATGGCAGAGTCGACCCGGGGACGATATCAATGGCGCAGTCATACGGACGTTGAGGCGGAAGGCAAAGGCCACGGTCTTTGCTAAAAACATCACGAAGGTGATGATACTCAGAGGGCACAGGCGATAGGGCTAAGGGCTCGGGGGTGACGGAAGGAGCGGGTGGAGATAAAAGGTGTGGCGGAGCGAAGGCAGTGAGAATGGCAAAACAAACTCCAATTGATTATAGAAGGTGTGGACCAGTCTATGTGTGGGTTGTGAGTGGTGAGACAGGGTATACCGAGGACGAGTGGAGTATGAGGAGCAGGAACGACGAGAACGGTGAGTGACTCATGGTGGTTACCGGAGAGCAGGAGTGAAAGGGGGACGGTGCGATGGGTGATACGAGAGATGAGTCTGCCATCCAGAGCGAGTACATCTTTGGGCTCATCCAGTCTCACATTGGGGTCTCAGCTTGCGCATCAAACGCAGAGTCAATGAAGTTGTTGTCAGCTCCAGAGTCAATCAGGACTTGGAGTGAATGAGATGTTTGTTCCTGAGAGACAGTACCTTTCAGTGTGAGGCAGTTGGTGAGGGTCTGTGGGACAGTGGCACGGCTCACCAGTGCCCCCCCATGGCCTGAGGAGCCTCCCCTTTTGGTTTTTACCGGGCAGGCAGCGAGGAAATGGCCGGCAAGGCCACAATAGATGCAGAGGCACAGGTCCGCTCGACACTGACACTCGGCTGGTGTAAGCTTCATCCTGACCAGTTGCGTAGGTTCGTCGGGGGGCTGAAGCTGGGGACGGAGCCAGCAGGGCCTTGTTGGTGGCAGCTGTGGGCGGAGGAGCAGAATCAAAAGGAGGGTGGTGGATGGGGCGATGGGAAGCCTGCAGGAGGGGACCTCTCCTACCTAGCCTCTCCCTACGTCTCTCACGTAATCTGTTGTCTAGGCGGATGGCTAGGGAAATTAACACCTCCAGGGAAGAGGTCTCATCGCGAGTGTCTTTTAAGATCCTCACTAAGGGCTTGTAAAAAGATGCCCCGTAGGGCACAGCTGTCCCACCCGCTCTCTACAGCCAAAATCTGAACGTCTACAGTTTGGAGCATCGCTGGGGTCGCAGAGGTCGTTACACTAGCCGACCCCTGCCGAAGGGAAAGGAGACGATTAGCGGCTTCTTTATTGCATAGCGGGTGGTCCAAAACTTTTTTCATCTCAGAAATGAACAGGGGGAAAGAGCGACTAACCGGAGAGCTGGAAGAATGCAATGCCACTGCCCAGGCTGAAGCTCTTCCTTCCAGTAAACTCATAATAAAAGCTATCTTGGAGCTGTCAGGAGTATGTGAGGGGTTGCTGGTCAAACACTAGAACACATTGGTGTAAGAATTGTCGGCAGGTCCCTACATCACCTGAATACCTAGCAGGGGTGGGGATGAAGGGCTCCCGTGGCAGGTGGTGTGAGCTGGCTGAGGCGGCAGGCGGAGCTGGAGCAGGGGCAGCTGAAGAGGAGCTGGCATTGGTCAACTTGAGGCTGAAGAGCTGGGCTGATAGTTGGTCCATGCGGTTACCCAGCTGGACCACACTGCTTCTGAGGTCATCGAAACATCCGAACACGTCGCGCAGTGCTCGTACGTGCTCCGCCATGCAAGCGCCCTGAGCCGCGAGCGCCTGACAAACCTTCTCTGATTCTGCGGGGTCCATGTGGCCAGAGTATTCTGTCACAAGTCGCAAAAATGGGACCCCAATGCAGAAACAGATCAGATTAAACCAAGTCTTTATTTACAGGAAACAAAGTCCAACAGAAATAGTCTGTGAAGATACCCGTAACAATACGCAAAGTACAACCAAAAGAGGAAACGGCAACTGAGCTTGACGTTCTAAAAAAACTAACAAAGTAACAACAGAAGGAGAGTTCAAAAAGCGAGGCAGAACAAACAAATTTGAATCAAAAACCACCAGAAGAACCAAGGGCGAGGCAGAGGCGAGGCTGAATGAGGCACACCGCATAACTGAACAGGCAGGATACTCTGGTACTGAAGAGGAGTCCAAGGAGAGTATATACAGTGGGTTGATTGTCGGTAAATGCAGGGCAGGTGTGCCTTGTCAGCCATGGGAGGAGGAGAGCAGAAACGCCCACTGGGAAAAAACACAAGGTGGAGGGACAGGGGAAGCAGGAGCACAGAGAGCAACAGGACAGGCAAAACAAAAGAGCAAGCAAAAATATAAACCATGACAGATCTATGCATTTGTCAGCATTTCATGTTTAATGAATTGTTCTTGAAGGAAGTAGAAGACAGATTATGGTAAAATGCTGAAAATTGAGGAAAGAAACAAATTTACATATTTGTGGTGTAAAAACTGGTGTAAAGAGTATAGTGTGCAATTTAAGAGAAGTCCTCTGAATACATTTTAGTATGTCATTATTTTGTTTCCTAATCCAGTTTTCAACTCACTTGTTCTGTCCACAGCTTTGAATCTTTCTGTGTGTTTTGATTAGTATTCTGTCGGTGATTTTAAAATGATCTTTGTGTAGATATAGATACATACAGAAATATTTAATTACGAAAGTAAGGAAATAGGAATGAGACTACAGGAAGTTTACTACAATGACTATATTGGACCAAAGGTAGGCCTCAAGAGCAAATCTGTTAAAAAAAAAAACTCCATCACATGACAATGGTCTACTGTGTTGGGAAATTGTAAATGTAGATTATGGATAGCGGGCTTAGCACCTATTCACTGTCCCTGCCAGGGTGTTGGTGTGAAACCATGCACAGTCATACTTCTTTTATAGCTGTTAATGAGTAAAATAGACAAAGTGATAGTGTTAATTTATACTACCTGATGATTGAAACTAATGGTTGGTTTAATTTCTGCTTTAAAGAAGACTTTCAACAAACAATGGATAACTTTCATAAAAGATTATACAAATGGATTTGTTTTAAGGTGAATGTATGTATTTGTCTGGACACAGCGTACTGTATATTGTACAGTACTGACCTTTTGCATGCACCAGACCCTCAACAGTAATGAACCCTTGAACTCCTTGTGTACCACTGTGTGGCACCGTTGTACATCAGACTGAAGAATGGAGTCCCAGCAGAGTGGACGGAAGGGAAGGGTTGCTGCCGTACTTACACGGACAAAGAAAAATTAAGGATACGGCACCAGTCTCTAGAAAAAGCGGTTGAAAGGAGGAACACATAATGTAGAACAAACATTTTCTTCTCTTTTTCACAATGTTTTTCAAGCTTATTCTATGCTTTGTATGTACGAATGCTGGAACAATTAAGGACAGCATTGTCACAATATGTGGAACAACATTTACAATTAAAAAACACCAAATTTCTTGAATGTCACTACAGTACGTAGCACACAACATAAAAAAATGCTACCAGCTTTTAAATATAAAAGTCATAAAAAAAATGAACTAAACTGAATATTATAGTTTAACTACATCCAGCTAAGAGGAATGCCATCTAGCATAGCTTTTTACTAAAATCTTACCTTTACGATAATTGATAGTTGAACAGTTAAGTAATCAATTTGTCGATTATGCCCAATTAGGGAAAAGTGAGTGAATTACTTTTTTAACCTACAGGGTTGTGCATTTGTCTCCCCCTTCTGACAGTGTGAGTAATTACTTAAAAACTGCTAATGTGCTAATAATGTCAAAATTTTCACTTTTCTGTTGCTGACTTTGTCGCTACAGTAGCTTCCTCGTTAGCTCTGGAGAACCGGTCTTTGGCTGCTGTTGACGTGAAACACATGGCTCTAGGTGCACTGTTGCAGTGAAGTCACCACAGATTCACAAATAAAAAATTCCTAAATACTGAAATTTATCTTATGGCGAAAGGCTTAATCAACAACTCACTTTGCTTGTAAGCAAAAATACCAAAATTCTGCTTCTCCATTGCCCTGATTGCTACTTTACTCTCTTTTCTATAAACTGCTGTCCATTCTGTCACTGTGAGGATTTAATCATTGACTCTATTTGTGATCCTTGCAAGGAAGAGCATGATGCAGGTTTGAGCAATGATGCCATGTGTTTAATGTTTAGCTGAGTGGTAAACACACTGGAAAGACTGTATGTAAGTGAGTAACTCTGGACTGTTTAAGTTTTGGCTAATAAGTAATGTGGAATCAGAGGTCTGATGCCGGGATACAGCTAATATTGACAATGGAAATGCCGAGCTGGACTAGTGAGGAGAAGACATATAGCATGTCCACATGATTGTGTTACTTTAAACAACATCTGTTTGTGGTTGTTTTGGTGCATCAGAGATCCATATTGGATTTTAAAGGGAGAAAGAACAGTTTTTTCAACAGCAGGTGCCTTCTCAACATTACTTGAGGCCACAGGTTTTACCAGAGTTTACTTCCTTGTTTTTGAAGGCACTCAAACAAGATCTTGCCATCAGTTACAATGGGACTTTTTCCCTTAACACCAAGCTTTGGTGCATGTGTTTGCACACCAAAACCAAACCAAAGCCTAATCTTTATTCATAGCTCTAGCTATAAATTCAAAAAAGCATATTTAATAACTCTGGGTCAAAACTCAGATACAAGTTTGTTTATGGACACACATGCATTAACCTGTATGTCCAGCCGTCCAAGCTAGCAAAACAGAAAACAACCAGATCTCAACACACACAAAAAAGCTGTTTGATGTCATTCAATTCAGTACGCCATAATTCCACTATATATTTATGTAGCTGTGTGTTTGCTGTTGTATTCTCACATATTTAACCTTTAAACCTGAGTAATTTTGGACCAACAACATGAATTAAGAAGAAGGGTTTTATATGAGTGTCTCTATATCTTTGCCTCAGTCTTACAAAGGGCTGGTCATCAAGAAAATGAGGATGCAATACCTGCTTAACAGTAATTAATCATTTGAACGCAACAAGCTGGCAACTAAAAAATTCTCAAGCTGATGGTTTGAAACTGTTTTAAAACTCACTTCTGAATTCTGCTGGTGAGCAATGATTTACCTTGCCTTTCTCTGTCCCCATCTCCACAGATATCCCAATCAGCGTATATCAGTAAGTCCAGTTCATGTTGTTTATTGTACTACTATTCTGTTTCTTTGTCTATATTGCACAAGAAACGCAGTGCCATATTTTGGCTTGTTAATTACGCCACTCATGTCAATGTGCCAATAGATTTGTAAAAGGACTTGAAAGGATGTTTTGTTACAGAGGTATACTTAGCTTGTTGTCATTTCGTAGTGATGTTTACTCCTCTTCTATCTTGTAGACAGTGAATGTAACAGCAATGAAACAGAAACATTGGTAACAACAACAAGGAGAGTCACAATTGGATCAGGACAGCCCTGCAACTTCTCCATTGAGAACAGGACCTCTGAAAATGGAGGAATATCCGGGTTGATTCCCGGAACAGTCTACGAAGTCTTCTTCTACTGTTTGAACTGCAGCAAAGAGGTCACAACAAGTAAGCTTGTTGAATCATTTCAACTGTGTATTAGACCACAGCCATGCGGACGACGCTGACTCCCCTCTCTCTCTCACAGAGCCAGAGGCAATCAGCAATCCCAACATCACTAACATCACACCATCCTCCCTGTCTCTTGCCTGGACTGAGCCGGAGGGAGAGAGGTCCTTCTTTAAAGTACAGTGGACTGATGGAAACCACAGCGTGACTGTAAATACAACGTCAACGTCTGAAACCATCACCAACCTGACAGCTGGGGTCAAGTACAACATAGCAGTCTCTGCGGTGGCACTTGATGGCCATACTGAAGGAGAGAAGGGCTTCGTTTCAAACTACACGTGTGAGTACACCCTTCATTTTCGCTTTCATTTTAAGACATTTACATTGCAGTTTAGTTCCTGTATTTTGACATACTGTATATGTATGAAAGTTAGTATGCTGAAATGTTTTTCCCTTACAGATCCTGAAGCTGTCAGGAATCTCAGTGTCACTGAAGTCACAACATCCTCTTTGTTTGTGAGCTGGACTAAACCAGAGGGACAAAGCTCTTCCTACAGAGTACAGTGGACTGATGGAAATGTCAGTGGGGATGGAAATGTGTTTCAAACGTTTGAAAATATTACTAACCTAACTGCTGGAGTCCAGTACACAGCAACTGTGACTGCAGTGGCAGGTGATGGCCTCACTGAGGGACACAGCGCCACTGTTTCCCAATACACAAGTAAGTATTCAAATATGGTTACTACTGCCTGGAAGTCTGCTGAGGACACCTGGTGGACAACTACATTAATCATTTACTCAAACTCAGGCTACTTGTCAAAAGACATGTAGCACCGGAGGATGACGAGAGAGAGAGAGCCTGTCTGTGATACTGCTGTCTCTGTCATATCAACGCCAGATTAGGTGTTTGTGTCACATGTTAAGGCAGACACTTGCCGGGTGTGAAGACATGATCAAGTGAAGGTATAGCCGATGAGACAGAGATCCTGGGTGAACCTTCAGCTGCATGAAAGCTATTTGATTATGCTGCTGAGGCAGCATTTGACTTACAGAGGAATTTATGAGAAAGGTGCTGTGAAATTATTTCAAAAACGCTCACAGGGCCTGAAGTAGTCAGGAACCTCAGTGTCACTGAAATCACTACAAGCACTACGACCCTAACCCTAACCCTAATAAAAAAAAACAAAAAAAAAACCCTAAAAGATTAAAAGCAAAAATTGAAGTATTATAGTATACTTTTATGTAATTGATATTTCACTTTCCAAATTCTTTCTCATTATACCCCGCTCACAGAGCCTGAAGCTGTCAGGAATGTCACTGTTTCTAACATCACAACATCCTCTATATCTCTGAGCTGGACTGAACCAGTAGGACAGAGCTCCTTCTACAGAGTCCTGTGGAGCAGAGGAGATTTCAGTGACAGTGCACACGTGAATCAAACGCACATAAATATTAGTAACCTGACTGCTGGAGTGCAGTATACGGTATCTGTTACTGCAGTGGCACATGATGGCTTTACTAAAGCGCAGAATGCTTCTGTTACTCAATACACAAGTAAGTAAACACAGATGTAAAAATGTACTGTATGGTTCTGGTTCTGCACCAGTTTTTATGGTGATCCTGGCTATAGTATACCTTATTTCATACTTTGAATGTGTTGCTTTTTTTTTACATGTGGATTAACCTGTTTTCGTAACTGCATGCTACTCTCCTCTCTCCTCCTCTCCTGTAGGACCCGGTAAAGTTAGGGAGCATACTGTGCACACAAACACCTCCTCCATCTCTCTGAACTGGACTTCACCTCCTGGTGAGGTAGCCATGTACTTGGTGGAGTGGAGTAACGGTAGCGTGGTGACGAATCAGACATACACAGATCCCTTCGCTGTGCTGTCAGGCCTGATCCCTGGTACTACCTACACCATCTCGGTCATTGCATTGGTTGGAGATGGTCTGAGGGGAGAGCCTTACACATTCACCTCAGTCACAAGTAGGCCACTTTCTATATGCATGTGTTAAAGTTTCCCAGTTGTCACGAGAGCCACAACCCATCTTGTGTGTTGAATTTGCAGAACCTGCTGCGGTCAGCAGTCTTGCCATCGTTGACTTCACTACATCATCTTTGAATTTAAGCTGGAATGAACCAGAGGGCAAAGCTACCTCATACACAATTCAGTGGGCTGTGGGAGGAGTCAACTTTAGTAACGGGACTACTGACACCTTCTTTACCATCAAAGATTTGAGCCCTGGAACCAAGTACAACATTTCGGTGGCCGCTGTTGCTGTGGATTCCTCAAATGAAGGAGAAAGAACGTTCATCACCACCTTCACAAGTAGGTCAACACTAACATTACACCTCGGCTTCATTTCACCACATATATTTAATTTATACAATCTCCATAAAAATGCTAAAGAATTTTGTTATAACTCTATAATGCAGTTGTAAGCAGATATAATTCTAAATATTTACTAAAGTACAGTCTTTTTCATTAAAGCATAATTACTATACCTAATATAATTCATATATTTTGAGGACATACTGTATTTATAGTACAACTACTGTAAGAAAGACATATCTGCATTAAACTACATCAACTGGCTTCCTTTTTTTTTTTAAATACCCATAAATAGCCTGTTGCAATGGGTTTGTGTGAAATTATTCATGAAAGATTCAGATTAAATATCTCTATTTTAACATAATGTTTATTTGTATATACACAACAAAGCAAAGACAGATTGGAGCAAAGCAACCAGTGATTACAGACTGATCATGTAAACAAGACCAAGTGTGGTCAAGCAAGGCCTGAGATGTTGGACAGAAGATGGAATTCAGTTAAACAAGCCACAGCAACCTGCACTACAGTCAGAACACTAGAGAACAGTACCCTGCTGTACAGTGCGCTGCAGCTCGCCGCCTTCAATAAAGGGCCGCTAGATCTTAAGTACTTTATAGGGGATGGGCAGATTATACTGGATTTCTTCACTATAGAAAAACCATGTTATCGCGTTGTGTTGATTCAGCCCTGCTTCTTTTTTCACAGCAAACAAAGCATTTGCCCTCACGTTTCTGAGATACAGTAATCCTTTTCTCTATTCTGTCAGATTTTACAGAATTGCGGTCAATTGACTAATCAAGAAATGAATGTGCCGATAAATCGATAAACTAAAAAAAAATAATTCTTAGTTGCAGCTCTTGATATCCTAGCGCAGTTTTACTCGCATTAGTTAATACAATCGCTAATTGTGCTATTCGCCATTTTCAACATTGGACCTGATGGTTCAGGAATATAGAAATACCTGGATTAGAACTGTGTGGATTATTAGTTGACAGTACTGATGGTACTGATGTTGCTACATTATGTTTGTAACTAACTTAAGATGCAAAAGTGCTGAATATCCTGTTCTGCTTCTTTAAAATGTGAACCATCCTCAACCCTTTTGTATCACTCAGGGCCTGAGAAGCCTGGGAACGTGATATTAACAGCACAAGGAACTTATCACCTGAACATTTGCTGGACCTTGCCTAAGGGGAGTTTTGAGCGCTATGTGGTGAACATCTCAAACAAAGAACTGAACTATTTTTTCAGTGATGTAACCACAGTCAACAAAGCCAACTTCACTAATTTAGATCCTGGGAGAATCTTTGTCGTCACAGTGACCGCTGTGGCTGGGAACTTCAGGAAGACCTCTGAAGAGGCTTCATTTGCCACTTGTAAGTTCAACGCACTCTACTGTTACAAATATAAAAATTCAGTTATGTTTTCTTGTCAATATATTTGAAAATATTCCGCTGACTTTCCTCACATTTAGGCAATTTTATAAATAGGAAGTTAAACATTTAAAATGCATGTACAGTAACTATTAAAAGTTGAATCTGAATATCCCACTGAATGTAAAGCTAAATATTTAGAAAATATGCAAATAACCTAATGTATCATCCCTTGACTCATTTTTATCTTTATAAATCGGTACAAAAATAATATTTACCTACAGATACCCCTAGGCATTGGGTTACTTACATATTCTCTAAATATTTAGTTTTGCATTCGGCAACACATTAAGAGTCTACATTCAAATTTAACATTGCGACGTAACTTTCAAAATTTGATTTTGAGATTTAGTGATTCAATTCTCTGTTTTCTGTTAATCCATTAGAAATGACATATTCAAATCACATTATAAATATTTTACATACATTTTTTTGTCGAATGTGAGCAAAATTGACCAAATATAGGCAATGAGAGCATTTTAGAAATATAACAGCAAGAAAAATATGAAATACAAAAAACTGAATGTTTTCCATTTGGCACCCAATATAATATATGCTACTTGTTAAATTTTTTGCTTTTTTAAAATTTTTACTCGGTAAATGTTTTGCAGGTAAATGCAGCTTGTTTCAATGGATTTAAACCAATAACAGAACCGATCCGACATGACTAACTTATAGACTATTATAGAAATAAATGATTTAATACACATGTGCTTGTATGTATCTTCCTGTTCTTCCAAGATCCCACTCCTCCTGGTCCAATCGTCATCAGTCTGCAAACAAACTCTTCCTTCCACGTGAACTGGGCAACTCCCGCTCAGATGGATGGTGCTCCTAACATCCGCTTCTTTGTCACCTACCAGTCGGACACTGGGGATATACTGAAAGTAAACACCACAGTCAACAACGCTCAGCTGGCCCAGCTTTTCCCGGGAACAATCTACAATGTTAGTGTAGAAACAGCCGGGCCCCAAAATTTAAGGAGCACTGCCGTCCATAATTCTGCTTCCACCTGTAAGTTCAACAAAGGAGAGGCCAAGTATCTCCTTCCCGGGGAAATTAAATTTTATTTAGCACTTTATGCAATATATGCAGGAGAGCAGTTTTTATATTACATAACATGCATACACTATAAATGAGTGATATGTGATTACTTTTTAATTTGTATTTCTTTTGTCTTATCTCTAGTGCCCAACCCTGTGTTGAACCTTGTAGCTGTCCCTAAAACCACTGCCTCCGTGGAGGTGACGTGGTCATACCCACAGGGATCCAAGGAAAAATATGAATACTTTGTTCAAATCCACAATGCTACGGGGTCACTGTTTAACAAAACAGTGGAGGGAAACCGCACGGTCCTAACAAACCTGGACCCAGGGACAAGATACAATATCAGTGTGACGACAATAACGAGAACAGGAAGTGAATCCAACGAGGAACTGACTTACAGTTACACAAGTAAAGCCACACTAGTGAAGCATTAATAGATTGTGTGCTATCACAACTCCTGAATTGCCTGTCAAACAATTCTTACCCCAAAAATGTAAAATGATAGTCTTCTGCTTTTGTTGTTGGTCTTGCAATACCCTTTTCTGTTTGTGCTGTAGTGCCCAAAGCAGTGACCGGCCTCGTGGTGGAGAATGTGAACACCACGTCCATTCGGCTGTCGTGGACCAGACAGAGCGATTATAAGTCCTCCTACTCCTACCTGGTGATGGCGTGGCAGGACGCCGTGATAGTTCAGAATGATTCAACTGATGTTGAGATGTACACCTTCTTCCACCTGACCCCCGGAGCGCTGTACAGATTTGATGTGTTTACTTCTGTAGACGGCGTCATCTCCATTAGCGAAAGTATATCGAGTTACACAAGTAAGCTCCTGACATGTGTTTTTTGACATGTAGGATTTTGCCCAAAAATGTGACATAAATCAAAACTGCAATCACTAGCTCTTACTTTAAACAGACATTCCAGCAATTACAATTCCCTCTTTCGTAAAGTTGGTGGCAGATTCCAATTCACAAAGAAATTTTAAACTTTTGAGTTCACAGTTCTTTCTAGGGTTTTAACGCGTCTTAAATATTTTACAGAGTTGCACAGTAATTAAATGAAGTCACTGATGAAGACTTAAGGGTTGATTCTAGGGGATACCACATGTAGCGAGATCAGGCATATCTGTAGATACAGTACATTTTAAATGTCATTTATCGGAAAGTTTCAGAAATAGAACGTTTCATAGGCACTGTGTTCATATTCTGTCTGAAATTCATTTCTATATATTATTTAATTGAATAGTTGGTCCAGAGTCGGTCAAACAAAAGAGTTTTAAAGACCAAGAACAAGAAAGAATTAAAGGATATACAATGATACCATCATTTTCCCCAAGGTCAATGTGGTAACACTTTACAATGAGGGTACATTAACATTATTTAATGCTGTAATACACATTTACTAACAGATAATTAATTTGTCAACTAATAATTTTGAAATGGTCTTCGTGTTAACTAAGATACTGATTCATACATTAGTCAGACAGTTAAAAACATACACTTAAGTGCCATTTAAGAGATATGTTATCAATTTTACAATAAGAGTCACAAAGAACGTTAACAAATGGTTAATTCAGGTTATTCAATGATTCATTATGAACGTGCATGATTGCATTGAGGGTGTTTTGTCAAGTGATGAGGTGATACATTTAGAGGCATTTAGATGGGATAAATATCCATCAGACTATTGACAACAGAGTCTTCCTACTCTATTCTTCATTGCCTTTTAATGGGATGGGTCTTCTTTGTCTGTACACTATCTTTCACATAACTATGATGATTATGCTACATGTCTGAAAATGGATAATCGTAAATTCTACAACCTGGAGCTTTATTGCATTTCATTGTATAATTAAACTGTTAGTTAATGGGCATTACTGTGTTAATTAATGTTAATATTATGGGTAGAATCTATTGAATAAGTAATTTAGGTAACATGAGGACTGTCAGTAACTAATAACATGACACATTAATTAACTGGTAGTAAATGCTTATAACTGCATTCACTATTGTAACAAGTACATACAAAAGTGTGTTGCAGTGTTTCTGTGACCTCACACGTTTCTTAATTTATTGTGTGTCTAAAAACTAGATATTGCTTTCTTTTTTTTTCTCCAATTTTTACAGGGCCTGCAGCAGTTTCTGGCCTCACAGTTGTAGGATGTGTAACTGACCTGGCTGTGACTTGGAGTCTTGCGTCTGGGCAGGTGGACTCCTACTCTGTCTTGCTGTTTAGAGACAACCAACAGGAGAAAACGGACATGGATCTGAGCAACAAGACAGACAGCAAAAAGTTTCGCGGCCTGAAACCAGGAGTGATTTACTGTGTGGTGCTAGTGACCAAAACTGGAACCACTGAGACAAACAGTTCAAGTGTTTGCAATGCAACTCGTGAGCATCACAATTTAAAAACTGCATGCTATATGTACAAGTATCCAGTTAATGACTTGTTCTAGAAATGCTTGTAGTCTTTGCGTCAAACACAAGTGAAACTGAATTCCCTGTGTTGTTCAGTTCCCAGTCCTCCTGGCAACATCACGGTGGTGTCCCAGACTGTACATTCCATCAACTTCACTTGGCCCTTTCCGGAAGACATGGACCATCAACAGTACAACTTCAGCGTGTTCACCTTCAATGGCTCGTTTGTGACTGAAAACAACTGGTTTGTCCTGGACAATCTCCAGTCTGGAAGCCAGTACAACATCAGTGTTGTTGCAGTCGGTGTGTTTAGTTATGAGAGCACAAGGGTGATCGCGGAAAACTACACAAGTAAGTAAGATCACAGCATGTTTATTGAAGTAGATTAACTATACTTCATTGCCACATTTGATTTTTTTTTTAATGGCTGCCTTGTCCATTTCAATGATTTGAGTGCTGTTTATCTTCTCTATTTTTTTGCATTATAACATTAATATGAAATAAAAGTGCTTCGTAAGACAAAATACACACCTAATTTTTCTTAGAAAAAATACATTTTGTTTTTGTTTATGTTAGTATTATGGACACATTCTGACATTTGTCGTGATTTATTAGCTGTTTAACTGCTTTATGAGTGAATAATATTTATCATATTAGGCCATTCAGATACATAGGCACATAGATATTGCAATATATAAAAAAGAAAAAAGTTAGCCTTGTTGCAAACCACATATACTATTTACAATATTTGTCCAAATCAGACGCGTGCAAGCACATACCTGTTCCTCATATTGTGTCTGTGTCTTGTCTGATTCATTCTCTCAGGACCATTTCCTGTAACTAATCTGAGACAGACAAACGACACCACAGATGCTGTGACGTTGGTGTGGGAGCAGCGGGAGGAGAAAACTCACTACTCGTATGTGGTGCAGCTCTCAGGTGGCACAGTTTTCAAACGCAACAAAGTCCTGCTCACCACAGACACCATCCCTGGACTCGTCGCCGGGAGCAACTACAGCTGCAACGTCACCACGCAGACAGCAGATGGCACTCAGGCAGATCCTGTGCTGGTGTCCTGCTTTACTCGTATGTATATCCAGTCTAACATACTCTCTGTATGCAGTTAGTAGTAGCAAAATTAAAGAGTTCACTTACCGGGCAAAAGAACTAAATAACAGTGAAACTGCTTTAGTTTCTTTATTTCAAATTTTTATTTTGCTTAACTGGATTTTTTTTCCCCCCTGCACATTAACAGTGCCTGAGACAGTGCAGCCCAGTGTCTCCAGCCAGGGCTCCAATAGTTCACTCCTGGTGTCATGGAGCAAACCTCCTGGGAATGTGGCGTATTACACAGTTCATATAAACAGCACCACCACAGTGGACGAGAGAGTGATAAGTCCTACCAGTGCCTCCTTCCTGTTTGAGAACCTGTCCCCTGGAATTATTTACTCTGCCAGGGTAACCACAAACAGCGGATTCTCCAATGCTTCCTCTGGATTTGTTTCTAATGCCACCTGTAAGTCCGATGCATTTGTTAGATGTTAAACTTTCCCGCGTTTTTATTGATGGTAGTCCACACTTATTGACGTATCAAACAGGTTTTTTTTCGCATTTTCTGCGAACATGATTCAGATCGGATGGTTTCTATTGGTTTCACTGTTGTGTGACACTGGGTTCTTTAAATCTATAATCAGGTTGACATGCACCATCATAGGTACAGCTGTTGCTCAAGCGTTGAGGATGCTTTCAAGGACATGATATACAGTGACATGACAGTGATCACGTCCCTTGCGCCAAGCAAGTGCTTCTGTGGGGCAGCACTTACTGTATATGCAGGACAATAAAAGTACATATAATTACCTATAGTTAAAAAACAGGTAGCACTTTATCATTTGTATTGCATTATGGACATATTCATAGTGTATTATTATGTATTGATAATGCACTTATTGTTTTTTTAACACACATAATATATATCTGATGAGTTTTGTAATACATTAGTGGTCACATATGTTATGTTGTCTGTTGATATAGTTGATTTGAAAGCATTATAAATGTTAATGGATGTGGTCATAAAGCATTATGAACGCTTTACTTTCTAAATACCAGAGATGTGGTTTTTGACACACGTTTTAATGCAGTCAACTTCTATTGTTTGGCAAAATAAATCATAAAGAATTATAAGTGGCAGGAAAGACACATACAAAGTTATCATATGGTCTGAAAATTGACCTGCGCTAAATTGAAATCTTTTTGTTTTTATTTCACATCATGAAAAGCATGCAACCCTTAAAAGTTGACTTTTTTTTTTTTTAACAAGAAGTTGAAGGCGTTATTAGAACGATGTCGCTCCTCTCTTGCAGTCCCCAATCCTCCCGGGCCAATCGACATCCTGTCGAAGACAACCACCTCCATCAATGTCAGGTGGCAAGCAGCTCCTTTGATGACCAACGGTTCATTCGCGTACCGGCTGACTATCACTCCACCGAAGAGACAAGAAGACATACCTGGCCACAGCACCAGTCATGTCTTTGATTCTCTGCTGCCGGGGACTCAATACAACATGTCTGTTTCGACAGTGGGCGCCATGGACTTTGAGAGCAAGCCGGTTGAGATCCATATGGTCACCACAAGTACGGGCTTGGTTTCTATACCTTTTGCTCATTCATATTTGCTGTCGAGTGGCATTGACATCTCTCATGTCTCTTCTTTTAAACAATCAGGACCGTTCAGTGTGAATAATCTCAGCACTTCAACTGAAGAGGAGAGCATCGCGGTCACATGGGTTGACCGTTATTTCAAGGAAAGCTACAGTTACAATGTGACCTGGCAAAGCTCAGACAAGGCCGATAGTGTTGCGGCTAATCACACTATGTATAATATCACTCACCTTGTTCCTGGCACACGCTATAACATAAGTGTCACCACAGAGACCTCGGATGGGACACAAGGTGCCTCCAAATGGATTTCCAACTGCACAGGTGTGGAAATATAAACCTGTTATTTTCATATAGACGGATATTTTCCCATATGTTTTTCTTTTAATTGATAATCAAAAAGTGAATCAAACATAGATTAAAAATTATATTTTTGGTAAGTATATTGTTTTGTTTTGTTTTGTTTAATTTCCCTTCTGTTTGATGCTACAGGTGCAAGCCCGGTGAAAAACTTGCAATGTGAAGGTCCGAACAAAACAAACGCTGAGGTTGTCTTGGCCTGGTCCAGTCCTAATGGCCGATACGATGGCTTCCTGGTCACTGTAATCGGTGACAAGATGTTGAGCCAAAGAAGCCCCTGCTGCAATCACACTGTGTCCAACCTTCTTCATTATACTGTATATAACCTGACAGTGGACACGCAGAGCTGTGGAGCGCCCAGCTATTCTGTGTTTCTTGAATGCAGGACGGGAATTACAAGTAGGATATAAAGCTTTTTGAACTATACAATGGTGTTAGTATTAAATATGTATTGCTGACAGTATCTCTGGTACAAATACAACAGGTCATTTGTGTCGTTTGATCAACTCAGCGTGGATTATATTTAAAAAACACTTCTGGAAAAAATTTTGACCTAGTTAACATTTCAGTAAGGTTTTTTTCTATGGACTGTGTCACACATCATGAGCATAATGATAAATTCTGACAGATCAGATCTTCTACAAGGAACATTGAAGAAACCAATCCTTACAAATTGCCGGGCTAAGGCTTTACATTATAGAAACTAAACTTATCATTGCTATGCATCAACAAATAGGTGACCCAGTAGCTCCTCCTCTTTCAATCAGGGTCTAGTTCAAATGTGTGTGGCTGAATTATTCCAATGTTAGAACTTTCCACTGTGCAGTGTATATTAGACTAGTTCAAAAGTCAGAAGATGACAGAGCAGGTAATATCCGTACATTTGCACATTCACAGATCCTCACAACTTAGATGGGCCACAGGACATATTTGAAACCAAAAATGAAAAAAAATTTGAAATATGTATTTTTAAAAAACAGAAACAAACAATGTCTTGAGAAGGACTGTGAAACATGGAAAAACAGATTTTGTTTTTGCATAATGGTTAGAGTTCCCGCAACCTTTAATGAACATTTCTATGACCTTCTTGTTAAAGCACTTCCCACAATCAAATGTTTTCTCATTCTTAATTTTTTTTTTTTTCCAAAGACCCACCGATTGCAGAAGTTAATGAATCACTGGTTGTGGCGCATCAAAACGGAGACAACAAGTTTACGCTTCAAATTGACTCCAGACTGCTTAACGACTCCAACGGGCCTGTCACGCATGTGGGTGTGCTGGTGAGCCGAGACCTTCCTGGTAGGTAAAAGGTCATGTAATTATGTCACGTAACCCATTAGTGTTGAATTGACCATTTTCTATGCTTTTTTTTTTTTTTTTCCGTTTTGCTGACACAAATGCATGTTTTTAATGTGGACCGCAAGGAAACTAGCAAGGTCATAGAGAATGGGAATCCTTTTAAAACTTAGATTGGGTCAGTATTTGCATTCTGTGATCCCTGTCCTTTCAGGTAACGTGTCTAATTGGAGAAGCTATTTGGGGAACACTTATGATCAGTGGACGGGTAAGGACACTCCAGTATACCTGGCAACAGTCACGCAGGACATCAAACAAGTGCGCAGTGTCAAGAGTTTTCTGACTATAGAAGTCGGAGATGATTCCAGATGGGAGGGCTACAGAAATGGTGCCCTCGTCCCTGGTGAAAAATACCAGTAAGAACAAAAAACATTTTGTGCATAAAAAAATACTTGTGCGTCCGTTTTAAGTAGGAGATTACCTTCTTTAGAGGCTAATTCTGTGTTTTGGAAAATCATTGGCACATGATCTGCCAACCATAACTCTATCAAAATGTAAAATATGTTAATCTCTTAACTGTTTTATCCTGTAGATATGCTGTTGTGGTGTTCACCAGCTTGTCCCTACAAAATGACTTAGTGAATGGTGAGATGTCATTGGTCTCAACAACAAGCTTCTTTCCTCCACTGACACTCACAGTAAACCCAGGTACCATAGTCAGTATATATATACTTCTGCCTTTAAATGCACATCTTAATGTTAGGAAATGCTCACAGTGCAACTTTTTTTCACCAACATTTTAGTCACTGGCATTGCTGTTGGGGCAACATTGGGAGTTTTTTTTGTTCTCTTCATCATCCTCATGGGCTTCATTTTCTACTGGAGAAGGTTTGTCACTGTCATCATCGATGAATGCTGCTATTAAGTTGGCAGCGTGCACCTCATCTCATTATTTATGTACTGCAGGGCATCCAGCAAAGAACAGACAGACATCCAGATTCATTCCATGAGGTGAGATTTTCAACTTTAACAAGTTATTTATCAGTTTAATACAAATGGACAATATATGCTTTTGAAACCCTGGCCCAACATTGCCTTTTCCTCTTGTTCCCTTTTTGTTTTAGGGCTAAAGTGTAAGTATAAATCTTATGAATTAGGTCATTACACCTGCTGAGTTGAAAAGTAGCTAAGATGGTTAAACTGACACGCTTACAGTGCAAAGGTGCACAGCATCTCTTTAAATAAATGTTGAAATTATGTAATGTATTATGACTGAACTGTAGCCTCTTATCTTGTCCAACTTCTGGTGGCCATTTGAGCAGAAGTGTGGCTGTGAGGATGGAGGACTACGAGGTTTACTACAGGAAACAGAAAGCGGACTCCAATTGCGGCTTTGCTGAAGAGTTTGAGGTGAAAAAGAAACATGTGTTCATCAGCTACAATTTATACATTAGTCATTTAAGCAGGTGGTAATTGCTAAGAAATGTTGACATGATAATGTTAATATTTAATCTTCTGTGCATTTCTCATAACTTTTGTAATCACTGAACGGAGTAAACGTTCAAAAAAATTGTCATTTCAATTCAGGCAGCTGTGTGGGAGACTGTTTTACAGGGGAGCGGTAAAGGAAAAAAAAAAGGCAACAGCAAGCAAACTCCACAATAACAAGCCAAATATTTACACATTTTTGACCATTACCTTTATACTCGCTAGGCACTCGCTTCCTGATACATTTAGCTGAAGGAAACAAGCTTTGACATTGCAGTTGAATGACAAATAACTCTCATTAGAGATCGTGCTCAATGCCGCCATGTTCTGTAATGATATGTGTTCCAGTCAGCACTCACACTTTTTTCTTCCTTTCTTTTAAAGGACCTGAAGCCTGTTGGCACAGTTCAGTCGAAAACTCACGCTCTGTCTTTGGAGAACAAGCCCAAGAACCGCTACAACAATGTGCTTCCCTGTGAGTTAAGAGAGCTGTCTCCTGCCCTTTAAACAGTATCGCCCGTCACTCAAGTTGCATCGACTAACATCCCATTTTCAAATCAGTATTTAATCTGTAACAATTAAAACACTCATGCTTCTTTCATTGTAAACACAGCCATGATTATATTCTTTACATTTGAGTTCTTTTCTCACCTCCTAGATGACTCTTCTAGGGTGAAACTCTCTATTATCCATGGCAGTCCATATGATGACTACATCAATGCTAACTACATTCCGGTGCGTACTGACACAAAAATCGTCTCTCACTCAGTTAGTGCTTCAGTATTAGAAAATATCATTTTGCTTACTGCCATGCTGTCTGTCAACTATTCCTCCATCATCCACATTAATGTTTAAAAATGTCTTAGATAACTGAAAAGGCTGAATGTGTTTTTGTGTATGCGGCTGGGCTGTTATTGGGCTTTTATTTGGCAGGGTTACAACTCCAGGAAGGAGTTTATTGCAGCTCAGGGTCCTTTGCCTGCCACAGTCAAAGATTTTTGGAGGATGATCTGGGAGAAGAATGTGCAGACTGTGGTCATGCTGACACGCTGTAATGAACAAGGACGAGTGAGTAGCAACGCAAATACAACACTGAATTTCTCATGCTAAATGTAGGCTGGACCTTAATATCGATTAATTGCCTAATCACGGTGAATTAGTAATGTGCAGGATTTAACTGAATGAACAACCGATCTGAAACTTGTGTAACATGCCAACTAAATGTTGACCTGACAATTATATCAAAAAAGTGGGATAAAAGTTTCTTAAAGCTTATTATTGAACGTGTTATTTTATTTTGTTGATGGTAGAAAAACAATATTTAGCCAATGCAGAAGCAAAGAATTCCTTGAAGAAGTGAATAATAAATAAACAGCTGACGGAAATTAAATAGCTGTTGACTAAAGCTGTTTTTATAGCCACTCCAAAGCAATAAAAGATTCGGATTACCGTGGGATTTCTGTATTATTTTTTGTATTATTTGTACAGCTTAAGGATGTTATACAGGCATTCATTGTATATGTGATGTGTAATAGTGTATGTGAAAGGGGTTTTAATAGATGTGATCTGTTATGAATGTAGTCACAAAGCATTATAATACACTAAATGTCCCCATAATGCATTACAGACACAGTAAACACTGAACATGCAAACTGAAGGCTTGTTAACCAAAGCTTTCTTTTTCCAGGTAAAGTGTGAGCAGTACTGGGACTTTGGCACCAAGCACTTTGAAAACATCACTGTGACCACGACCTCTGATATACCACTTGAAGACTGGACCATCAGGGACTTTAACATTAAAAATGCAAGTGATGACATGCGTCATATACTTAGGAAAAAGCCTTTGGGGAGTGTAAAAATCAACACTGTGTATCAGGAAAAAGTCATCAGCTTTAAGTTTATTCAGCACGTTTGTTTAAACTACTTGTCTAACAGCTATATCAACTGAACAAACAACAGCTGCAATCATACAGCACTACGAGTTTGGAGAAATGTCCCGTTGTGTTAAAACATGAATCCTTGCAGCCAAGAAATTACTGTTTTAAAAAGGCTGTGTCCTCCAGTTACCTTTTGAGCCAAGGATCTGTGAGTGAGTTGAAATGGAAACGTCCACCTGGTATCATTTTATAACTGATAGCACTGGCTGCAATGTGTTAACTTTGTGACTTTCAAGGACAAAGATTAACAACACTGAACGGTCAAAAAATAACTTTTGGGACATAACTCCTGAATTAGTTGAGTTAGAGAGGTCTAACTGGCTACAGATGGTTAATTCTTGACATTTCTAGTTCACATGTCAAGGTTGCTGACAGATCAAACACATTTTTTGGACATGTGTCGGGAAGGAATTGGCGTACAGAGAGGTACACTAAATTGTGTCATTTTGCAGCTATTCCATCACATAGCTACACTACAATGAGCTGACTCTGCGGTTCATTTGTCACACATAGGGTGGCGCTAAATAATGCACATTTTTTTCACACCGAAGGACCTTGAGCTATAAAAAAAAACAAAAAAAACAAAAAGAAAGAAAATCACATTTAGGAATGCTTTTTTTCTAGTTAAATCATGTACTTCCTCTAATTATTAGTGTCCATTCATGAAGATTGTTCTGTCACAACTAATTTGAACGTATGTACATGTTTGTCCTTCAGGTGAAAACAGCAGAGACCCGTTCAGTGCGTCAATTCCACTTCACAGCCTGGCCTGATCACGGGGTACCAGAAACCACCGAGCTCCTCATCAGCTTCAGACATCTGGTCAGAGAGCACATGGAACAGTACTCCAAACACTCTCCTACTGTGGTTCACTGCAGGTCTGACAGAACACGTACGCCTCTGCCCTCAATTGTAAACGGGTTCAGCTCTGTCTGAAACATCTAAAATGTCCTTCTCTCCCTTCTCTTCTCTCTGTTCATCTACACTGTGTGTCCTCAGCGCCGGTGTCGGACGCACAGGGACCTTCATAGCCATCGATCGTCTGATTTTCCAGATTGAAAGGGAAAATGTTGTTGACGTGTATGGCATAGTCCACGATCTGCGCATGCATCGCCCCCTTATGGTGCAGACAGAGGTAGGACACGGTCATTTGCCGTATTTGTCTTACTGCACATGTTGTTTGGAATGGTCAGGATGCTGAGGCTCAGTGGACATTTTGTGTTGGATATCTCCACAGGATCAATATGTGTTCCTAAACCAGTGTGCCATGGACATTATCAGATCAAGAACTGGAACCAATGTGGATCTAATCTACCAAAACACAGCTGCACTCTCCATTTATGAGAATGTTGAACCAAAGAAAGGTTACCGCAGGTACAACGATGCGTAGGCTCCGGGAACCCACTCGTCTTCCTACTCTTGTGAAGGGAACACCTTAGACAAATTGTGTTGTATTTTGCAAACCTGTCACGCTCTTGTCGACAATCTTGTAGCTTTTTAGATTTAAACATCTTTTTTGTCATATTTATTTGGTAGAAATGTTGAATGTTTGATGACGGAGGGACCTGCATATGGAGAACCAATACTCACTGACCAAAAATATGTAGATTTTGAAATAATATATAGAATAACATATAAAGTTTAACTTGGATTCTCTCTTGTGCAGATTTTTATACCACTTTATCTTTATTTGCTCGTTTACTACTGGATATGACTTACTGATTATTAAATGTTTTGCTCAGGTAATCTGTTGGATGCTGTAAAGGTATTATTACACTTTTATAATGAATTGAAGCCTTAGACTTGCCTTATACAAAAATGCTGGTTATATATGTGCCTTCAAAAACTGCATGGTTTAATGCCAACAGGTGCCACTCCTCATGCCTTCTGTTGCCTTGTGGTAGGAACAAGTTAATATATCATATTTTATTGAAGTTTGACAGATTTTCCTGCCACTTCTTTTTGCACCTTTTAAGCCGAATTTAAACTGTGCAGTGCAATTTTTAATGAAAGAGTTTTGTTGGTTTTGTGGATATTTTGTATTTTTATGCGCTTTAGCAAAAAAAATGCACTGGATGCATTTGTCTTTCTACACTGTCACCATTTTTATACTATAGATAAGCAAACTATAGATTAGGTTTTTTAAATCAGTGTCATTGATTCCATTTTGGCCAGTGCTTTCTGAAGGTGTTTGTAACATTTTTGCTATTCAACCCACATTTTTACCTATGTTTTTTTTTTTGCCCTAAAATTTATATGTATACTAAAAGCTCAGGAACTCACACAATAAAAACTGAACATTTTAGTGGGAGGTGTGACATTATATAAGATACAAAAAACTGCACTGGTATGTACTTTGAAAATCACATCCATGTTTTTATTTTTTGATTAATGCCCTTCTTCTCTGTGCATTCCTCATGGAACAATGTTAATTCACTTCCTACTGTATGTGTGATCTGTCTATACATATTTCCTGTAATGTTAAAAGCACCAGAGGAGCACAAGCTTTATTTTCAGCTACAAAAGGGCACAATCTTTCATTAGGCAGGTACTTTTCTTTTCCCAGAATTGATGTCTGTGATTGGTCTGTAGAAATGTAATGTAATTAATAATTGAAAGCACTTATGTTTTTAATGAAAATGAAAATAGCAATATTTACCCGTTTTTTTTTTTATGCTTTCGAAATGCTTTGTCAGATGCTTGCTGGTTCAGTGCAACACTGTAGAAAGAGTTGCCATGAGTATTTCATATTTGTATCCCTTTCGATATGCAAAACAAAATAGGATTAAAGAAGCTATTACATTTTATCAAATCAAATCAAATCAAATCAAATTTTATTTGTATAGCCCAAAATCACAATTTACATATTATCTCGCTGTGCTTTGACAAACTGTACAGATGTGACATTTTCTGCCCTTAGACCCTGGAACCGGGTGAGGAAAAACTTAAAAAACCCTAAACAGGGAAAATACGAAACCTCAGGAAGAACCACAGAGGAGGGATCCTTCTTCCTAGGACGGACAGACGTGCAATAGATGTCACATACATGTACAGAACACAACAACATGATAATAACAGTTTACGTAGGATATAGAAAATATCCATGAGTCCCAGACTCTGTGGAATCTATAAATCCAGGTGCATGGGAAGTGTAGTGATCCAGACGCAGGTGTACTCTGTTGGTCCAGGGGTCATTATAGTCCATGAAGCGAGATCTGAGAGTTGCTGATGTAGTCACTGAGTCCACAAGTATGTGGAATCTGTAAATCCAGGGATATGTGAAGTGTAGTAATCCAGAAGCAGGTGTAGTCTATTGATCCAGAAGCCATTGTGATCTGTGGATCCCGATTAGCTCTTGGAAATCCAGCCTAGGATCCAAGTCACAGGATCTCCTGTCCTAATGTGGCCAGGAGGCATCAAGCAGGCCCACAGCAGCAGTTCCCACCGCGACCTAGAAAGACCTGCAGGATGATAAAGCTTTTCCCCCAGCAACCTAAGCCTATAGCAGCATAACTAAAAATGTAGTTTTAGCCCATATTTGTTTATGGCTATGTGGTGTGTATTTGAATGAGAGTGGGAGTGTAGCTGCAAAAAGCTTCTTTTCCCTCTCACAATCATGTTATAAGTTATAAGCAATCATAATTTTTTAAATATCAGTGTCAATAATCCAGGATGGTATCAATCAAAATGATGCTAATTTGGCATTTTAAAACATTTCTCGAGGTATTGTTATTAAAAAAAAACACGGTGTAACATCTATGGTAGAATAATGGGCCACTGACAAACTGTTAAAGATCAAAAGAAACAAAACAACATCTTGCTACTGCGCATCAGGACTGAGCCAACATTATTCAGAGCAACTTAAAGGCTGCAGGTAGATAAGCGTGCCCTCAAAGGATGAATAAATAATGTCATATCTGTTTCATATGGAGTAGGCTGAAACAAAGGAACTTCAAAACATTTGGATTTTACTTCTCACATCACTTCAGGGAATTTTTGTACAATACGGAGGTGTTGCATACACACAGTTGTCGTCATAGAGACAAACAACCGTCCACACTCACGGGCATTTTAGAGCGACCAATTAACCTAAACCCCAGTTTGCATGTTTTTGGACTGTGGGAGGAAGCAGGAGTACCCAGAGAGAACCCACGCAGACACAGGGAGAACATGCAAATTCTGCACAGAAATGCCCTGACCCGGAATCGAACCCAGGACCTTCTTGCTGCGAGGCGACAGCGCTAACCACTGCACCACTGTGCCACGTGTTTGTTTCAATAAGCCTAATATTATACATCTTAAATAGTATGCTCCCCAATTTCACTATCTATTACCTCTGCTTCACTCGTTTCATATCACTTGCATCCCAAAGTTTGACATTATGACAGAAGCCCAGCCTGCAAATGTAAAATTAAAATTGATCAAAAGATAAATGGGTAATAATGATTTCAAACAGTAAACCCACTATACTGGATTACTTTTGTATTTATCAAAAAAATTAAAATCTCAGACATGGGCTTGTGCGATGCAAACGTGAAGGAACACACAAATACACAGATACACACACACATATATGAGTCTTACTCTGGCCTTGTTTAAGTTAAATACTGTAAAGTTTACACCAAAACTGCAGGAGGGCTTGTAGACTTGACTCTACAAGCAGATTACCGTGTGTATAGCTGTTAACGTCTGGCTGGTGTTACAAAATTAACAGGCTTGTATTTTATCGCTCATGGTTTTATTTACCAATTTGGATTGACATTCAGGTTTTTGCAAGCTACACTGGCCCAGGAAATAAAGCAAAAAAAACAACCAGTCCTACTTCACCAGTCGGTGACTTTTTGAGGGGACACATCAGCTAAGATGCACAAACTTTTCTTGTTCTGGTTTGAGGATATAATCATCTTATAAAATGTGATGCACTGTTACTAATCGACAGTTTATAACATACCTAAAAAATATTTCGACTCAGCCACCTACAATGTAAAATTCCATTAATATATCAGTGATAATAATCTAATATAATTTTTATAATATTGATGAGGTTCATTATGCTCTCTAACAGGAACTTTTACTTTTGATACTGTACTCCTGTACTTTTATTCGAAGAAAACAACAACAAAAAAACCCTGCAATTCATTACTGCATCTCTAAAAAACTGAATTCCAGGGAAAAGTTTTTTCTTGTAATTTGATTCAAAAAGTTAAGTTTTTACATATCCTATATTGATTGCAGTTGAAGTGAAACATTTCAAGCATTTATATTATAATTTTAATGATTATGGCTCATACAGTTAAAAGGAAACATTCTAATATTTTTAGATGTGTTTATTGTTTCTCTTTATTTTTGAGATGTAGGCTATGCTATTAACAATACATTTATTAAAAGTCAAATAAAAGCTTAATTAAATAAAATTTTTGATGTATAAGAATCACTAGTAAATAGTATTTTACAGACATATGGTGATTGAGGATTAAATAAATGATTAGAACAAACAGAAATACTGTAAAATACTAACAACATAAAACATTCTAAATTGCACTTTTATAGGAAAAATGTAGATTTCTGCTACATTAGGTTTAAGTTGGGGTTAAATACAGTATTGTTATATACAGTACATCTATATATATTTTAAAACCCTTACCCAAAGGGCAACTTGGAAGAATTAAGAGTGAGTATTAATCCTGCAGTATTGATCCACCCATCCCCACTGTAGGTAATAATTATCAGCATAATAAAAGTAAAACACTTGAGATATTTAAGTTTATGTGTAATGAATCTACAGTATTAAACAACGACGGTCTATTCTTTAGTACGCATCTCCGATAGCTCCATTCAGGGGGTGCCGTGCGCTGCTGCGGCCACAGGTGTCGCCAGAGCTGTCCGTGTGGCAGCCAGCAGCCAGATGAGCCGCTGCGGGGAGATCCAGTCCACTCCACACTCTCCATGTTGAAACAGAGCAACTTCTCCTCCAGCCGACTCCCACCGTCTGCCACAGCCTGTTCGCTGCCGCCCCCCCCGCAGCCCAGCTGCCACGCTCAGCCCCGTGCGATGACGCTGGACTGGGAAGGAGACTCAGACACAGCTGTATGACCGCGGCGCACGTCGACACAGAGTAAGTTTGCTTACATGAACCCGCTGCCGTTTTGCATCGCGCCAGCGTGGCCAGGAAAGATAACTTAGTCATTAATCGAGCGTCTCCTCGGTTTCCTCTACTAACGTGTGTTTGTATGTGCTAATTTACGCTAGCTTGCGGAGCACCGGTAGCTGTAGCGCAAACTGTCTCTAGAACGAGCCGGTTTTTTGCCCTTCCGAGGGGCATTTAGTAGTTTTGAGCATCACGGCATTGCGATATTCGGGAAAATGTGGTGAAAGGCGGCAGTGACGTTATCTGTGTGTGCGCCTGGCGTCCCGTCTGGATGGGTGGTAGCTAACGATCCAAGCTAGCCCCATAAAGTAAACCCTCATCGGCACGTTAGCAAACCATTCCACATGCGGCTGCCACTTGACTGTCACTGGCATGCCTTGCAACCATGAACCGTGGCTATGACAAGCAAGGGCAAACACATTTGGGTGATTTTTACGTATCGGTTCGCTTTACTGCCACCCGCTCCGAGTGTAGGTAACGATGAGCTGGACTGGAAATATGGGATCATATTTGTGGACGCGTATTTATTTATGTAGAGCGCTTGTGGGAGGTCCTTTCAACCAACAGCCATTGCTCAAAAGAGAGTCATGGAGTACTGCATGCAGTGTCAGAGCATAAGACACAGTGCATTGTGTGACTTTTCAAAGGAGAAGCTGGCAAATGTCTTACACAGTATGCAGGGCACCCAGAGACACCCCAGACATGCACCAAATCCAGTGCTGCTGGTGTAATAGTACAGCTGGAACCCCTGACGCGTGTGACCAGCACATAATGAGTGTCAACAATTTTTTGTGCCCTTAAAGAATATTTAGTGCACTAATGTTGAGGTTCTTTTGAATCGGATCAAACGTTGACACTTATCATGGGAGTAAGATTTGTGATATGAACTGCATATTGAAATTTGGCAATGTGGGCTTAATGCAGAAATATTATGTGGCATTGGTACAAATGTTCCAGTGTAGGGATGGACCGATCAGCTCAAAAACAGTATTGGCCGATACTGATGTGGTTGAATGGTATCAGTGTATTGGTAAATGTGATGGCATTCACTGACTGTGGCTTTTAATAATCTGTTGGCACTGGCTGGTTTATGACCTTGTTAATGGGTCCATGTGTTTTTTGTGTGCTATTACACACATCATAACTGAAATAAGCAGTTCACATCATGGCTGACGATTTCTGCCTTCGTTCTGCAATCAACCAGTGGCATTCAGAAAACAAATTTTGAGCCAAAGGAACCAATGCTGACTTGACACAAAAGAATATCAAAATCGGTATCAGTTATTGTTATGAAGAAAATAGCCAATATTCACTCTGAGAGAGTAAGAATACAGGCAGTATTGGAGTCTTACAAAAAAAAAAAGTAATATGGTATCGGCCCAGACTTTATCTATTGGTGCATCCTTGAGACATTTTATATCACAACAGCCAAGTCTTGTTTGGTTTCGTTAAAAAATTGTTCCATCACATAGCGAGCACTGGAAGTTTTTGTTTTTTCTTGCTAAGTACACAGTTTCCCCTAGAAATGTTTCAGGCCCTGGGGCAAGAGCTAATAGAGACAATGCACACGTACCAAATTCATCTGTCATTTCCTCCCCCACATCTGTCCTTCTCCCTTGCTCCCTATCTTTGCTTTGTTTTTGCAATATAATCACAATGTAGATCAAGAGATAGTATTTCATGAAATAATGTCTATGAAAAATAACCACACACCTCATGATTACTTATTGTTTTGATAGTCCTGTGGATTATAGAATATCTAAATACCAAAACAACAGTTTTCAGCTAAAAAACTATGTATTTAGGTGTTCAGTAGTGTTGTTGATTGATTCAGACCCAAATCTTGACATTTTCATGCAAAGAATGTAAATTCTACATAGTGTGATAAATATGCACAGTGATTACCTTCTACAGGATGAAATCTTTGACGGAGGTGACGGCTGTGGAGCAGGAAAACGCTAACACAGCCGTTCAGTCTGCACTCATCGCTCACATTCTGACAGACAGAGTAGACAGGGATTCATCATTCTGAATGTCCGTTCGTCCACTGCTTACATCTAAGTTTTGTCTCGTCAACGAAAATTTAACGTACAGTGTTTGTTTTTAGTGATCTATTTTTAGTTCTACAACATCTCGTCTTCATCATGTAACAAAGGATGAACATTTTCATCATAGTTTTCATTAACACAATTAGAACTGCTAGAATTGTTGTGGGCGATTCTCTGTGTCTCACTCCTCTGTGTCTGTTTGTTACTCGCGTTTGAGTGTAGCAAACATGAAGCAGGAGCTGAATTGCGTGAAAAGCTGTCATGAGTCAGGTCGCTGCTGCCGCTTTGCTAAAATAGCAATATTCGAGGAAAATATCTATAGATGGACATTTTATATTCAAACAATATATATGGTCATATCGCTCAGTCCTACAACTGAGTGAAAAATTGACCATCCTGGCAGCCAACCAGGACTTTATAATGGTAAGAGAAACCCTGATACATACAGTATCTGGGTCAATTTTTTAAACAAAGATTTTTAAAAGGATCCTTTTCAGCAATGTTTGCTTGTGTTTAGTATTTATAGAAAAAGATTTTATCTTTGTCAGATTCTTGATGCAAAAATTCAGCACTGGTGAAGAATACACTCTCTTGATGAGGTTGACTAATTGTGGAGATTTTACAGTGCCACTTTGCCTGATCTATCTCTGTCCATTCGTAGTGTAGACAAAAATAGAGGAAATCATTCTCTTTAAGTGTGTGGTGTTATGCAGACATGGGTGTTACTTGAGTTGAGAATAGTACAGAAGTGCACTTCAGTTTCATAGTTAAAAGGGTCACTGGAATTTGTCATTCAAAATAATAGAAACAATAATCACAGGGGAGGGCAATCCAGGCACAAGAGGAAATGATTGCCAGAGTGCTGGAAATGAAATGCCAGGTTATGTTTTGGAAAATTACGGCTGAGTTAGATAAAGGACTTTCATGGTCTTTCTCTTATTCCCTACTTTCTTGTTTTGTCAAAGCCATGCAAAGTCCTCATTTGCTTTGTCGTCTCAGTTTTTCTGTAATCTGTTTGTATCAGTTGACTTCATTCTTATATTGGGTTAAATTCACTATTAGGATTCTCTGTCAGACTTGCATGGAAAAAAATTGATTCTCTATTGAATGACCGCAAAATGTCAGCCTGTAGGTCGGTGTCAACACTGTGGATGGTAATGGTAAGCATCTAATGGTCATCAATACTGTGTCCAATGGAAATACTGTAAGTCATGAACTCAATAACAGCAGATACTAGTCCTATTTATAGGGCCTGAGCATGGAATGGTGCAAGGAACCTTTAGAAATGGAAGGAATTATTGTTATTATCTCTAGAACCAGCAAGAAATTGCAATTTCGAGGGCTTTGTCATGCTTAAAAATGGGACTAATTGGCTCGCAGCCCCTTGTAAAGGCCACTACTTGCAGCAAGTTTCATCTAGACATTTGAAATTTGGTACACATGTAGATCACATATAGATCACTTTTGATGACCTCAATCCAACAGGATGTTGGCCATTTTGAATTGAAACCTAATTTGCAATTCGCACACCTTCAGAAAGTTCTCCTAGAGATTTTATCTAAGCCACTGCAACTTTGGTCAGAACAGTCTTGACACCGTCAACATGTTTAAAAAAGTTTTGCTATTTGAGTGCTTGTGAATT
The DNA here is from genome assembly GCA_001698575.1 of Mola mola. Taxonomy (NCBI): domain Eukaryota; kingdom Metazoa; phylum Chordata; class Actinopteri; order Tetraodontiformes; family Molidae; genus Mola; species Mola mola. The sequence goes on along the minus strand of KV751367.1, from coordinate 3,630,689 downwards.
AAGCTATTGGTGTAGTTTTAGTGACTGAGAAAATTTTGATGTTCATAAAACATTAAATTTTTTCCACAACAAACCCAGAAAGAACTCATTAGAATCCCCTTCAGGGTATGTCATCTTCATTGGAATATGAACGGCATCACATTCACATAAATCCTTTAATGTCTTTGATGTTCCTGCACAGAGCGTATATTTTTCACAGATCACAGCAGGAAGAATGACTTGATCTTTTTCTGTTTACATCTTCAAGTGATCAGAAGGCGACTGAGTGTTAGTACGTGGCAAGGTTCCTCAAATAATGCCCCAAAGATGACTTGGGTGTTTGGTAATGAAGGACTAAAAAAGAGGCATTCACCAAAACAGCTATGTATCGTCATCCTGTTTTTAACATGTTTTAACAATGACAACTATAGATGTGTTCAGCTGAAAGTTGCCAGTTCACTAGTTAACCCAAAATGTCAGTATCAGTTAGTGCATCTGTCTTTTTTACTCTTAAAACTGAAAATGATCACAAAACAAACTGAAAACTCTGGCTTTAGACCCAACATATCAACCAAGTGATCGAGCTTTGTAGTACACCCCTCAGATCCAGCCCACACTTAGCAGAACTGAAGCTGACTGAAACAAGTCAGAAGCAATGGATTGATTTTCAAGAGTGTTTTGTTAGTGTAGATACGCCCACGAAACAACCGTGGTTCAAAACATCAAAGGTAAGATCTGTTTTTTAACTAATGATTTTGCTGCATTAAATCTGTTTTATACCTACTCTGTTTTTGCTTTCTATGTACTAAGTTTTGGTCGTAAAGAGGTGCCGTACGCTGTTGGAATTAGTGTAGTTGGCATGAAGTGCGTAGGGGTGCGAGGGCCCGTTCAACACTGTTTTGATCAAGTTTTTGTTGCTTTAGTTACGGTCTATTGTCTGTTATTAGATTGAGTTTTAATGCTTTATAGACAATTAATACTTTTTACCTGGATAGCTTTTAATAATGATGGGGGGCTTCTTTTCTGATCTGTGAACACTCATAGTCTATGAGTCATGCCATGTGACAGTCCACATTGCACTAATCAGGTGGGGATATTAAATGGTGTTGGTCCCTAAGCCTTAATTAGATCTGTGGCTTTGCTCTGCTATGAATGACAAACAGGGAGAGAGAACAGTCCTAAATGAGAAGAGGGTGGTGAGAATTTGAAAATCTGTTTCTTTGGGTAGTTAGTGCTGTTTGGCAATCACTGCTTTTCCTAACAGGAAGAAAAGCAACAGATGTCCCAGCTTCCCTGCCGTGCTGTGAGGAATTTTCACGTCCAAACACATGCTGTACATCTAATTCTGTATGAGAAGCTATCCAGGGCATCATGGTGGCCTGTGGGTTTAAGACACTGACTGTTTAATTGCAGTGTCCCTGATTTCAGTCCAGCCGGAGAACGCTATTATAGGTCATCTCTCCACTCCACTCGGTTCCAGTCTGGCCTCTAATATCCACTCTAAGAATATAGCCATCCTGTGTCATTTAGGTTGAGCACTGCCTGATTTTATATTGTTAAATGAACAGTTAGATTATTCCTTTTTTTTTTAGAAAATAGGGAAGAGTCACGATATTCAAATAAGAAAATAAGTGAAAATAAGGGTGGTGTGCTAACTCGGCATGTAATGCTCAATTATCACAAGTTAGCAATGACAATGCACGATCACGTTAGAGAAAAATACCCATGTGAAGGAGGTGGCCCATCAACTGATCAGCTATGGCTATCTTTGACATACATAACATTTAATTAAGTTTGATAATACGGGTGGCTGTGGCTCAGGTGGTAGAGCGGTCATCCAGTGATCGGAAGGTTCGATCCCAGACCCTGCAATTAACATATCGAAGTGTCCTTGAGCAAGATAGTAACCATGTTTACATGGACACAAATATTCGGAATAAAGGGCTGATCAGAATAAAAATGCTTCATGTAAACACGTCAATTGGAAGATTCTGATCCGATCTGGTTCATTCGGAAAGAAATTATATTCCGGACGAGAGGAGTGGTTTATGCTGATCCTTATTCCGAACCGCGTCCATGTACACACTTATTCCGATTGCGACTTCCCGTTTGGGTAAAATTACCCTCACTGCGCATGTGTGCCGCTCATGTCCTCCTGCTCTCTCCTCCTGTAACACAAGTGCATTATGCATTGCTGAGTCTGTAGCTTGATCCCAGAGAACAGTAGAAACAAAAGTAGGGCTTTCGGAGCGTGCAGGTCCGATCTTTAGGAGTGCCGAGTTTAAATTGCAGGGAAATGCGCGAAAGTGCAAAGTGTAACCACATCGGTGTTTGTTTACAGTACGAGCGGAAGTACAACTTCTTCTTCTGCAGTTATTTTAAGGAAAAAACAAATCTGCGCATGTCAAAATGCGGTTATTCTGATTAAAGCCTGGTGCATGTATACGCACGTCATGATCAGATTATTTGATTTAGCGTCCGTATAAACAGTGGATTCAGATTTTCCAATCCCTCAAATTTTTAATCTGATTAAGAAATTTTCGCATGTAAACATAACTACTGAACCCCAAACTCCTGCTAATGCTGCGCCATCAGTGTATGGGTGTGTGTGAATGGTTAACGCTCCTGATGAGCAGGTGGCACCATGCCAGGTAGTCATGCCACAAGTCTATGAATGTATGTGTGAATGGGTGAATGCAAATCCTGTAGTGTAAAATCACTTTGAGTGGTCAACAATGACACAAAAAGTGCTATATACATATATATATGTAGGACATTCACCGTTTACATTTCATAGAATATTTGCAGATCACACAAACGATAAATTTCATGCACTTTTCTTAACTGTGTTGCTGATCAGTCTCTGTGGCAAGTACAGAAACGTGATTATTATTTAATTTCCACTTTATTATTTTGTGTTGTTGGCATAAAGATTTATTTTGTTTTGCTTGTCCTTGAATAGTCAGGACTGGAGATGTAATGATTCACACAACTCACGATTTCTTTAGATTCACTTACTGGTCTCATGATTCTTTTATGAGACAAATTAGGAATGAAAAAGTGTCTTTTCATTATTTCTCAGACAAAAGGAGAAAATATTGTAATTTTCCTTATCTTTGATAGAAGTTTGATAGAAGTTGCAAACTTTACCAACTGCAAAACAATGCACATTTTCTTTTCTTTGTAAATAACAACACTCTTTTGTCTTAAAGCTGGAGTTTGTAACTCCTGGGAGGTAAGCATGAGAATCCTAAAGGAACTCCGCTCTGTAGCTCCAACCTACCCCTTTAGATGGTTGTTATGGCATTTTGGCAACAACTTCCCTCATGGATGAAACTGCTTTCCTTCTTCCAAGCTTCCCTTGTTAAAATGACTGGCAGCAGTGAGGTATCGCAGTTGCAATCAGGATACCTAACCTACTGTACACAGTGTTGTTTTTGTCACAAAGCACTGTGTCACTCATTTTACTGGGGTATTCATTCAGCAGATTCGAGCATGACTGCTTTGTGTTCAATTCAAGGTTTGTGTTGTAGCTGAAATGATGAGTATTTGTCCCACAGCTCTCATTCCTTCAAATGTTACTGATGTAAGTAGTAATTTTGCTGTTTATTCAAATCTAATTGTTCTGAATTGTTGTCATATCGTGATATAAATTCTGTTATTATTTTTATTATTATTTTCCCTCAGTGTGGGGTGACGAAACAATTAACTCTGTAGTATGGTAACGTTCCTGTGGTGTGCTTCTGCTGTTGCGTTTAGCAGTGGTGCCACTGTGATATCCCTTGATGACTTAGAGAGCTCCACATTGTTGGGTCTCTGTCTTAACACTTCCACATATTTGGTCATAGTGGATGAAGAAAGATTTTAGCTGCAACTTGCTCTCCTTGGTCACCCATGCTTTGTCCGGCTACAGCCATGATCCATTGCAAGGCGCCAACCTACTGTATTTCATGTAAATTGACATTTGTACAGATAAAGGTGCGACTCTAATATTGGAACTTTCCTACTCTAGTGTTAGGTGATAAGGAGCTCAGAGCTGTTCCATTTCCCCTGAGACCTAAATGCTTTCCCCAACATGTAGTGGGTGAATCTAGGCTAATACTGCTCCATGTTGAATCTGTCTCTGCCCCCAGAGAGCAAACATACTTTTAGCAGGCTTTATTGTGCCAAGATTCCATTCTCCGTTCATGAGTTTTTTTTCTTTTTTTTTTTTTTTTGTCTCAAGTTATTTTACAGCTTCAAGTTGGCCACAATTTTCACTTTTTTCCCCCAGGAAAAAAATACAGCAATGCGGACATTTCCACGGTTATGGTATCGCTACATCTTTCAGCTGGGATGAAAGAGATCACCCAAAGTGACCTATAAAGTGTGTTCAATGGTCACATACTAGGGGAAAATATAAAAGCTTTTAGCCGAATGGACCCATTATTTGTACAGACAATACTTCATTTTATTTTTCATTAGTTCTCTATGCAAAATTCAAATCCCTGCTGTTAGCTATTCTTTATGATGGCACAATCATCAAAATGTGTTGTAATGTAACTGTACCTTATTAATCTGGTGAAGCAGATTTTCATTTTCTCATTACTAAAGGACATAAATAAGAGCATTTTACAAACAATTTGATATTTCTGTCCTAAAATATTCATGCATATTGTAGTACTTTTAATGTACTTGATAAATGAAGGGACAGATTATTAGTTTTCTTATTGTGGTTTCCTTACCAAATCCATAAATTTAGGCTTTTTAACCTCAAACTATCATTAAAACCATTTCCCCAGTGTTCTGCGATTGTGTGGGTGCACATTTGTTTCTTGTACACTTTAAAATGCTTGTGAAAGTGAGGTCACTTGTGATAACCTTTCCATCTTGAGTAAAAGTCCATCCATCCATCCATTTTCTACCACTTATCCCGTTAGAGGTCGCGGGGGGGGCTGAAGCCTATCTCAGCATCTTCGGGCAAAGGCGGTAAAGTACTGAAAGAAATATTGTGAAGATAATTTGTTAGTTGAAAGCACTGACAGTTTGCTTGCATGATGCATTAAGACAGAATTTCCACTCACTACATTTTTGAGTCACTAAACAGAAAAAGACTTCTTTCTGTCTCTTGCTTCCCATGTCCTTAACACACATGCTTACAGACGTACAGATTCAGGTCATGTAGAGTTTGTGACTAACCTCCTGACCTCCTGACATTTGTTCCTAGGCTCCTGGGTATTGTGTGTGTTTTTCTAGAGCATATAGATCTACTGCTTTTCTTTTCAACAGAGGCAGTAGCATAGCGGCCATAGCATTCTCATGGTAGATAGTGCCTCTGCAATCGATATCCACCTCTCACTCCTTTCTACCTTAATGTATATAGCTGCTGCTTTTGTAAATGCTCTTTTTTAGACTGGTCTGAACCTTTTCACTTTGGGGTAATTGTAGGTACAGTTTGAAAAAAAATGTGTTTTATTGCAATGAATGTCTTGCTAAGAGGCTTTATTATGTCATGGTTTTAACATCCGCCTGTTAAAACCCTATTGGATCACCATGGTGCTGTGTGCAGACAGATTGGGTCTAAATTTTTGGCATCAGTGTGCTTATGTTTTCATGTCATGGCATTTCATTGACTAGAGACAAATGAATTAATATTGTCTAATACTTTGTTCATTTTTGAAAACGAATGCATATGCTTCATCATGCATGTTTGAAACTATGTATTATTTGTATACTCTCTTTTCCTAATGGAGTGGTCAGGTGAGGGTTAAGAGTGACACTATTAAATTATGCTGAAAGAAACCTTGTGACTGAAGCATAGCTGTTTTTCCCATATTACTCCACTCATGCATTGCCTTAACCCTCCATAAAGACCTCGATTTCAGGGTATAGACAGTTTCCATGTCATGTGACGTCAGACTTAAAGTGATACTCTAGCTCATATCTATCTTTTTAGTGTTCAGTAGCATACCCTTGTATGTGAAATGTGAATGTCAACACCACTGTTTCCCATTATTTACCTAGACTTTGGTGACCCCTGCTTATTTTCGTAATGAGACAAACATATTTTAATGTGTGACGAGCATTAAAGCTTTCCATGGCTTTTGTGAAACATCTCGAGCCCTGTGCTTTACACATTCACTCACTTTTTCACAGACAGTCACACTCACAGCAGAGATGGGTGGCCCTAAATAATCCATACCTCCCCTTACTATCAAAGTGGGTGTAAATATTTACAACTTAAATAAGAGGGTGATGTGAGATTATCCTTTTGGTCTAGAAAAAAACTATCCATGTGTGAATAATGAGAGCTACTATTCAGGCAAACTTGAAACAATGAATATCAAACATTAAATGTTATGTTCTGTGCTAGATAGTGCACATATCTTTTGTCTGTCTTGCTAAGCTGGGTAATACATCTCTTGATCTGATTGTGTCTTGCAGCCACTTCAAGAACAAGCTGAGAGCGGAGTAAAACAAATTCTGTTTGATAAAGGCGAACAGTGTTGCTGCTTGGTAAAGATGCCTGTGTCAGTCACAAACTACATTTATGCACTTGCACAAAACTGAAGCTTATACTTTCCAATAGTAACGTTTGTGGAACAGTCCAAACAAAACTCGTGATAACACCCCTCACAGGCACAAGATTTTTATAACAATTACGTTTTAGTCTTTCAGTCAAGGTTTATGTAGAGCTCTGTTTAGAACATAAACTTGCCAGAACAATTGTGCAGTTGTACTACCAAGCAGCGAAGTCAAAGCTGAGTTTTAGATTTTAATATTTCTTACATTTTATATTTTCTACAATTTTTTTATCTTTTCATCAGAGATGTTATATTATTTAAGACCTAGCCTTCTGATTATTTTTTTAAGTGCGTTAGATTTTTGCATTCAAAGGTGAAAACATAATTTTCTTACTTGAGATTATCTTTCTGTTGATGGTCTACGGGCCACCTACACAGTCCTATGGGAAACATCGAAGAGGTTTTTAAGATAAGATAGGATAAACTTAAATGGGGAAACTTACTTGTCACAGCAGCATAAGAGTCAAGGGTACAGGTAAAAAGTTGCAAGCGATTTCAGTACAAAAAAATATAGAAATCTAACATATGGTAAAAATAGATGAAGAAGATAGAGAGTTCAAAAATAAAATGCAATGGAAGAGATGTATGGACTATATACATTAACTACCCCTTGTAGACATTCAGGTAGGATTATTGATAACACACATGTTGTGCAATAAATCAAGTACACAGGTATTGCACATGAGTGTACATGATGAGTATATTGAATTATAAATATTGCTCAATGGCGTTAGACTGCGGGTGTGTAAATAAGTATATGGCATGTCTAGGGTTGAGTATAGTTTGAATTTTAGCAATTCCAATTCTGCTTTTCGATTCTTGTAAACCATTCTTGATTCTGATTCTTTGAGGATCACGGTCAAAAAAATGTTACGTGGTTATTTCACAGAAAAAAAATTAGAAACCTTTCCACAAGTTGACTCATATTATTCATATTACTGTATTACTGCTATAATACAGTTTAAGGAACACCTAAAAGTTACAGTTACAGCTTAATTTGGTTTCTGTTATTAAATTTCATGTTTTAATTATAATATCAAATCAAATGTTATTTGTATAGCTCAAAATCACAAATGACAAATTGATTCATTGGGCTTTCGCAAACTGTACAGATGTGATACCCTCTGCCCTTAGACCCTCAAAACCGGGTGAGGAAAAATTTAAAAAACCCTAAACAGGGAGAAATCTCAGGAAGAACCATGGAGGAGGGTTCCCTCTTCCTAGAACAGACAGATGTCTAATAGATGTAGCTTGTATAGAACATAACAACATGACAGTAATAGATTAGTAAGAATGTATGAGTTCATGGGTCTGAAAATCCAGATGTATTGGAAATCTCTTAACCTGGAAGCAGGTGTAGTCTGTTGGTTCAGGAGTCACAGTGGTCCATGTATCCTGATTTGTGTGTTGCTAATGAAATCTGTAAGTCAAAGAGTATGTGAAATCCATAAATCCAGAGGTATGTGAAGTCTATTGGGCCAGATGCAGGTATAGTCTTTTGGGCCAGAACTCATTGTAATCCATCGATCCAGATTTGCGTTGGGCAATTCAAGTCACAAAATCTCTTGTCCTAATGTGAGCAGTAGGCGTCAAGCAAGACAGCTCCCACTGTGACCTAGAAAACCTGCAGGATGATAAAGCACAAAGACTCCGGGGAAGAAGTAAAGTTAGTGTAATGTTTTGTTAGGATATCGACATTTAGAGGTGCAGAGATGCAGTCAGAAGGGGAGGAGAGGAGAGGAGCTCAGTGTCAGTCCACACTGACAAATTGATACTGCTCGTCTGGCTCTTAATCCATTTAAGAGTACTACTTGAAGTTAAATCACTTGAGGTTTAAAAATTGTTTTGGTGGGTACTAAGCGTGTTGGTGGAGAGCACAGTGGAGGACACATGAGAAAAGTTAGCCATAAAGTCCTCTATGTTAGAAAGCGTTTCCTGTCAGAGAGCACTTATTAGGAAAAGTCACAAAGCTTGAGGAACCAGGTAACTGAATGAGTTTTACGTAGGGCTTTTTTCCTGGAAACTCGCTTCTGGTCCTGAAGGACAGTGTTTTCCTTTTATTTATTCATTTTCAATAACTATTTTACCCTTTCAAGGCTAACTTTTTCAATGTTCTATTGAAGCTCAGGCATGGGCCTGCTTGTTTGGTCGGTCCAGTTTATGTTACTGCAGTACTGTGTAATTACAAATAGGGCTATAGCGGTGAATGAATTTCCCTTGTGGTGATTAAGGGTGGCTTAATAGTGTGATATGCAATATTATTGCACCCTACCAATTTTATTTTGGCAAATTTTTTTTTGTAAAGAGTATCCTACCTACAGTGATGACGTTAAAAGACAGCGTTTCTTGTCTCATACTCGCTTAACATGTTTAAAAAAGACAGATGACAGTTTAAAAAAATATTTTTCCTTTATTTAAATGCAGAATGTGGGGTGGCAAATGTGCACAATAAGAACGATACACCCACACTTTCTTCCATTAAGAAAAGAAGGACTGAGCTTCCATATGTTGAAAGCTTATTGAAAATTAGAATGATTATTTATTGGTAAATTAACCAAAGGATTAATCGGCTAAACAGAAAATAATTGTTAGATTAATCGAAAAAAATAAGCTGTTAACTGCAGCCCTACTCAGGTTAAATCTTAGTTTAAAATAATAACACATTTTCTTAAAGTATAAAGAGTAATGCCTCTTTTCTTCTCAAATACATTATAAAACAGCAAAATACAAGGCATTGAATATGATAAAACATGCTGTACCCTAAAACATAACCATAATATTTATACCTGGGTTGTTATGATCTTGTTTGGTGCGAGGAAAACCAATACATTGGCGTGATGTTCCTTGCGGCACTCCGATGGTGCGCTCGTTGCACAAATACAAATGTACTTGCAGGCCGATCTGTAGAAAAGAGGAGATCTGCCTTGGTTGTCGTGCCACCAGCCAAGTGAGACTGTGTTAGGATCTGTCGGGTCTATAGGTAGCAGGTGAGGTTGGTATCAGCCCAAACCTCTTGGGTATGGTTGTGCCTGCAGGAGTGCTTTGCCATGACTGCAAATGCTCCCAGTCCTTGGCGTAACATTCGGTTTAGCCCCCAGTGTAATCTGTACTTCTCCCATCTGAACATGAGGTGAGGTGACGTGACACTTCATACGATAGTGACGGTAACTTGCCATCCTCTGCGATGGGCTTGTTAATAGCACGATTACTAATTTTTTTATTACCGCGCCAGCACTCAATACCAATAAACCCATCCTTTACCTGCTTCAAATCCTTGTAGAGATGACTCAATCAATCGCTTTGTAAATCAAAAGAAAATTGTAACTATTTTTAATAATGTTTTTCAAGCAAATCATTTGCTCATTCCAGTTTCTCAAATGTTTTTACTGTTTTTTTTTGCATTTATTGGTTGACAGAAAAAAAGCAATCTGTAAGTTTTGGCTCTGAGAAATTGGAAAAAACAATCACTAATGAAAATAATCGTTAGTGTCAGCTCTACTTGACATTTCGTTGTTTCTATTGTGTATAGCATAATAAATAGAAGTGAGTGCTGTTTGCTTATTTAGAAGATTTTGTTGACGTGAGAATCTATCTTGTATTTACCCCTTTCCCTCTTCTTCTTCTGTCTTTGTGTGTTCCTCTAGTTGTTGTCTATGTTTGGCTTTTGTCTCCTCTGTGCTGCCTATTCCCTTTTTCTTTGTTCCTCAAGCACTGTCATTACAGGGATTCTCTCTCAGTTCACTTCATATTTAGGTTAGGCATACTCAAGTGTTTTGGGCACCTCCATTGCTCTTTCATAGCTTTTAAGTCATATGTTGCATCTTTGCTGGCCACTCTATTTTACACTTGTTGGTTTAGCAGTAGATCGTTAGCTGAGGATATTAGTCCATGATATCTTTTTGAAGAAGTGATTATTATGCTATTGTGTTTATTTTTGAACAGATCATAGTATAATTTTGCAGTGGTGATGATTTAATGTATGCTTTTTGTAGGGGACTCTGCTTTGTTTTTGTTGGGGTTTTTTTGACTTTGTGGCTTATCACACAACCCAGCTGCTTGAGAAAGCATTGTTCTTTGCACAGGCAGGATTAAGAAGGATTTGAAAGAAAAACAAAAGTCAGACCAAATGGGCTCTTGAATACATTAATGTCGTACCTGTAAGCAATGCAATACTAGTCCAGTACAACCAACTAAAATGTTAAAAAATTTGAATTAAAAAGAGATGTGACTTTATTTAGAATGGAAATTACATTGCAACCAGTAGAGTGATCTCACCATTCTTTGTGGATCCTCAACCTACTAGTATGTCAGTTTTTCTATTCTAATGTAACATTAATAGTCTTCCATGAATATGAAAATCCGTTTTTGAGTACACCTGCAGCTACACAAGGTTTCTGTTGACTTATGAATAGAATTCTGTTTTGTGAGAAAGCATGACCAGCTATAATGTCACTTTCATTGCTGTATTTATTGGACTCTTTATTCGTCTTTATCGGTCTTTTATGCTCTAAATCTATGTTAGCTGGAGACTACCTGTGACCAACTGCCAATGGTGTGTGTTCTTGGCAAACAGTCTCGGCCCCAGCCAGTTTCTCTGGTCGTAAGTTAAAGTGAAACCTTACTCAAATGTTTGTATCCATGCAGGTGAGACAGGCTGCTCAAACACACGCATCTGGATGTGGTGTCTCCTGCGGCTCAGGTGAAAGGTAAGCTGAGCATTCACCTGCCGGCCCACTTTCTAATGTCTCAATAATTAATAATGCATATGCTTTGTTATTTTTGCTGGCTATCTACTGAAGCGACGATTAATTTAGCGGTACAGTAGCCATACACCATTTGCCCATTGCAGTGAAAGATTGAGTTTAAATCTTTGAACCTGTTTTCTCACAGGCTTCAGTCTTTTTAAAAATTTGACACAAATGCAAGTACGCATTTTCAGCCAGTGTTGTCAGAAGGGATAACTTTTTGAGCTGAATAGAAAATTAAGACATGCCTCTTCAAGTGTGAAGAAGATATATTTCTGTTGATGCCATTTTTTTGTTACATCTCAAGTCTGCAGTTGATCACAATGGGAGAGAGAACTGTAAAGGTAACAGTTGTGCTTTTTGGTGAATTTTTTGAGTTGGTGCTTGTTCCAAAGTTGGAGCAATTTAGCACTGAAAGAAGAGAAACACCTGCTGGGTATGTCCAATTCATTTAAATTAGAAGGGCTAAATGTTCGGGGTTGCTCAAGGACAGTTCAGAGAGATACACAAAGTCCTACATCAGGCAGTGTGCGTGTGGAATATATGTTGTTCTTTCATACAGTGGCTGGGGAAGTATTACCGGTTTCTGTTTCTTTTTCCAGCCTACCATCCTAAGCGTATTTTGGTCTCCCCTGGAGATAGGTTTCTTAGTTTCTTTATTCGTGACAGTTGTTGGTATAAAGAGTACTAATGTTTGTCAGCTGTTCATCACAGCTGTCTGCGGGTGCAGAGGTCATGTTAACTTTTTTCCATAAGTGACTTTATTCTTAATGATTGAAAAATCTGAAAGGAGAATTTTAATTACTTTTTAAAGTTGTTTTTTTTTTTTCTAGAGGGGGTGGTGTGTCTTTGCCTTAATTTGATAGGGGCAGTTTAAGTGCCACTGGAAATGTAAAGAAAGCGTTGACAGATTGGACTCATCATTCTGACAAATCATAACAGTAAGAATGATTTATTGTAATGTTAAATAATGTCCCTGACCACATGTAGCGCAAAAGTACATCACTGTACACAGGTAACTAAATCAATCAAAAAAATAACCCATTCTCCTAGAAACAAGTGACCATCTTCTCTAATCTCAACACCATATTGAATGTGTTGCCTTATCCAGGGGCTCACATTGCATTGAAGACAGGAGTCCGGGGAGCATCTGTGACCAATATGGTTCACTGGCTGGTGCAGCAACACCCCTGGGTCAGAAGATGAAATACGAGTTGAAGAGCTTCTTGTGCTAAAACAGCTTGGAGGGTTTAGTTTATTTTGGCATGTATCGTGTGTGCAGCTCAAAGCTGTTTGAAATTTAGCTGCAAATTACACATAAAGCAAGAAAAATGTCTCGAGTTGCAATAACACCTGGGTACTGTTGCGCTTTTTTGTTGTTTTGTTTTTTTTTTCATCTGCCTGAAAAGCTACTGATATTCAGGCTGGGCTGGGTGATGACATAGTCTCAATTGGAATCAAATAAAAACTTTATATTGAGGACTTTGCTAGTTATGAACAAATCTAACACAATCTATCCACCAAAATTAAAGTTGACAACAGGCAGTTAACATGCTCCCCCTCTTCTGTGTCACTGGTGTTTTACCATGTAAGTGGGGGGCAGGGTCATGGTCATATAGACTGTGAATAGCGGCACAGAGCAGAGTACATGATGGAGATATTGAAACAGACATTCAAACCCTGTAGCGATTCATTCATGGGTTTAAAGCAAACAAACCACTCCCATCATTTGATGATGACAAATGTTTGATTTACTTGATTGCTTTAAAACTACTGTGCTTGTTTGGTACTCTTTGTACTTAGTTTGTGTCCATTTAGAACGGATGTTGCTGTGATCCCACAGTGTGAACCCATGAATCATTACTGTACAAAATGATGACTCTTATTTATTCTGTCTGTTAGTCATGATAACAGGCGGATCAAGTAGTTTACTTGTATAAATAATGCTTATAATCTATTACCCTATTAAGCATATAATATACACACTGTGATTCAGGATGCAGGATAACAATTGCATCATCAATCAATTAATCATGAGTTATTTTTAAGTCTGTTTAACTTAATTTTTATTCCTGTTGGTTTATTTGTAAAAAGTTGATTTGAAAAGGAACTTAACTAAGAACTAATATACTATAACGCTTGTATCTTTTTATTTCCATTAGTCTGAACCAAACTCCCATCTGAACTCCAAACTTGCAGCTTCCTTATCATTTCTTTAAAAAATAGTTGATGTTGTATAATTTAAAATGTAGGATCAAAGATGCTGTGAGAGGAATAGGATAAGACAAATGGATATATGAGCCACACCCTAAATCATCAAGAGCTTCTGTATTTTATTTAATGTTAGCCTGGAGCCAGTTCATAAAACAGCTGTTCCAAATTCAGTGCCTGACCTTGTAAGAATTTTTTTTGTTTGTATTTTTTTCTCATTTAATGAGATCAACACTGTGAAGCTAAATCTAAAATGTTGAGTGCCTAATGCTTGCCATTTTGACAGGAAATTGCAGGTTAGGTGTAATTAATAACAATAATTATAGATCTCTTACATTTAATGTGGCAGCACTGACCCAGTGTGCTAACATGGCCAAGAGCATTGACTCTATCTGACCTTAATGGAGCAGAACCTTAATCAGTATCATTGGAAGTAGCTATGTACCTTGCTATTTCCCGCTGACAGGACCTCCATGAAACATTTCTGTTTTTCATTGCCGGTAGGCACGAATGTGATGGTTAATGTCTACATGTGCCAACTCTGTGCTGACCTAACCAGGGTGGATCCCAGCTCTCATTTCTTTACAAATGTATAGCTTAGTCACCATATAGCGTCTATTTTTAGCATATGTTGGTTTATTTTCATGTGTGTATGTAGTAGTAGTAGATCTTGTGTTATGGCGTTGTGGGACAGTGTATCCTCTCTGGTGACAACGTAGAACAGTTCAAGACACACATTTATTCATACTGTGAAAACACTGGTTGTTAGTTTTGATAAAAATTCAATGCTGGACAGCATTTTTTTGATTTCATCAAATAGGAGTGAAAGTGGAACATACTTGTTTTTATTCTACCATTGGCTCTGCAGAAAGTCAAGCCTTATTACGTTACATTAATTTAGCTCATGAGGTGGCTTGTGACATGATTATCAAGTGACTGCTCGGTCAAAGGGCAGAATTGGCCCTCTTAGCAGGTTGACCCAATTTCTTTACATTGAATTTTTCTAAATTTTGAGCACATTTTTTTATTTATCATGGTGTGATAGCACCTGACAATCCAATACAGGGTGTTAAGCCAAGTAAGTTTCTTTTTTACCCAAATATGACAAGCTTGAAGTCAGAAGACAAGAGTTGTGAAGTTGGCTTGTTCCCTCTGCCTCCATCATTGAGAAAGTTGGAGGATTCCCATGCTGAGTGTTTGCTTGTATTTAGCATTTTCGTATTGTTTGAGGCTCTGATAAAGGTTGAACCTTTAAAAAACACAGTTTTTTTGTGGTTATAATGATTGTTTATATTAGTTTGGTTTTTCTACAATACATTTACCAAATAATCTTACCCTAATTACACATTTACACCCCTAGATCAGGGGTGCCCACACTTTTTTTGCTTGTGAGCTACTTTTAAAATGGGCAAGTCCCTCTGTTCTTGAGGGAACCTGACCAGGCCCAGAAGGTTCCCTCAAGCACAGAGGGAAAACAGAAGGAATTGACACACATCGAGACAGCGCTCCAGAAATGTGGCTACCCGAAGTGGACCTTTGTCAAATCGTCCGAACGGCGTCACAAAGAACCACCCGAGGAAGAAAGTGAAAAACGGAAGAACGTGGTCATCCCATATGTGGCAGGTCTATAGGAAAAATTCAGAAGAATCTTCCCAAAACACAAAATTCGAGTTAACTTCAAACCGGGCCAGACCTCAAGACAGAGACTGGTCCACCCCAAGGATAAAACACCCAGGCATAAGCTCAGTAATGTTGTGTATGCAGTTCAATGCACAGAGGAGTGCTCTGACCTTTATATAGGGGAAACCAAACAGCCCCTCCACAGATCCATGGCACAACACAGGAGAGCCACCTCATCGGGATAGGACTCAGCTGTACATCTGCATCTTAAGGAGAAAGGTCACTCCTTTGAGGACTCTAATGTCACCGTTCTGGACAGAGAAGACAAATGGTTTGAAAGAGTAGTAAAAGAGGCCATCTATGTCCACTTGGAGAAACCTGCTCTAAACAGAGGTGGTGGACTAAAACACCACTTGTCTGCAACCTACAATGCTGTCTTGGGAGCCCTCCCCAGGCGGTTTAACCCTCATACACACGTGGGGCCATGTGATCCCAAGGTGTCACATGATACCAGGGGTGAGGGGCAAACACTCTCGAGTGATTCACCCTTGGACTCATGGGACCTTAACGACTCAGATGATGCTTTCAATCACGTCCTCATTTTGGGGTGATTGCCTCCACCCACTCTGGGTTAAGTACCTGGTTTTCCCGCACTGGCCCTCAGAACTGAAGAAGCCTTTCGGATTAGAGGTGAAACGTCTTCAAACAAGATAAGAAGTCCAGTTGCTTCCTACTAAACACTTCAAGCCATGTACGTTAAAATCTTGAATGAAAACCTCCTTACCTCAGTTAGAACACTGAAGATGGGTCGTTGGTGGGTCTTCCAGCATGACAATGACCCAAAACATACTGCCAGGGCAACAAAGGAGTCGCTCAATAAGAAGCATATTAAGGTTATGGAGTGGCTTAGTCAGTCTCCAGACCTTAACCCAATAGAAAACCTGTGGAGGGAGCTGAAGCTTCAGGTTTCCAAGCGGCAGCCAAGAAACTTGAAGGATTTAGAGACTTTCTGTAAAGAGGAATGGGCCAAAATCCCTCCTGAGTGGTGTCCAAACCTGGTGACCAACTATAAGAAATGTCTCATCCTTGTGCTTGCCAACAAGAGTTTCTCTACCAAGTACTAACTTACGTTTTGCTTGGGGATCGAGTACTTATTTCACTCAATAAAATGCACAACATTTTATGATTTTTATATTGTGTGTTTTTTATGCATTTTCGACTGATATTCTGTTTATTGCCATAATCAGTAAACCACCATAAAAATGAGTCTACTAATTTCTTTGTAAGTAGGCAAACCTACAAATTTAGCAGGGGAACAAATATTTATTTCCCCCCACTGTATGTTGGTGTACCTTGCATAGGTGCATTAACCCATATGGCATAATATAACTGTACATTTTTGGTCAATACCTTACTCTGATGAATTGCACTAAAGAATCAGCCAGGGACAACTGTGATTTTAATTCCTTCACCTTTCTCTATCTGAACTCACTTTTTGGAAGGAAGTCAGTGTCGTACTTTTTATGAACAGTCCAAAAATGCCGCTCCACATTTACCTGCTTCGGAATAGAGATGGTAGGTTGGCATATCAGACAAACGCACTTTGAATATGACATTGTGAAAAAAAATGTGTATTTTTTGTTTGAATGCTTAAGTCCGACATTGTATAATTTGTATCCTGAAGAATTGATTTAGGAGTGACTGATTAAAGTATACACAAACACAAATGAGGACACTAGAAACTGATGAACATACAAGTTCTTGATAAGGTCTTGGATACAAAGAAGTAGTTTTGAATACGTGCTTTTTTGATGTAACCATACCTCTGGTGTTCTACTGTGTTGAAAATCGTGTCCCTGTAGTGCTCATCAGTTTGGGGATCTCAATAGTTCAAAATTGTTGGAAAACCTGAATCACTGAAGAGGGTGTTGTAATAAAAAGCCTTAAGTTTCTCATGGCTATTGAATCACAATAACAGTGAAAACATGCCTACTTGTTTCAGCCATTAATAGCTTTGTCAATACAAATCTTAACAATAAAACAATGGGAGATTTAAAAGCAGCTTTCAGCAGCTCACAGCTAAACTCAAAGAACAAGAAATTCCATTGCCTACTAAGCGTTTCTTGCCATGTACTGTATGTAAAACATAACTTTAGACTATGATGCAAATAGGATTGTAGTGATGACAGTTAGAAATTGATACACATATGCAATGATTTAAATCAGTTGAGGTATAAAATTAATACATTTTCAATTTAAATAGCAGAGGATACTTGCACATTCGACACTTAACAATTCATCTACCTACTTTAGCAGTAATGATGCATTTGATAATTGTAGTTTATTGGTTGTCTTGGAAAAGAGGCTTTGTGGTTTGGAGTCATGGCTCCACACTTCAGAAAGCAATTCATTAGTTTTCTTAGTTATCCAGCCCCCATTAGCTGGTGTTAATTGGGCAACTGTAATTCTTCCTACAGGGAATCATGTATGCTGGGCTACTGTCTAAAGATAAGAAAATTGTAGTTTTTTTTTTTTTTGTTTTTTTTGGTTTTCGTTTGGGTACTCTTTGACACAAAATATTATTTTTAGTTCACTTTTATTAAGAAGAGGAAATGAGAATATAGTTGCGTGGTTTATACTTTTTAAATTGAAAAAGATGAGTAATTATTTTGCAGTACTTATCCTCATTGTAGTTTTTGCTAAGAAATTATTTTTGTTTTTGTCTTTTGTTTAAAAAAAATCGGGACATAATTGTATAGTGAGATCAAAATCGTGAATTATATCTCATTATGATTTGAGTGTATAGTTATATCCCTCGTTATAACACAGTTGTAATTTTTCTGTCTAAATACGCAATGGCAAAGTTGGGAACGATTTTCATTGCACGGTCTCTGTCTTCTTTGCACATCTCTTTGCTGACTATCGACTCCGCAGTGTGTGAGCCCATCACCCTGTCAGGAGTCCTAGGTCTTACTTTCAGGCTAGGTTTACCTTATTCATTCCATTCTCCCTTGCAGAAGCCACTGCTGTGGAAAACTAGCTGTGTGTACTGCCACAACCCAGCTCTTGAGCCATGAGGGGAAAAAAAGGAGTTACATGGTTTTAAACAAATTAGTGCACATATTTATTAAATAATACAGAACACACTAAAGCTATGGGGTGTGTTCGTCAGCGAATTTCAGTGTGTCAGCGAGTGCATGAGTGCGTTAATGTTTAAAGGAAGGAGGTTGCACAGTGCTAAAGCAAAGATGAATAAATGGCTGAAGGCAAAGCAAAAATACTGCGTCGATGGGAGAGCGGGCCCAGCAGTGTGTGACAGCAGAGACTCAAATACTCCCAGTTGCATTACGAGACTCCACCCAGAAGACACCTGGAGAGACACACCAAGACATGAGAGAATATGTGGAATACCACACAAACACAACAAAACAAGCACTGCTGGAGGTGTGGTTGTTTCTACTTCTTACTAATAATTAGTGATTGGATAACCTTAAATATAGAGTGAACCATGTGTTGTGTGAAACATTTCCAATGCTTATGTAATGTAAATTTCTTGAGTGATCCTAATTTTTTTCATTTAGGATCACACGTACTTTTTGGAAAGTAAAGTCATGCCAATCCCTCCTGCTTACAACTTTTAACCACATACAAGCTAAAATGCTCCACAAGATAAGTAAGATGTTAAAGGAAATTAATCAATGATCATTGTGCATTGCTATTGTGCAATACCTCTGCAACAAAGACCACCGCTTTTGTTTTTCACACAAAAAAAATAAAATGCATATACTGCCCCGGATTTTTGATAGCGAGCCCATATAATACAGCAGCATCTAGTGTGTTTTACATAAGGCAGCACTTTCTAAACAATGGAATCACATGGCGTTATCAATTATTTACCATTCCTGTTATTTGCAATTGGATTTTGTCCCCCTCTTGTACGTTGAAACCTCCTGGACCTTGCATTGTCTCTCCAATTTGCAGACATTTTCAGTTCCTTTTCCTCTTTTATTAGCTGGTAACTGCAGCTAGGTGCTTTTAAATCTGGTTGTTGATCATCATTCACATACAGTAACATGTCAACAAATTCTCACACCTCTGAGCCATCCTTCCCTCTTGCTATCATGCCTTTTATACATAATAGCATGGCAACAGTCATGACTTGAACAAGGGCTATAATTAAATAATGTACATTTATTAACATTTCTACATAGTTGCGTTGGGGAAGGACTTGCTAAGAAGGAAAGGATGGAGATTGTGGTTTCAATAGTTTGATGAAGGTTTACGGTAATGATGGACCACCACTGTCATTGCAAAACAAAGGGGATTTCCTTTTTTATGCAAGATCAAATTGGAAGTCCCTTTGGAAAATATTTTCTCCTTGTAAGTTCCTTAAAATAAAGGCACAACCCACACAAGACTCAGAATAATACAACAAAACCACACAACCTCCCACTGTGTCACAAAATTAGCTTCTTGTGGGCCTACTGTCTCACAGCAGACCTAGATTTGCTTTTAACACACAGTTGTTACAGTTTTTGTTTTTATTTAATTTTTTTTATGTACAATATGCCATCCACACTAATTAAACAGGAATACAATGTTAGAATATACCTGTAACTAATCTTCCTGTAACAGCATAAGAACAAATAGAAGAACACACTAGTTGCATTTGGATGTATTGTTACAAGTGTTGAAAGTTATGTACACAGTTCACAGGAGAAAACTAACATCAGTAAAACGTTATGCTGTCTCTCATTACATTGCATGCTTGTACTGAAATATGAGTAACTATAATAATAAACATTACTGCACTATATTGTGAATAGAAAATGTTTCCCATGGCAATTCTGTTTAAACATCCTCTGTAGCCAAATCTCCACCAAGCAGTACGGTTCAGTTCAGTTCGGCACGGCACACTTGGGAAAAGTGAGCTCATTACAGGTACGCGTTTCCACTGGCGACCGTGCCATTACCTGGTGGGTGGGTTTTTTCGCTTGACCACACCAGCTCTGTAGGTAATGTGACATCATAGAAACGCGACACAGTTTATCCCTCTAATAAAGTCAATGAAGAAACTATAACAACTAACAAAGGAAACAATGGAGGACATCCAGCATTTCAAGTTGTTTCTCGTCGTGATATGGCTGTTTATCACACAAAGTGCTCTGTTTGAGAAAATGTTAAATGCTGCGAGGAGAAAGACAGAAGTACAGAAGTTAGGATTCTGTCGACCAATTGGCGGGCTGCAGTAGGTCTAGCCCTCCACTTTACGGTATGGGATAGCTGTGGTTGGTACCCTAAGGGAAAGGTGACAGTACTGCTTGGTGAAAACAGAGCTTATAATTTCTTAACAAGGTTTTTTCTTTGCAATATTTGCAGGATGGTTTTGGAGAAAAACCTTTTTATTCGGAAAGTTACAGGGAACACCTGACATGTGGCGATGCCATCTTATTAGATTTATTTTGATGTTAAACTTTGGAAAAAGAGTTTAAGTTTAAGCTAAATTCTCATTTATGAGGTGTCATTATGTTCCATTTGAGGTCACTTGCACTACCCAGAGGTAAAAGTAGGTATACCAGTTCAGTCAATTGCTTCAATATCAAACCATTTTGAACATTTTCACACTGGCTCAACCCCATTGAGCATCTTGCATATATGTTTCCCCATTCATATTTTTACCATTTTCAGTATGTTACAGTGTGCATTGTTTATGCTCATACTGTACTTGGCAACAGCCTATTGGTGTTTATCTAGGTCATATGGCCATCCATTAGCCCTGTTGTCACTGAATATGAGGGGTTAACAGACATGGAGCGGCTAAAAGGAGGACAGATGGAGGGAGTGTCTGGATTTAATCTGTGCCATCATATTAGCAACAGCTGGCTTGACGCTAACTGTTTATCAGGGCTTTCACACTCACAAACTCACATTGTGCACATACATACAGCACAATATTCTTTTGAGAGAGAATTGAGATTCTGATTATTATTGAGTCGAGATTTATATCCTTCAATATCTACAGTATATCTATGTTTCATATCTATGTTTCATATCTTTTTGAATGCCTTTGTATTTTTTAAAAAACCCAGCAAAGTGCATCATTCACAGCAGGATTTCTTTAATTTTTAATACGCATGCAGCTGGCATTGCAGTAGCAAATGGCAGTGTATTGGCTCAAGATGTGTAAAAAACCCTTTCAGAGCTCTTTCTTCTCTATTAAAACTATTTTTACATAGAATTATTACAGCCCCACCAACATGAAAGGTGTCACCATTGACACAAAGGTGAGGTCTAAAAGTAGGTCAATTATGCTGTACCTTCATCTCCCTTCGTCTCCTGAAAAGACTATCAAAATTTCTCAAACTCACTTTACATACAGTTATTTTTTGGCTCATGTTAGTTAGCTAGTCTCACCAGTCATCATGGTCACAGCAAATGCACATTGAACAGGTTATACATAATACATCAGGGCAAAACGATTTTTACCAAATTGACAAAAGAAATGTTACGACCCAGTTGTTGGTGCTCTCCAATGATCTGTGGTCAGAGACAGTTTTTCAGCATTCGTCAAATGACTGAGCAGCTCAGCTTCATTATCATCATACAGTGTCCCCAGTCATGCAGTAATTGTCTTTCTATACTATCCTTCAAACTCCAAAAACCCTCACCCTCCACAAAAGCACGTTGGTCATCAGACTTGCTTTTTCTGGTGACATAAGTAGTTGTGGATGGCTGCTTTTGGGCTACATCCAACTTTCTGCCAGGGGCTTCACTCTCAAATGACAGACTATAGTTGTTGTTTATTTGTGATATGCTAGCTTTGCCTAGCAGAGTTTGCACTGCACCAGCATTTTAATTTACTTTGTTGAACGAGTTTGACACAGAACCTTTTGACGGCCGTGGTTTTTGAATGTTTCTGTTGTTTATATAGCTACTGTAGGATGTAGCCACACTTGGACAATGCCATACTGCCCTTGAGTGGAAAAGACCATGCCGTGCACGTTTTACCAGACGTAGCACAACATCACCAGTTAAACGCATTATTTACAGGCACTGGCAAAACAATAATATATAGATATATTTTCAAACAAACTAATAATCGGGTGAACTATTTGAATTTTTGGAATTTTTAGAATATTCAAAAATCATGACCCTTCCTAGCTTGTTGTTCAAATAATGTCATAAATCAACATTGAAATTTTTACTAAAATGTAATCATCATGTAATGCCCTCAGATTTTTAAATTATTATATTTAATTTTATCAGCATTTTATTATATTTTGCTAATAAACTACTTAAGAATAAAATATTTTTGTTTTGAATTTTGCATATTCATACGTGAATCAACCTTAGTCAATAACATTGATTTACCCATAAATAAACGTTGAAATGCTAGCTGGTGTGTGATTAAGCTATGCATGAAACAGTTGCCAAAAACCCTATTTTCTACCATGGAAAATGGCCTTATGTCAGTTGCAATGAAAACGCACATGTCTTGTTATTGTCTTGGCTCTAGCGCTTGACTGTGTAAGTTGATTTTAGTCAAAGCTGTGGTGGTTCTGTAGGAGTGTTTGCATAGTGCTTGTGTTAGCCATTCTGAAGACAGTGTTTTCTTACAGTGCTGACATATTGTTCATGTTCAATTTGTCACTGTTTATTATTTTCACCAGCTACCGAACCCAATTATTTCCACTGGGTAAAAACGATTTAAAAGTGGCTGGGGCATCTTTAATTCTAATTTCATCAGACTCCAACGTCATGCTGTCTGGATTTGGATACAATTTTTCTTCCTCTTCTTTTTTTAATTCTTGTGGGTTTCCAGCAGAGGAGAAGCAGCAAGATCATGTTCAGCCCCCCACAGGTCAAAAATAGAACTTTGGATAGGCCTTTGCTTGGCAAGACAGCTTTTCACTTCAAGGAAGAATATTGTCAATTTCTGATATCGCAAAGATCTTGTCACACACTCTAGTCGAAATTTAGGAAGTTTCCTCTTGATTATTTTGAAAATTATATCTTTATTTAGAATTCGATGCCCGCCACGCATTTAAAAAAATGTTGCTACAGGGTCCTGTTTACCACTCTGTTGCGTAACCTCATCTTTCTTCTTAACACACTGTAAATCCTTTGGGAACTAAGAAGACCAATCGCTGTAATTTTGAACTTGTCATATTTTCCCAGTCATGCTCGATGTGGGATTTCAGCTGCACAGCAGTTTAGGTTCTCCTTTGTCATTTTTTACATTTCCTAATTTTGCAACATTTTCATTAGGTAATAAGTCAGTACTGCAGGCAGGCAGGCAGTTTTACTACAGAGCTATGCTGTTGTTGTATGTGCAGAATGTGGTTTGGTGGTTTGGTATATTGTTTTGGTTGACAAAAACCAGGCCTTCCCTGAAAAAAAAAGTCATCTACTTGGCAGCACGTTCCCCACAACTTGTATGGATCATTAAGGGTGCTTTAATAAATGCAGGTTATCGGTGCCATGTGTGCCAGTGTACCCCAATACCATCATGGATGCTAGCTTTTGAACTGTGTTCTTATAAAGCCCCGTTCAGACCAAGCAATACGGCTCGGTTCGGTTCGGTACTTGTACCCATTTTTTTGTGTTTCCATTGTCAAAATCTGTGGATGGTACCCTTAAATAGTGAACTGTACCATTCGAGTTCGAGTCACCCTTTGCTTGGGGTCCCAGCCAGAGCTAAACTGTACCATAAAGAGGGGGCTAGACCCACTGCAGTCCGCCAATTGTTTGACAGAATCATCACTTCCCTGCGACAGTTAGGCCGTCCTTATCCTTGAGGTATGCAGCCCCTTCACAAAAAGTGTCTACTATTTGTCATAAACGGTCATTTGTTAACAAAAAAACATGAAATTCTGGATGTCCTCCATTGTGTCCTTTGTTCGTTGTTACGGTTTCTTCGCTAATTTTATTAGAAGGATATACTGTGTTGCATTTCTATGATGTTATGGTAGACATAGCTGGCGCGGTCATGCTACCCCGTCCACCCCCACCCGCATCTATAATGAGTGTATCGCTCCCGCTTGTACTGTAATAAAACTGACCTGTACTACTTGGAAGAAACATGGCTTAACAAGCTAGATGGTTCCTCTCCTCCTTATCCTGGAGGTTAATTTTTTTTTTTTTTCAATGTAGCGTTTTATGACATATTCAAATGAATAAAACATCTAATTAGTGCGGATGCTGTATTGCAACTTCCAATTAGTATTATTATTCAGTACATTTTTTGGCACACCCCTTCTACATCTTTTCTCCAACCAAAACCATTCTACTATTAAAATGTTCAGCTCTTTAAGGACAATATGGCATTGTATTTTTCTCATGTCTACTTTTTATGCTTATACTTCAGCTTTTTCTGGGATCTATTTTACTGTATATTCTTTTGTTTTTCCCCTGATTTTTTTCTTTGATTGCGCTGTGAATTGTGACTTTCTTGGTGGGTTAAGTCTGTTTTGTAATATAAAAGACATTAAACGCCTAATTTCCTCTATTTTCATCTTTCATTGTGGACAGTATTAAAGTTTTGCTTCTAGCTTTTTGAACTCCGAATTTGAAAATTAACTTCTTAAGTACGATATAACTTACATTGTAGCTCATGACTTTTCTGGCTCTTCATTTCACCTTTCTACATTCTAGCAAATGCTTTCAGCAGCTCAATTTTAGTAATCAGCATCCACAGACAATTTCGCAATTGCCATAAATACTGTAATTAAAGAACAAGAACATCATAGCCTGTCATGTATTTCAAAAAAGGAAAATACATGCCAACATGATGGCACATAGGCATTTGAGTATTGAACATGAATATACCAATGTGGTAGATACTTTATTGTATCACTGTTTTGGTATAGGCTTTTCCCAACCAGTGTGGCAGATACTGGATTTGTAAAAAGCTAAGTGTGTAAAAATGTATGAATTATGAATTATAAAAGACGAAAATATTCAGATGCATTTTCTAATTTACTGTGTGTGTTTACAGATATACTTTTTGCTACTGCCAAAACCCAGCTTGATACCATATTCCCTGCTGCTATCATGTGCTGCACGTGTCCCCATTCAGTTTAGTAAATTGAGTCTCTCAGCACATTCTAATATAGTTTTAGTTGTAGAAAATAGGCTGTTAATGGGGATAATGTAAAACCTTTTGCTAGAACCCATTCTGTGGTGCATTTTTTTCTATTTTGTTTATTTGTTTTGTTTATTTCATTTATTTTTTCATTTATTCATTTTGCCTGGTAGAATCAAGGTTACTATTAGCCATTACATCTGCAGCCCAGCCTGCTTCATGTATCCTTGAGAGAGAGACTGAGTTTTATGCTAGTTATATCAGCCGAGCATACTAACAATTCACTTGTTAGAACATGCCAGCATGTTCTCTCCCAGACACCTCCCTTGGGAAGGAGGAAAAACAAAAGTTGGTGTAATGATTACTGAAACAAGCCCGTCCCATGTGACAGCAAGACAGTTTCTTTCACCTCATCAAGGTAACTCTGGGTCACATGCTTGTATTTGTTTGACTGCCCTCCTTTTCTTAGATCAAGGTTAATGTTTGACTCAAGAATGTGTGTTATTGGCTGTCCTTGTGGCACTACCTTTCACAGGGTAAATATTAGCCTAGCACCTGCGTAGCATGACTGTGGAAGCTGAAGTTAATATTACCCTAGCCCGGCAAACTTTAGGTACTGTTTACAGTGAGCTGTCTTTAGGTTCAGCAAAACTGCATGTTATGGTATGTTTCAGTATTCAGTTCAGTCAAAGGGTATGATAAGTCATCAGTGCAATCATACAAGTCTTAGAATTCCTCTTTTGACTCTGGATAGATCAAATAAAATTTTATTTTTTATAGTCCAAAATCACAAATTACAATTTGTCTCCATCGGCTTTTACAAGCTGTACAGATGTGGCACCCTCATGTGCCCTTCAACCCTTCAACCGGGCAAGGAAAAACTTAAAAAGCCCTGAACAGGAAAAAATAAGAAACCTCAAGAAGAACCGTGGAGGAGGGATCCCTCTTCCTAGGATGGACAGATGTACAATAGATGTCATATGTACAGAACACAACAACATGGAAATAACAAATTAATGAGAATGTATAAGAAATCTTTAAGGTTCTTCACCTCTGCCCCTCACTGTGGTACCTTCTAGTTTTGATCTATATCGTTTCGTTTCGTTTTCTGCCGCTTATCCGGGTCCGGGTCGCGGGGGTAACAGCCTGAGCAGGGACATCCAGACGCTCCTCTCCCCAGCCACTTCCACCAACTCCTCCGGGGGGACACCAAGACGTTCCCAAGCCAGCCGAGAGATGTAATCTCTCCAGCGTGTCCTTGGTCTGCCCCGGGGTCTCCTCCCGGATGGGCATGCCCGAAACACCTCCCCAGGGAGACGTCCAGGAGGCATCCTGACCAGATGCCCGAACCACCTCAACTGGCTCCTCTCAACGCGGAGGAGCAGCGGCTCTACTCTGAGCTCCTCCCGGATGTCCGTGCTCCTCACCCTATCTCTAAGGCTGAGCCCAGCCACCCTGCGAAGGAAGCTCATTTCGGCCGCTTGTATTCGCGATCTCATTCTTTCGGTCACTACCCAGAGCTCATGACCATAGGTGAGAGTTGGGACGTAGATTGACCTGTAAATTGAAAGCTTTGCCTTCTGGCTCAGCTCTCTCTTCACCACAACGGACCGCTTCAGCGTCCGCATCACTGCCGACGCTGCTCCAATCCGTCTGTCAATCTCCCGCTCCATTTTCCCCTCACTCGTGAACAAGACCCCGAGATACTTGAACTCCTCCACTTGGGGAAGCGACTCTCCCCCGACCCAGAGTGGGCAATCCACCTTTTTCCGGCTAAGAACCATGGCCTCAGATTTAGAGGTGCTGATTCTCATCCCTGCCGCTTGACACTCAGCTGCAAACCGTCCCAGTGCGAGCTGGAGGTCACTGTTCGATGAGGCCAACAGGACCACGTCATCTGCAAATAGCAGAGACGGAATCCGGAGGCCACCGAACCCGACTCCCTCCGCCGCTTGGCTGCGCCTAGAAATTCTGTCCATAAAAATTATGAACAGAACCGGTGACAAAGGACAGCCTTGGCGGAGACCAACCCTGACTGGGAACGGGTCTGACTTACTGCCGGCAATGCGAACCAAGCTCTGACTCCGACAATACAGAGATTGAATAGCCCGTCCGTCCGTTTTGATCTATATTTTGACATAAAATCAGACTAAGTCGTTTTTTGAGTGCTAGTTAGTTTGTTTGTTATATTTGTTTATAATTTGAATTTAGGACATGCAGGGATGTGGGTTTTTTTTTCATAATTTTTGTCTTCTAGATTTTCTTACTTCAGACACTTGGACACACTGTAATTGCATGGTTTGATTTAAAAAGAAAAAAAAAATGAATTAAAAAAAATAAGGGGAAAGATATCAACATCATGGGGTATCTCACATAGGTAATAATGCTCTGTTAAATTCCCCATACAGTCTTCCCAATGATTTTTATTGGGTTTCACTGTCCAGAAAATACCAAGCTTTAATATGCCATACATCCTCTGCCTTGCAACCTTTTGAGCCAGATGGTAGGTAACTGCTGCCATTATTTTAATGTTTCTGTGTTGGTAAGTGGCTTAAGCCATCCCATTTTTCAAGTCCTTTTGTTAACCCCATGAGAAAATTTCTACAAATTAAACACAAACTTCCTCTTGGAATCATAGACTTATCAGATAAAGGATAAACAAATTAGAATTATATTTTCGATCAAACATCATGATGACTCACCAGCAACACACTTTTACCATAACTTCACCAAATGTATATGCTAATCATGACTAAAGTACATACAACTAATAGGAGAAATTGATGAAGTGATTATTATATTATATAAATATGGGTCAACTTACCGTATGTAAAAATGTTCTGCAAAAACACTGTGCGTCAAGCTGTGTTACTATCACTCGGGTGCAAAGGAGGAGATAGTGATAATATTTCATATTTGTGCCGATACTGAATTGATGACGCATCCTAGCAGCACAACTAAGAGGGTGTGATTTGTGCTCCACCACTGGTGCTTGCTGATGTTAGTTGGAGAAGAGTATTTTTTCTCTCTCTCTTTTGTTGTTACATCATGTACCCGTGTAATCCTTATTTTAGTCTGCCGAAACAAGACTCAAACACACACACAGTGCCATACACATTTTATACACTTCTAACACTAACAGTATTGGAATAAATGACACCTATATGCTAAACAGGCGTGCACAGCATACAACACAAACACACTAAAGAATGGGTGGATTCTACACCCATACTTATTCTAGAGCATTGTGTATTAAACTCAAATACACAGCCTTTTTCCAGTAAACCCCACCCTGCAGCTGTGGGAACCAGCAGTGTTGGTTTGTACTGTCAGTCTGTATGTCTGCCCACATCTTGACTTGCCTCAGGGCCTGCAATGTAAATAGTATTAATTCTCTCTGTGTGTCTGCCTATTGGGTTTATTGTGTAATGCAAGAGCTCCATGCTATTTTTCTAAGGCAGCCTTCACCACACTCAGGGTTCTGCATTGTACCACGTATGCATACATGCACTGCAGCAGCAACTGAGTGCTATTTTTAGACCCGCTCCACAAGGACAAATAAGGACCCTTTTCGAGAAAAATAAATTTACCTTTTCACTCCATGTTGGCTGTTCATATAGCTTCTTTTAAAGGATAAAGGTGCAGTGGGCAGGAGGAAGGAAGGCAGGGAAGGGATTGCAAGATCAGAGATGTGAATAGAGTCAGTAGGTTGAGAAAATGAATCACAGATGCAGGGTAGAAAACTGAGGGAACAGTGATGTGATGAGTATACAAATGTGAGTGTGGTTGTGTAATTTCAAAATGATCTTGTAGAGGAAGGTTAGTTTGATAATCGCCAAGACTCCTCCAGAATGAACTGTTTCCAGTTCATTCCACTTTCAACTCACCTGTTTTCTGCCACATACCAGCATACTCTTCCACATACTGCACTCACCTCATGTATCAGTGTAATAACGGTTAAGAATGTGGGAGAGAAAACGATGAATCAGTCTATAAAACTGCTCCATGAATGAACTTAATGTAACACGCTGTTACAGGGTGAGTCTGTTTTGTAGGCTGAGAGTCAGAGGGTCTTGTCTACTGTTTGTCTGTGTACTGAAAGAAATAAATGAAAATATATTGAAAAGTTCAGTGGAGGAGAAAACAGAGGCAAAGAGAGTGAAGAAAACATGCAGTGTGAGGTTAATGGGGCTTTTTCGTGTGGCATTATTATTACGACAACTACCTGTTTGAAGCTGTATTCTTAACTAATTCTGTATTTTTATTAAGTTTATAACTACTAGCATCAGGTTGATTGAGGCTATTACATAAAAGTGTGATTGTGAAATGGTAAATTTTATTTTCTTGTCATTTTTGTTGTATTTCTTTATTACACAGAACACAGCAGGTTAAAGAAGTTGTTGGAGCTAAAATGTGCACTTAAAGAGCCAAGTATATAAAACAAAAGCATGTGTTTCAGCAGCACACAGATTCACAGATCTCATATCTCAGTAGGAAAAATGCGGTTTTCATCCTGGTACTGGAACACTGGACCAGCTCTATGCCCTTGCAGGGGTACTGGATGGTGCATGGGAGTTTGCTCAACCAGTCTATGTGTGTTTTATGGATCTGGAGATGGCTTACAACTGTGTCCCTCGAGGTGCTCAAGGTGCTCCCTGTGGGAGGTGCTCTGGCAATGTAGGGGTGATAGCCTGTGTTACGAGCCAATGGATCTTCTGCCAGAGCTCGGATCACATTACTGGTCATAAGTCAGATTCGTTCACAGAGTTGGTCTCCGCCAGGGCTGCCCTTGGTCACGTTCTGTTCGTGATAGACAGAATTTTCTAGGTGCAGCCAAGTGGCGGAAGGTGTCAAGTTTGGATCTTGTCCCTACTTTTTTCAGATGACGTGGTCCTGTTGGTGTGACCTCCAACTTGCACTGAGACGGTTTGCAACCAAGTGTGAAGCGGCAGGCGTGAGGATCAGCACCTCTAAGTCTGAGGCCATGGTTCTCTGACGGAAAAATGTTGATTGCCCACTCCAGGTCAGGGAAGAGTTGCAGCCTCAGATGGAGGAGTTCAAGTATCGAGGGGTATTGTTCAGGAGTTAGGGGAAAATGGAGTAGTCCTGATCCGCCTGTCAGCCTAGACAAGGTGGATCAGGGAGGTGTCAGCAGTGATGTGGATGCCAAACCGATCCGTTGTGGTTGAGATAGAGTTGAGCCAGAAAGTGAAGTTCTTAATTTACTTGTCAATCTAAATTCCAACCCTCACCTATGGTCACAAGCTTTGGGTAGTGACCAAAAGGACAAGGTCGCTCATACAAACACCCTAGAGAGCCTTTGAGATAGGGTGAGGTGCTGAGGAGCTTATAGTAGAACCACTAGTTTTCTACATTGAGAGGAGTCAGAACTGCTTGTCACTGCCAAACAGTGTTACTCTTATTATGTGATGGATGTTTGGTATGTTTTTTCCCTCTATGGCGCTTCTAGGACCTTTCTTCTTTGATGCTTTTAATGTCTATTATTTTACATAGACATTAAAGACCAAAAAAGCATTTGATGACATTTCAGAAGAGGTGGGAAATGGTCTAAGCAACAATCTATTGCATTTTGCTGGTAATCTAGATCTTCATCTGGATCCAGGAACTGTTTTAAGGATTCTTTGCCGTATCCTATAATATAATCTTATCCTATCTTATATGTATCTTATATACTTAGCACAAAAAGTAAGGAAATTTGTGTTTGGTCAATTATTTCTTTGTTGTAACAGTGCTTCTTGGCTATAAATCTTATTCCGTTGGAAAGCCTGTTTATTTCGCTTTTAAATGTCGCCACATTTGTAAGGAAAATGCATTTGTGGGATGAGCAGCAGAGTTGAGTATATGGGTTGCGCCCATGAATAACTTGCCACCTCCTCTTCATGCTGGTCACCAGCTTGGACTTACACTGCTGTGTGATGGCATCCCATTGCAGGTGCCAGGCTGTTTGCCGCTGTGTATGGTTCTTCCACATGCTACCAAGGCCCCTTTTTGTTAAATGGATAATTGGTATATTGCCAATATTTCTATTTTCTTCAGACTTTAATCATCCAATCCAATAAATGACACCAAAAAAGCGTCAATAGCTGTTTGGCATTTTCAGAGATTTGGCAAGTTTTTCATTGGCACAACCCACATACTCAACTCTGCTGCTCATCCCACAAATGCATTTTCCTTACAAATGTGCCGCCATTTAAAAGTTAGGCAGTCTTTCCAACGGTATAAGATTTATTGCCAAGAAGCATTGTTTAAACAAAGAAATAATCGACGAAACACGAATTTCCTTACTTTTTGTGCTAGGTTTACATAGTTTCAACAGTTTTACTTGTAATTCTACCGAATTTTCAGCCTTGGTGGAGATTTTCGCTCTCTAAGTACTCTCTAGTTTGGCAAACAGAAATCATAAAAGTTAAATTTTGTTCTAATCTATTTATTCTTTCTTGTTTCCCCCCCTGCAGAGGAGTAGGTTGTCAGGATGAAAGAAGAGAATTTGTTCCAACGGAGGTTTTCTCTGTGCCCTAATGCCACCTCCCCTCTTAAAATTGACCCCCCAACCCTCACTCGGAACTTGTCTTATGGAGGGGACAATGACCTCTACAACCTCAGCCCAGGTAAAAGTTGAAACATAAAAATGACTAAATATGATATTTCAGTGATGTGAGCAAGGGAATTCCAGTGTATGTGAAATAATGGTTCACTGAGCTGCTTTGTATTTTTATCGAAACAAATCAACAACCACAGCTTCTGCTTATTAGCTGCTTTTGGGGGCTGTCCTGCTTTAATTGTCAGTCAGCAGGTTTGTTCACTGAGGTCATTTGTATGTAACTTTGTATTGTGGGTTCCCACCAGGCAGTGAGACAGACAGGAACGGTCTCTCCATGCTGAGTAATGAACTAAGTCCTGCCCAATCACCAGGCAGTAAGGTAAGAACATAATTGATGATTGGGCATCCTCCCCAACAGCTCAGTCTGAGTCATTTGGTGAGCTGCTTGCTTTTTTGTATTTGGTGACAGGTTCTTTCGATTACTTGCAGTTTTAGCAGCCTTACACATCTAAATTGTTTATCTACACAAACCTATTATTTTTCAGGCCTCGTTTTGGTGGGAGGTGGGAACTGTGTCTTGACACCACAAGCCATCTATCTGGCAACCCAGACCTTTGTAGTTCTGGTGCTGTCTCTCTTGCTTAAAGGGTAATTGTGTACTTTTGAAGTCAGGTCTATTTTTATTTTACATATTTTGGTGTCCAAATGGCCAACATAAAAAGTTGTAGAATTGGTCCAGTGGATTGCCTCAGTCTGCAGCCACAAACTGTACCAGTCAAAGTAAATGCAGTAAAAGTGTCAGAATAAACAAAGTGGTCCTGTCATCTGTGGGGTAAAATTACTGTTTTTGTCAGTAGAGCCTGGAGGCTTTGAAGTAACAGATATTACGGCTATAACTTAAAAGTGTCAGGAATAACTACTGTATATGCTTGTCAATAATCGTAGCTTATCACTGATGTTGTTATCTGAGCCAGCTGAGACAGTCTGCAGCTGATCAGAACCTTCCATAAATTTTGAACCTATTGTTCATTTAGACAACAAATAAGGTATTGCTAGGACCCTGTTCCAAAATGACTGGAATAATCCTTTAGGGTCTATTAGTTGTATCATTCTGTCTCCTCTCTTTAATGATATTAATTAGAAGATGACCGTTAATTTTTCCAGTAATAACTGTGTAATCTTTTTCTCGTCTCCGCTACAATTGTTACGTCTCCTTGTTTCGTCTTACAATAAGGGCTATCCCACGTCCAATATGATGTCCCCATGAAAGTGGTTGCTCTCTTAGGCAACTTGCCATCGTGATTACAACCCTATGTTTGCATCACTGTAGTTTTCCACGCAGAGCAAAAATGCTGTCTCAGGAGATATTGAAACAATTTTCCTCCGCAAATGCTATTCTGTGCACTTCAATCACATGTATGTGCTTTTTTGTGTGCATAGGTATTTACATTTACATTTCATCCTAAAATCCCAACAAAAGATGGCAAAGCTAGCAATTGGTTGTTGATCAGTTAATGGGCCACCTCCTTCTGCTGGGTGTTTCGCTCTAAACATTGCATAGTTGTTGCTGACTTGTGATATATACCAGACCTTAGTGATGGCTTTAATACTCTTTGCATGATTCTCTTCATATGGTGGAGTCCAGTCCATCTCGTAGCTATGTGGCCAATGCTATACTGCTCTTGCGACACACGTTTTGATAGTGCCTGTTAGCAATGTAATACTATTAGTACCGGTATAACGTTATTACTAGGCACCTAGTAAAAGTCACTTTTTGCGACAAGACAATACTTCAATTTTTGTTTGTTTTTTTTTTTTTAAATAATTGAATTACCATTTGAATATCAGGAAATGGTGTCAGTATTGTGTCTTTACCCTTTTGTGTTTTTATTTACACCGATCAGCTCCTATATCAAGACTTGAAATTCTTATTGTTAATCTTAGATTATTCATTTACACATGAATAGGGACCAAAAGTACAAAAGAAAATGTCTGATTTCTAGATGTAGACTAATTAAGTCTTTCACAAGCAAACATCATACAGTAATTCATAAAACTAAAATCTCCTCAGAAGGTGTCGTACTTACATACTTACTGCCATACATCTCTCCACTTCACCCTCACTGACGGTCTCCTTCCTCGTTCTCTCCTCCAGTCTGAGACCAGGATGTTCAATGGTGTTGAGAAGGACTGCCCCTCCCCCACAGATAAGCTGTCTCGAAAGGAGTCTCTAAAGGTACACGTCCCATCTTTGCGTGGGAGAGTCATCCAAAAGGTTGTGGTTTTATCTGTGCATATAATTTAACTCTTCAGTGCCTGTCAGTGTGAGCTTAGGTGAGGTTAAATGTACACACTGATCATTTGGGAGTGTAAACCTGAGAAACTAGTTATATGAATATGTATCTGTCCGTATGTTTTAGGTTGTGAGCAGTTATTCATGCAGATGATTAGTTATTCATGATGAAAACCAAAGGCAACGGCACGATTCTCAGCAGTTGTTTGACTTTGCTTCCACCTAGTGTTTGTGCTTGCAGATCGGCCCTAAGACCAGTGGGAATGGTGAGTCATTCACGTGCTTTGTTTTTCTTTTTTTCAACTTTTTCCCCTGTTTCACAGGTCCAGAAACAGAATTACAGGCAGGAAAAGAAACGAGCAGCTAAAGAACTGTTCAGTGCACTAAAGGATCCCAGCGTTGTCATCATGGCAAACTGGCTCAAGGTGTGGAAATGTTACATATTAGATGTCCTAGATTTATGATATCTCTGCATAGTAGACTTTGTCATTTATCATCCTAGTTGTAGTTTGCAAAATATTAGTCTCTTCATGTGTTATTGTAAAAAGCACGCGGTATCATGTTCCCATTACATTCTGATTATATTTATGACTTCCCTTTTTTTTTTTTTAAAAAAACCCAAAAACATAAAGATCCGTGGCTCCTTGAAGAGTTGGACTAAGCTGTGGTGTGCCCTGAAGCCTGGAGTGGTTTTGATCTATAAGACCCCCAAAACGGACCACTGGGTGGGCACTGTCCTGCTTAGTGCATGCAAGCTGATTGAGAGACCCTCAAAGAAAGATGGCTTCTGCTTCAAGCTGTACCACCCACTGGACAAATCCATATGGGCCGTCAAGGTCAGACATATTTGTAGGCTCTCTTGCCCTTTTGTAAACTCGATAATAACAGATTATTGAGACTAAGATCTAATTAAAACATTATACTCTATGACATGCCTCGCCAACACAGTGCCTGCGGGCATCAGGTTATCCCCTTGCAGAGTCAGTGAGTCACCCACAGGGCCCACATGTTTTAAGAATAGCTTGTGATTGCTTCTAACTATAACTACTAAAATCACTCACTGCACTTTTTTTTTCATAAATGTATAAATACTTGCACAAGTGAAGGACTGAATGACTTTTAAGATTTTCTACAACATTTGAAATTTAATTTAGTAATGTAAATTCTTTGCCGAGTCAAATACGGGCCGCCGCCCCGGTGACTCCCTTTACATTCTAACAGTGGAAAGCCCGCTTATAGCCAGCCAGACACTGATATGACATTTGCGTTTCTCTACTGGTGGTGATTGATAACTTATGTCGGAGGAGAAACAGAAGACGCACCACTTCCAGGAGGAATGGAAGG
The DNA here is from genome assembly GCA_001698575.1 of Mola mola. Classification (NCBI taxonomy): domain Eukaryota; kingdom Metazoa; phylum Chordata; class Actinopteri; order Tetraodontiformes; family Molidae; genus Mola; species Mola mola. Next base: position 3,595,288 of record KV751367.1, on the reverse strand, counting down.
AAGAATGAATTCTACTTTACTAAAGTCAATGAGTATCAAGAAGTATGTGTTTGATTTGTGGGACTGCTGTAGCTTTGGCTAACAGACACAATGTGGCGAGACATTTTGCTACATGCCACAAAAGTTATAAATACCAGCTACCCACCAGGCAGCGCATTAGGAACAGAAAAGGCTTGTGAGCTCGAAACAGCTTTAGGGAAGCAGCAGTCATTTTTCAAAAAGCTTTTGAAGCCATCAAAAGCTGCAAACGAAGCGTTGTGTAGGACTGTACATTAACGAGCCAAAATCAAGAAGCTGCATTCAGATGGCAAGGTTGTGAAAGGAGTGATGTCCATAGTAGTACACCTTGTTCAAAGACCATAAACACAGCAAAGATATCACCCTGAAGATTCTATCAGAATTGTTGTCTAATTACACCCCGGATTACAGTGCACTGGTGGAGTGCAATGTTAGGCTTCTTAATAATATTGTAACAATAATCGAAATGCATAAAATGCACGAAACTCCTTTTGGAAATATTTAACAGATTCATATGTTTTAAGTTTCAAACTAATTCTTTAGATTTTTGTCACATATTAAGTGACAGCGATTGAAGTGTGATTCTCCAAAGATACTGAAAATCAAAGAATATTGGAATTTCAAACGTTTTATCTTGTATATTTGTTGTTTGTGTAATATTACACACTACTGAGCTAAAAACGTCAATGTTTATTATTCATGATCATTTTTCATTTTTGAATGTCTGACTATTCACTCTACTGTAAATAACAACACAAATAATCTGAAATAGTCACGCGTTTATAGGTAAATGAAGACATATATTTTACTTAAGAAAACTATTTTGGACGAGTATCCCTCCATATAATTCCCTAACCTTTGGGTAGCACTCAGTCCCAAAAAGGTTGAACACCCTTGCTCTGTGATGTGCTATCATAATAGCTCTCCTCACTCTCTCTCTGTGTTTGTAAAATTAGAAATGTGTTGCCGTAGTGCCTCCTAGTGGTAATATCAGAAAAGACACTGTGACTGATAGTAATGCACAAATGCAAATGAGAATTCATTTGCAGTTATAAATGAATATCCATGCATAAAATGACAATAATTCAAACTTAAAAAACTTGTAAAGATTTATAAAAGCTGTTTTAACAGAGCTTTTAATTAAAAGCTGGTTGAGCAAGTGAGAAAAAAAATACAGGTTTTACTTGTACTGCATTACTACATCAGCAGTTTTATTCTGTAATTATATTCAACATCAGTCATTGCTTTAGCACTTAGTGACACTCGTTAAAATCAATCATCTATTTCTGTTTGAAAATTGTCATGATAGATATTCTGTTCAGTGCTCAAATATCCCTTGGGAGAGCCATTTGTTTTGGTTGGTACAGTCTGATGAAATTGGCCTGATATGTGACTCACTGCTCCATCCATATGCTCAGGGTCCCAAAGGAGAGAACGTTGGCTCAATCACGCAGCCTCTACCCAGCAACTACCTAATCTTTCGAGCAGCATCTGAGTCTGATGGTGAGGCTTATGTGTGGTTGTTGGTTAATTTTACAAGCTAGAATGTAGTGATAGTGCTCCTTCCTATCTCTAAAATGTCTCTGTCTCTCCAGGCCGGTGCTGGATGGATGCCCTTGAACTGGCGCTCAGCTGTTCCAGTCTCTACAAGCTGACAGCCAAAGCTGGTAGAGAAGCAGATATCAGCACATCTTCAGAGTCCCATATACTCCACCTGCTGCAGTCTAATGCACTTACTGAAACGGAGCTCTTACAGTAAGCTTTTAACACAGATGCATGCACTGACAGCATCAGGGACAATTTATCACCATCTTAGTCTAACATTAGTTTTTATTATTGGTCTACAAACAAAAAAACAAAGAAATTTCATTTTTGGACCTACCAGTTATTTAGACAAAGAACAGGGCCCACTTTCAAAATGCTGGAATAACTCTTTAAGGTGTTGAAGTACTAACAATACTTCTCCATTCCTCTGTAAAATTTTTGTGGACATTTAATGTTTCGAATGTCCTTATTCCAGCTGTCGCTTTGTCTTTGTTTTACAATATCACCTGTTTTATATGTGGACTAATTCACAGGCAAAATATATCTCTGTCCTTTTATTGTGTTCATCCATTACTTGTTGTTGGAGGATCAGTGTTTCCTGTAGTCACACCGAAAGTTTTTGTGCTTGCCAACTCTTGTAAAAGACTGTTGGCATTTCTACTTAAGATGGTTGTCTTATCGTACATATGCAATGGTCTGAAATTCCCGGATGGTAAAGCTTAGATTCAGTCTGTGATTTCTGGACATTAACTCAAAATAACATCTAAAGACACAAAAAAACCCAAAAGATACATCTAATTGCAAAACAGTAAACAAGTTTAGCTGTGTTCCTGAGGTAGGGTGCCCGACTCTTGTAAGATTTGATTTCTTTGTTAAAAAATGTATTACACATGTGATTGATCCTGTATATTTTGTATGTGCATTTGAAGGGCACGTTGCATGCAATACTTTTAAATTACACAGCATGCTGTCATGTTGATAAATACATTCTAAACAAATTTGTGTATTATTCAACATCTATTTTTAACATTTTATTTAGTCTTTTGGCACCTGTTGAAATGTATGTTTCCTGTCTTGAAGCTTAGCTGTATACACCTTTGGTGTATAAACATCATAACTGAAACAAACTGGAAAATAGAAATAAAGTTTTGTTCACTCAACACAACAGACTCCAAACTTCAAAATAGAACCAAATCAAGTTACATTTTAACAACACTTCAGCTGTATTCAAATCCACCTCTTTTTCACACCTGTGACTGCATTTGGTCTAAGAGGATGTAGCAACTGTAGCCACTCTGCACTCTGTAATTTATATATCATTAAGAGCCATTATCTACAATTGGAATTTAAATTTTAGAAGTTAAAATTAATCTGTCACTATTTTATTGCTTTAGTAGACAAGTTGAGCCATCTTTGTGGTTTGTGCTGTCATCCTACCAACAGTATATAAAGGTATGTGAGGTACAGAAAGTGATGAGGGGGAAGCGAAGGAAAAAAATAGGGTGTTATTTTGCAGCTTGTTATTTTCTATGGATGAACTGTGACGTAAAACTAAATGCAGCATTGTGAGTGTAGGATAGCGTGCTGTAGTTTGAATCTGTCATTATACTGTCTTTTTTATGGTTGAACATTGGACTCACCGATCACCTTGCACTCAGCTTTGCTTTATTGAGTGTATATAGTAGCACCTTGTTTAAGAACCGACTTTGTTGGGAACTGGACATAAGAATATACTTCAGACAGTAGGGGTGTGACAGTAGACGAATAAATGAATTGCAATAATCATATCGTGAAGCCTCAATAAAATCTTATTATATTGTAAAATGTGTATCATGATCCTCTGATAACAGTGAATATCATCTAGTTCATTTTAGAAATGCTGACTTATTATAAATAATTTTTGCAGTTTTTGTAAAATATGTGCAGAGAAGTTATAAGGAACCTCCTTAAAGTGAAATTATGGTCACAATCATCTTTCTACAATGGTAAAACATAAGTACCATTCAATATATTGCTGTTCAAAGTATTAATTTGTAAGAATTTCGGTATATTATCATGTATACGTATCAAATTATGTGCGGTGTATTGTGACTTATCAAATTGTGAATATAGTGTATCATCAGACTCCTATTTGACAATATATGTTGACATGTACATTGTCTATTAGATAATTAAAAATCCAGATGTATGAAAGGAGTTTTGAATTGAAACAGACTGTAAATAGTAGTCAACAGGTCACATAGCTGACAGGTAAATTATGTTGTTCCTAAGAAGCTGCTAATGTGCCTTTAAAACACATTAGGTGGTGGACAGTAAAAAAAAAAAACTGGAGCTGTGATGAATGTGGGACCAAACGAAGTGGATAAGAAGCATTTGTGTGAACGCATGCCGTGCATGTCAGCCAAACAAAACCACCCAGAGTGTAGATTACCTGCTCAATTGATAGAAAATCCCACCCTGCTTCACGTTCGCAATGATTGTATTATTATTTATCATACATATTAAACAACACGTTCACCTTCTGAGTGTGCATGCCTGTCTTTTCTATTTTCTTTATACATGTTTAAATACATCCGTCCTAATTCTTTAGCCTCATTCCTTCCTTTAAGTCTGCGTGGCTGTTTATGATAGTGTTTATCTCCTACATTACACGTCCCTTTCCTTCCCACCCACCCCTCCCCTTAACTCCTCTATAGCCGAACCCTTCCAACTGTCCCCCCTCTCCTGCTCTACTCCCGGCCAGTCACAGCAGCCCTTATAGTCACATGACTGGCAGAGGAGCAGAAAAATGGAATAGCATGTGAAACATACACCGCCCAGAAAGAGTCCGCAGGAGCACAGCCATTGCAAGCCTCTGTACAAATACACACACACCGGCAGACATGCAAGTATACATTCAGGAAGCAGGTGTGCCACAAAGACGAAGAAACAAAACTACATCTGTAGCTGAGTAGATAAAAAAACATTCGCAGACAGGGGAGGAGAGGAGATTAGAATAGACTGCGCCTGTGTGTGGATTTACTGCTAACATCATCGATGGTGTTTTGATTACTGAGCAAGTGTTTGTCTGAGCTGTTTGTCTCTGAGGTAAGGAAAGCGTACTCTGTTTCGGGTTGTAATATTACTGGTTGGTTAGTGATTCACAGAGTGTGCAGGAATGTGACTTTTCTGGTCTGTTGAGCCCTCTGGAACTTTGAAAACTGAATTCCCTCCCATTGTTGGTGAATAAGCTGTTCTTTGTCTTCTGTGAGCATAACAAAATCACTGAATGTGGTCTTGGAATCGTATGTCACACACAAATTATCTTTCTCTTCCCTGATGGTCATCTGTATTTGTAAGATCCCGAGAAATAAAGATTTGCTGATATGCCTGCAATTAAGAACGGCTTTCTATCTGTCCACTCGTGTGTTTTTTTTTAAGTGTAACTGGATGTATTTTTAGACATGTCCAATTTTTAACTATCGATTTCACTCTCCCCTCTCTTTTCCTCTCAATCTGGCTTCTTCTTCCTTCTGCCATTTAGAAACTGATACGTGACTTCCGTTTCTGTGTCCTCTTTGTCCTGGTATGTGTGTGCGCTGTGTGTGTGTCTGTACAGTATTTGTGCACGTTAGGTACATGCATGCATACTTGACCCTATTTGTAATCTCAGATTGTAGTCTGTCACATTCGGACCATGTGGACAGGCAGTTGCAAATAAATCAGGATGATGATGAAATGGCGCAGTAGTCTCATGTCAGATGACTTAAAACATTCAGACCCTGCAGGTCATTTACATTTTTATATCAGGGAGTACAGTGAGCTTACTCATCTCAGCTGTGGAGGATATAAGAGAATATCACACATTCATTACACATTTAGAGGCCAGTCAGAGTCTTGAATGTTTGAAGCAGTTCATTTTTTTTTACTTTACTCAGATGCCTGCACCCCGTTGGAGCTGTTTAGCCTTACTAGAGAGTCAATCATGAAGGATGTAGCAGTAAGGCAATAAAATTAGGTTAGACAAGTCAAAGCACACATTTTTCTGCACAAGGACCTGACTGATTTCAGATTTTTCTGTATAAGTAATGAATAAGAAGCAGTAAAGAGATTGAAAGTCAGGGTACAGTACTAACCTCTATGTTTGTGTCTCCTTTGTTATTATCAGATTAAATGACACTGTGCTCCTGGGCAATCACAACATGGAGCATGATGGATTTTTGGACAAATATGAGCGTGAGACTCACGACGAATGGGACACTCCAATCAATGAGAACGGTGGCAGGTTGACGGAGGAGAGCGACATGGACCAATCGGACGAGCTGTCCCCTGGGCCACAGGCCACAGCTTATGTAGAGCAGAGCACAGAGGAAATTGCTGAGGTGAGGTGCTGTGTTTACAATCACAGCAAGTTATTTAGAATACTATGTCTTGTTTGTTCATTTGTTCCCTCAGCAGTGTTTTGTTTTTTTTTAAACCTTTTTTGCTCACAAAGGTTGAAAGAAAACATACAATGCATCACATCTCAGGATTTAGAGGATTTCAGTGTAGTGTTTTCAAAGCTGTTTCTCATATTCCGTATCCACCATTGTTCAATATGTATCTCAGTCTAATTTCATTGCTCTAATCTAATATTAATTAATACATAACTGGTTGCCTTTAAAAATTGTCTTTATGCCTGGTCACGCAAGGGTGTGTGAACAGCTTGTGGGTGTGTGTGTGTGTGTGTGTGTGTGTGTGTGTGTCGCACAGCCTCTTGCTTTCTGAAAGAGGGTCAAAGAAAATCACATCATCATTGATCATCATTAAACTCCAGGTACATGAGAAAGACAGTACTGGCTGTAGCGTCTGTGACCCGTTTAGCAGCTCAGCCATCACAGTTGGTACACGTGTCCTGTACGAAGTGGTAGTTTTCAGGACCCCAGACCCAGAACACCTTGACTATATCTCTGCTGACTTCATAATATCTGTTACTTCAGGCTGGGGAGGCATCCCAGGTGGAGACTGTATCCGATGAAAACAAGGGCCTCATCTGGGGGCTGCTTAAGCAGCTGCGGCCGGGCATGGACCTGTCCAAAGTAGTGCTGCCCACCTTCATCCTGGAGCCACGCTCATTCCTGGACAAGCTGTCTGACTACTACTTCCATGCAGATCTGCTTTCACAGTGCGTAGCTTAAAGTCACTTAACTTTGTGTGTGTCTGTGCGAGATCATTTTTGTATACATTCAGATGAAGACTGGAGTTATCTTCCTTTGTTTTTTGTCATAACTATGTTTGTCCCCTGTGTCCTTCACCACCTTTCACGCCATAGAGCTATGCTGGAGGAGAGTGCATATGGTCGCATCAAGCAGGTTTTAAGATGGTACTTGTCTGGTTTCTACAAGAAGCCAAAGGTAAGTAAAATGCATCCAGTTCCTTTAATTTATGCCAGCAAATTTCATAACTTTTGCATTTTAAAACCATGACTTCAAGCAAAATTGAATTGCGCTGATATCAACAAAATCATATAGTTTTCCTTCACTCGTATATGTTATATTTACCTATAAATTATTATTCCGGTATAAAATACAGGTAATTGGTAAAAAGAAAATAACAAAGCAGGGAAAATAAATCAATCATATATGATAAACAAAATAAAATAAACATATGAAACAAATAATTATAGATTAACAGAACAGTTGCACCTTCATTGCACCTTGCCAATTAATGTAAAGATGACAGAATGGAGTGTCATTGTTGCCTCTGAGTGAGCAACGGCAGGGGATGAACATATGATCCTGCAGAGTAGAGGGACAAGACTAATCTGGCACAGTTTTTTTGGTCAATGTAGAAAAATAAAAGAGATGGATCTGTGTTGCAACAGATTTCTGCAGTGTAGATTTCAGACTGTCCCTTCGAGGCTCACTATCTTCTCACAACACTTTCTGTGACACTATTTTTGGCCACTTGACAAATGATTTGGATAAGGATCTGTTTCTGCAGTAAAAAAATCAGGAGACACTTCCCTTTCTTCCTGTTATGAATTTATTTCCTCAGTGAAAGCAGAACACCCAACATCAGCCAGCATATATAACTGGGCTCCCTTACTGCCTTACTTTCCTCACTATCACGAAGAAAGTCTGAAGATGGATGGTTAGAAAATGTTCTTTAGTAAGACCTCTACAGGACTTTCTGCCCTAAGTGTTTCATATTGCATCTGCAGTGTAACTCTAACCAATGGACCTAAGTACTGGCTGTCTGTTTAGTGTTACAGGGCCGTAATCTCATCCAGCTGTTTCCACACTAGATCTAAGAGAAAACTCAAAAAATTGCATCTCCTGGCGAAAATGCATGTTGTTGCTGATTGCTGAAATAAAACTGGTGAAAGCATTTGCTGAATTGCAGAAATTTGATATTAAGAACAAGAAGATTGGTGAGCTACAATATAAGTTGATATTATTTCTGTCTTCTTTGCAATCTCTTATGTTTTATTATACATGAATGATATTAAAGACGTCAAAGAAATTCACAGATTTATCAATGTGGCAATTTCACACACTAAAAGATTCCAGAAAAAGCAAATATTTCCGAAATAGAAAAAGCTAGAAACGAAGAAAAAAAAGGGTAATAATAATAAATAGAAAAAGGATAACAATAGTGTGGATGCTGTGTCAGCATCCATTGTAATAAATGTCTGTGTCAAGTGATGCATGCAGTGATACCAACACTGCTGTTTGCGTTTTCCAGGGTCTAAAGAAACCTTACAATCCAATCCTGGGAGAAACGTTTCGCTGCTGCTGGCTTCATCCTCAAACCAACAGCTGCACTTTCTATATAGCTGAACAGGTGACGCCATACTCACGACTAGAAAACTGCAAATGCACAGGACATGATTAATCCCTTGTGTGAAATGTTTTGCACATTTAAGCAAACACATATGCACCTGTGAAGTTAGACCAGTGTCAAATTACTGGCTGCCAGAATGCTGACACTTCTTTCTTTCTGATGCATCTCTTGCTTTCCTCTGCCAGGTGTCCCACCATCCGCCCATCTCTGCCTTTTATGTCTGCAATAGGAAGGATGGTTTTTCAATCAGTGGGAGCATCTTGGCCAAGTCCAAGTACTATGGTAAACAGCGTACTACAGTACATAATCTGTTTGTCATAGTTGTCCGTACACGCTGAGATAAAATCCCACCCTACCATTGTGGCTCAACCAATTTGCTTTTAAAAGGACATCTACATGGAAATGCTTTTGAATTTAGTACTTTTCTGTCCTGCTGTTCTAGGCAACTCTCTGTCAGCAATTCTGGATGGCAAAGCCAGACTGCTGTTCCTGAGCAGAGGTGAGGAGTATGTCATCACCATGCCCTACGCTCACTGCAAAGGTAAGACATCTACAGTGAATGTCCACCAAATGACCTCCACTACCCACTCATGTTCAGTGTTTGTTGTTGCTACCCTACTATTTGAATCTCTTTGGAGAAAAAAAAACAAAAAACAAACAACAACTTGTATTAATTGCGATATTTTGCTTATTCACTGTCAGTGGCAGGGGCAGGGGGAGAGTTTTTTTTTGCTGTCTTTGCCTGCCAGTGGCTGGACAGCACCAGCATTTTTGACCAAATTAACTCATTTTCAAGCTACCCAGAATATTTGGTTTTATGAAGATGTGAGTAGTGAACACATCAACAGAAAGCAAAGAGCATTAGCTTCTACTGGGGGAAAAAAAAAAAAATCTAGTTTCATTCATTTTGTTTCTGTCAACATTTGAAAGTTGCTAATTTTCATCAATAGGGCAACATTTTGGGCAAAAGGCTGAGAAGAATGTATTTTTAGCAGTGATTTTTCCAGCAGAAAATAGATTTTTCACTTGCTATCTCACTCAGTTGTATGTCTGCACTCGCCGTTCTCTCCAGCGTGGCTGAATTTATTCTCCCCACCAAACCCGTTTGCAACTTCTACCTGATGAAAATGTTAGCTTTCTTCTGCCTCACCTCTGTGTTCACTATTGCAAAAAATACATCACAGCACCTTGTATAGTATAACAGTGAAAAGACTGAATGCTGGGAAATCTTGCCAGTGGCAGGGAAAATATTCCATAACATTCCAATTCAAAGCTGTACAATCACCGTCACCGCCCCCTCAAATACTTTTGGAGCCATTTACAAGCTAAATTCTAAGTGAATCAATCCCGTCCCTTTGCACACCTGGGGCAGCTGCACCAGTAGTGTTCAGACACTCCAGGGCCTCCAGTCTGTAGGTTTTCAACACGCTGTCAGTATCTGGATAGATAAGTGCTGTGTCAAGGTCGCAAACAGTAGCCACATGCTTTGAGAAGAATCCATTTTGATAGATTTACTTGTAGTTAGCCTCGGCTGTGTACAGCTGGTGTACATGTGGTTATTGACAGTGTTGGGCCACTTTGACAACACTTAATGTTATAAGATCTAATTTTCTTTCTTATAATCTTTCAGAAAGACTGATGCTCCTCAGATTTAACCATCATCTAGCACATTCAGTTACAAAAGCTCAGGTCAATCTCTCTGTTTTCTGCGAGTGGATGGGGGTTTGTTACACATTACAGTGATTATTTTGGCTCTCAGTGAAAACCAAGATCATACATTCAAGTCCTACCTGTACAGTAATACAGGGCATGGCATGATTTGTCGTTGGACTTCCTACAGGATTATCTGCATTCTCTGTGTTGTGTTGCCGAGACGCTGATAGGAAACTGCAATTCTGTATGTGTCCCACTTGTAGGTATCCTGTATGGCACAATGACACTAGAGCTGGGTGGAAAGGTTACCATTGAGTGTGACAAAACCAAATGTTTCTCAGAGCTGGAGTTCAAACTCAAGGTATTTATTTTTTCCTCTCATTGTAGTTGCTTAACTGGTCAGCAGTTGATACTGCTCATGCATGAGGTAACAGCAGCTTTAGTACAGGTGTTGCATTGTCTGTGTTCCCTGCAGCCTTTCCTTGGCGGCTCCTGCTCTGTCAATCAGATCAGTGGAAAGATTTCTGTGGGAGAGGAGCTCATGGCGACCATTGATGGACATTGGGTAAGAATTTGGATCCTTCGATTGCTCAAAGTTCATCCGTTAGCATTCGTCTCTCCCTCTAACTTGCTACTGCTATTCAGAAATTTTCTGTCATAATGAGAGACTCGGCTTGTAATTAAAAGTTTAGGAGCAGCAGAGAGTCACTAAGTTTGTATTTAGTGGTCTTTTTTGCTTGATCTTGTCACTTTTTTTTCCTGTTTTCAGGACGGTGAGGTGTTCATTTATGAAAAGCGCTCTGGACAGCAGGAGACGTTGTGGAACCCAAGCCTAGATATTCGCAGCAGCCGCCTCAAGAGACAAGTGGTCCAAATAGATCAGCAGGGAGAGTTTGAGTCTGAAAGGTAAACAGCACGTGCTTATTTCCTTATTCAGTCCATACCTGCACTAAAACATGTCATGTCAGTGAGCCACATACACAGGCTCACAGGGCCTGGCATGCCTAAATGAAATGCTGCATTTATTAGGTACAGCTGTACTTGGGAAAAGGTTAATGGATTGCATATATGCACATAGGGCTTTTCTTGACTTCTCAAAGTGCTTTAGGCAACTGCGAGTCTGCATTCACCCATTCACACACACGCTGATGGCACAGTATCAGGAATAATTTTGGGTTCAGTATCTTGCTCAAGTACACGTAGCGACTGCAGGGGCTGGGCATTGCGTCACCCATCACTGGACAACCACTCCATCACCTGAGCTACAGCCAGTGTAGGCACTGAAAAAGGTTTGCTGGAACCTTGCCACTGCTGACGTCAAGAACAAGAAAGATGTGTATATCTTGTTGATATAGACTCAATGTGCTCCTGACAGACTCTGGAAGCATGTGACCAGTGCCATCAAGGATAGGGACCAGGTGCGAGCCACCCAGGAGAAGTTTGTGTTGGAGGAAGCTCAGCGGAGGGAGGCCAAGGAGAGAGGAGACAAACCATGGACCCCACGACTTTTCATTCAGGACCCAGTCACCTCCGAGTGGACCTACAGGCACATTGAGTATGAACACACTCTGCACTGCACGCTTAGTTAATATGTTAGCATAGCATGAAAATGATCTGTAGATTAGAAAGAAAAAAACATCAATTCAGATTAAATTACAAGGCATCCTCATCATGTGTACTGTGGTGTTTGGCAGTTTGCAGCCATGGGACCCTGAGCGCTGTCTTGTTCAGTTTGAGAAGGACGGAGTGATTCAGACCCACGAGAGAAGCCACAGGCAACCCAATGGACTCTCCTACAGCGACAGCTGGGACAGCCCGCGGAAGGTTAGCCAGATATACCCAGGATATCTTGATAGATTATCTATTATTTCATTTAAAAGGAAACACTGCACTGCTTCCTGACAAGCAGGATCAGCCTCTTTCTCTCTCACTTGCCGCAGTGAAACTACACAGCAAAACAGATTGAGCCGTTAGCATGTTGGCAGCTAGCAGCTCCCAGTCACGATATCTGCACTCCCCCACAGGCTGAGGTGAACGGGAAACGCAGAAAGGCCAGCAGCCAGCCATCCAGTTGCAGCCAGAACACTGAGAGTAGCAGCACGACACCAGAACCAACGCACGAGTCGTCGGACAATGAAGGTAACACAAACACACACGCCTATAAACAAACAGAATCATAAAATTGCTTAACATAACTCTTTATGTTATGTGCCCAGAATTCTCTAACCAGTGTGCACGGTGCAATAAAGAGGTGAAGGACACTGCCCTGATAGAGGCCTCCATCACATCCATACAGAAAACGCAGCAGGACATCCAGAGGTAAAAATAAGAGACACACACCTACACTTACACTTCATGTGGACCTTGAATATATAATGCATTTGGGATTAGCATAGTTTAAGAGTTTGGATTTCATGACAGTTCAAGCAAAATTAGAAACTCAGGTCATCATATCTATTGTTAGATGAAACGAAAATTAGATCAGTGTGTCTTTAAAAATGATATCCATTATTAGTTCATATCAGTGTCACCTTCAAAAGATTTGTTTTTCTTTTAAGACGGTTGTTACGGTGTATTTTTATGTTGTAATGTGTTAACTTACTCACTCCAACCCTTCCCTCCACAGGAACCTGGTTGCTCTGAGCCGTCAGCTGGCCCAACAGAGGGCAACAGATGAAGGCGGGTTTTTAACAGGCCGTCACTGCCTCATCCTCTGCGTTCTGCTCCTCTCACAGCTCCTCCTCAACTATGTCTTCTCCTGAGCCCCACTCCTCAAGGGGGAAGAGATTCCCTCCAGCACTGATCTGGCATCAGATCCCTCCAAAAAGCACAGACTGTAATCAGCAGATAAGGACAGCAACCTCAGATCAGTGTCTGGAGGGCAACTTTGCCCCTTTGCATTTCCTCCAGGAGGAATGGGAGTACCACATTATAGCAATAAACAGAGCCACAGCCACCGCCTGTCAGTCATCTGCAGAGAGGAACAGCACCCCCTTGTGTAGCCAGACTAAAACAGCATCGGCACCCACGCACTTTGGATAGGAAAGGAGGGATCAGAGATGTGTACGGTTAAAAAAAGATTATTGGATAGAAAAAATGATCAAACGTATGCTGAAGAATGATTTTGCAAAATAAGACGACAGACAGGATGTTTCGCCATTCCTTAGTGTCTTTTTATATTTCCCCGCAATACTATCTATCTTGTTTGTGTGCCTGTATGTGTGCTGTCCCTGTCTACCATATAATAGGCCCTATGGGCGCAGGCAGATCACCGCTCTGACTTCTCGTACTCCCCTTCCACTCCTGATGTTTGGGCCTTAACGCTAAAGCCAAAAAGAAGAAGAAAAACATGATGAAGAAAGAATATCTTCCAGCAGTGCAATTCTATGTGTTTTGTATCCATGTACTCAATTACACTCTGTCTCATATTTTAATGAGGACAACCTTACCAAAACAGTATTTATGATCCAAAAGGACGACGACTACTTGTTTACAGGGAGTACTGTAAGAAAGGACTGAGGCAGGGCAGAGAACCAGTGTGTCTTTGTATTTGTGTGCCTGTAGTGCTGTAACAGAGGAGATCATAGCACAGCACTCGAGATCACAACACTAGTGTGTACAATCAGTTATGTAGAGAAACGGCATATGAAGGAAGCCACAGAGGGCAACCAGTGGAAATAAACAAAAAAACAACTGAATTCTTTGGCCTGTAGAAGGGGTTTGTGTGCGTGTCTTTGTCCACACAATGTTCAAAGTGACTGATTTTGAGATGTAAACACTTAGTAATGAGTTGTTTTCTTTCTGTTTTTAAACTTTGTATATATTTGTCTGCAGGTCTGTGTTTCACTGAGAGATTTCAGAATGTATTTATTGGGTGATTAACTTTCTTAATCCGATTCAGCTCGGAGGACTGAGACCAGGGGTGACAATCAAACTCTCCCAGGTTTGCATGGGTTTGTCACATGTATGTGTGTGTGTGTGTGTTCTGACAGTGTGAGGGAGCACACATGTGCGAGTAAGCCATTGTGGGCATGCTGTGCAAAGCCAGGTCTGTGATCTTGGCTTGTACTGGTTACTATTACCCTTGCACTTCAATCTCACTTGGCAGTAGCAATCCGCCCAATGGGACAGACTTGGGGTGCGCAAAGAAGGACATTGACTCTGAATGCTTTTAATATTCTTTAATGCTTTAATTTGTTCATTCTTTTCATTATAGACCTTTTTTTTCTACTTGACTTCCATGTTGTGGAATGTTGTGGATTCTACACGCCAGATGTTTTTTGTCATGATACGAAACTGGAGAACACCATGTTGCCCCGTGTTTTTATTCATACCCATTTGTGTCCTGTAGTACTCTAGTAAAAACATTTTAACCCTGCCGCTGCCTTTGGCTCTCATTATTTTATCTTTGGTAGATAATGGAATACAAAAGGGTCAGAAACAATGAGCAGTATCTTCCTTAAGGAATGTTTTGTCTGTGGGGAAATCATCGCCACTAGAGGGTGATGTTGATGTGGCTAAACTGTGGTTTGTGTCCTGATTTCCTTTTCTGTAACTATACCAGCAAAGCGGCATGGACAGGGGGAGTTTTACATAGATGACTAAAAAAAAAGTCTAAAAACAAGTGCAGAGGGCAAATACAATTGACAAAGGATATTTACAATTCTCAGGACTCGGACGATTAATTGTTACTGACCACAGAGCCTGAGAGTTAAACCTGAGCAGGTGAAACTCTCCTGGTAGACAACACATGGGTCAACAGCTCTGCCACACACAGCCCCTGTGAGGGACACGGTTTCTGCGCAGGAGCCTCCCTACAATGCACAAGGACTGGAAGGTGACTAACGTTGACTATTCTTGCTCCCTCTGCAACTAAATAATAGAAATTTGTCATTTATATTTTTTAAATACTGAATATGCACACATATTTTCTGTATTTTCAGGTTGAATGCCAATTAAGAGACTGAGAAATGAATATTTAAAGATGGCCTAAGACTTTTGCTCAGTACTGTATGTTTTAGAAAAGAGAGGCACAAATTTAATGTGACTTCAGTGGTTGGATATTACAAAATGCTGCTCAGATAATTTATATACACACAAAGTCGCTTTTATATATTTGACAATTTCTGTCCTCCAGTCTTATTTGGAGACGATAAAACGTCCAGGTCACTTTTCCTCACTAAACAAGTCCATTTCTGTCACCTCTGCATGAGACAATGTCAACGGTGCCACTGCAGAGCCTCGCTCCTTTTTGCTTCGCAGAGAAAAGCTTTTGAAGTGACATGAGGTGAATACCTGACATATTGGAGTGTCATGCCCCTCCACACACATTAATCCACAGACATACTGTGGATTGTTCTGTGGTGGTTTGGTTCTCAGTGTGCCTTCCAGGGGCCTTTATGTGTGACCTGAGCTGAACTCCCCTTCAGTCACTTAAAACATTCAGTTGTTAGAAACTCTCAGTCACACCAGTGGTTATAAAGAATGGACACTGGCACAGTCTCCAGCGATGCTATTGATGCACTGCATTGCACTGCGCTGCTCCAGATTTGATTTATTAAGTCACCATGAGAGCATTTATGCCCTCGTAACTCGTACACATCCAATTAAAAGATTCAAATGGTTTATTTTCTTCACCTCCACAGATACAGAGAAAGGATTTATCGACCCAGAAAGGGTGGAAAAGAGGAATGATGTCCCAAATTCAGGCGTTCCATCACCCTGCAGTTATGTCTGATTTAACATAATGGGTGTAAAACCAGTAATTCTACATGTCAGCAGTCCCACATCATAGTCATGTGCTATGTGTTGTAAAATGCAGGGCTTGTATGGCGAGCAGACTGAGGAATGGGGCTGAAGCAGCAGCGTGGGCAGATTGGTAGCAGAGTAAAGATCAAGGGCTGTGATCTCCTCCCCCCAGGCGTGTTCCTGTTCTCCAGCTAGCTGGATGTTTGAGTGGGATCACACTGGACCATTGTGTTGTCCCACTCTGTGTGTGGAGCTGATGAAACAGCAGCCAAATTAGGCCATTAAAGGGTGTGTGTGTGTGTGTGTGGTAAAGAAACCAGCCCTCCATCAAAGTAAGTTCCTCTCACTTGAACAATGTGTGTGACTGAGTTTGTAAGAGTTTCCCTGCTCTGGAACCTTCTGCACGTCAGTGTGTGTTTACTTCTCCTGGCACTGGATAAGTGAGACGTTTAAACTGCTCTCTGGTCAGTTAGCTGACCCAAATTGTTTATTGTGACTAAGGGATGAAGGTATATTGGTCCCATGTCCGTGATCTCATTCGTAAGACCGAACGGGTGAGCTGAGCCCACATGACACGTGCAGAAAATAGGTTGAACGTAAAGATGAGCTTCCACCTCATTAGGAGTGGTTACAAATGCTGATTTTTAATTAAGCAGTTAGTATTAGTGTCACTATTGTCCACATGTTTGCTTTCCCATAGACCACCGTTACTACAGAGATCTACTGGAGTGACACTCTAAACTGCAAACACGGTCAGTTTTATCATGTATGTTCTGATGAAATGAGGTTTTATATTTGTCAAACTTTCCTCAAGCCCAGAAAAGTAACTTCAAAACTGACATTATCACACTCTAAAGTCTGTAGGCCACCAAGCAGGAAGTTGCAGGCAGGAAGAACACTGCTGCGCATATTCCATTTGCCGTTTAAAGGAGAAATCTGGTATTTTGGAACCAATGCCATGAAGTTTGTGGGTCTGAAACTCTTTTTTTTTTTTTTTTTTTTTTTATTTGACTCTAGTTTGTGGATTGTTTGCTAGGACTGTTAGCTTGACAAGGCTATGCAACAGCATTGGGCATGACAGTGCTTGTGGAGATTTATTCCAATTGGAATTCTTTTGTCTTTGGTATTGGAAGACATTGCAACACAGTGTCCCGTCTGCAAATTCTGTTTGTCTCAGTTCTCATCATCAGGAAACAGAAACGGTCATTTTATTCAGTATTTTTACAGTTATTGAGCCAAATACACAGAGGTGTTTCACCGTAGGTATCTGCTCCATGTTACCAGACGCTGACAGTAACATTTTGAGCGTAGTTGTTGATTAAAAAAGTGATTTATTTGTGACGATTTGTCATACCCCGTGCCTTAGCGTTGTAGTTGATGGCCTCGTTGAGCTAGCTCCAAACTACTGTAATCTTCAAAAAAAGATGTATTTTGTGAAGTTTTAGAACCTCAAACTTTTTGAAATAGGGCTTCGGTTGGGAAATAGCCTACTATAATTCTCCTTTAAGCAGGACATGAATCTGAAAGTTAGATATCGTTTTCAGCAGACAGGCCAGGTGGGCAGTTTTCCCCGGTTAGGTTAGATGTGATCGTTGCATTTAGTATCAAGCTCATTATAAATCTTTGCTTTCTTCCCAAACTACTGACTTTGGAAGTACCTGACTGGGGACATCTTTTCCATTCAACTGAAAACCCATTGCTCCAAAGAATAAACATAATATAAATAATACACAAAAATCTGCAACGTGCCACAAGCGGCAGTGCCTGCAGAGGGCTGTGTTATTTCAGTCTAATAAAAGTATGTGCAGTTCCAAAAGTGTGTAATTGTTCCGTCAAATATGCAATTACACAATGTTTTATAACATTTTTCTCTAATGTTCACATGTTGTTTTTTTTTATTTTTCATTCAGGAATCGTTTTGAATCATGCTCGTTTATTTTTAGCTGTAATTCCTCCAGCTTTCAACATCAAAGAGCCAGACAGACCAAAGTCTAAAATCCCGTTGTCTCCCCACCTCCCCACCCTCCCCTCCTCTGACTCTCATGCCCAGGTAGGTGAGATGGAGGGAGGCCAGCTGCAGTGAGGTGTGTCCCGCCTGGTTGGGCTGGGCCTGGTTGTGTTTGCTCTGGTTGCTGCGTCTCCAGTGTCTAGACTTGTCTTTATGACGAGGAGAGCAGAGGGAAGCAGTCTGGCACAGTCTGAGGCTGCGTGTGTCGTGTGTCTGTGTGCTGCATGAGAGCACACAATCGCCTGATTAACAAAAGAGCCACTATGTCGGTGACATCTCCTCCCAGCAGATCTTTGTCTGCCTTTGACACTGAGGGAGAGTTAGAGAAGCACTGCAGGGTTTAAAGTACTCGGCTTTACGTGAGCATGTCTCCTATCTGCCGCATTCTACTTTTGACAAATCGGTCATCACTCACGGGCCACATTTTTCATAATCTGAAGCCTCTAGGATCGTGTGATTCTGCTCTTTGACTTTGTCTTTATACTACTTAAAAATTATGTTTTTCTCATACAAAGCTTAAAAAATTTTAATTAAGGAATTAAGGACTTGTAAAGCACATTTCTACAAAAACGAAACAAAATACTCAAAGACAAGTACAGAATACAAATACAAAGATTTGGGGTTCTGTGTAACTGAGCCGGATCTCTGTTTCCTGGAAGAGACAATGAAACCAAACTCCAACTTTTTGTTTCCTTATAAACTGACTCATTAAACTTGTCCTTTGATGAATCCAAAGAAGAATCATTGCCCTACACCCACAGGCTGTGATGTGCAGATAGGTGATCTTTATCTGTTAAACACAGTCGGGAAGAGGACTCTGAGAGGTTCTTCTGCCTCCAAGGATGCAATGCTTTCATTCGTAAAATAACCCCGAAAGCAGTGAGGTTTGATGATGGACATGACTGTCTAAGTTCTTAAGGAAATGACCACTAATCAGCAATTACATAACTCTCACACACACTCTCACACACTGGCACTGCCAGCCTGCCGTGTCTCCAAGCGGAGCTGCTTGTGGAGTCTTGTCCTTGCACTGAGGCCTTGCCGCTGGCTTACAAGATGAAACCAAATTCACAGAGGGGAGGCGTATCCCAGCATGCCCGTCAACAGGTAACACATATGTTTATCACTTCTTTTAAACAGTGATGAGATGAGTTGACCCTAAACATGCATGTGCGCAACGCAGGATGGATCTAAACAAAGTGTGTGTGTGGGTGTTCTGCACAGTAACACGATTATGTTTGTCTTCAGTCCTCTTTCTCTGCATGTTCACATGTATTAAAATCTACAGTTGATGGATTTCTGGCTTCCTGGCCTAATTTTATTGTTTTAATCAGTTACTCCTTCTGCTCAGCCTCTGACTTATTATCCAAGTTATATCTCCTCTCTTCTCCATCCATCCATCCATCAGAAATAGAGATAGAGATGACTTTATTAATCCCCTTAGGGAAATGAATTTGTCACAGCAGCAAGAATGTTCTGGTGCAGGACCAGTGGACATATAACACTATAAAGTGTAAAAGTATAAAATAAAAATAAAAATAAAAGTAGAAAAATATAAACAGTAAAGGCAGTTGTAAAATTCTGACAGTATGTACAGATGTTGTGCAGAGTGCAGAGTTTAGTGCAGGTAGGAGGAGGTGGATGATTTAACCAGGTAAAGTGTCAAGTGTTTAATAACAGAGGTGTTGAAAAGTCTGATTGCACTGGGGAGGAACAACATCCTGTATCGTTCCTTGTAGCAGCGGGGTTGGATCATTCTGTTGCTAAAGCTGCTCCTCAGAATGTTCACAGTTTCATGGAGGGGGTGGGAGGTGTTGTCCATGATGGCCAGCAGTTTGGTCGGCATCCTCTGCTCCACCACCTCCTCCGAGGTGGCTGACCAAGAGCCGACAACAGAACCTGCTTCTCTGATCCTTTTATTCAGTTTGCTGGCGTCCTTTGCCTTGATGCCTGTGTCCCAGCACACCACAGCAGAGAAGATGGCGCTCGCCACAACAGACTGATAAAACATCAGGAGCATCCGGTTGCATACATCGAAGGACCTGAGTCTCCTGATGAAGTAGAGCCGGCTCAGGCCCTTCTTGTACACAACCTCTGTGTTGGTGGACCACTCCAGCTTGTTGTCCAGGTGGACTCCCAGGTACCTGTAGGTCTGGACAATTTCCACATCAGTCCCATTAATACAGACAGGAGAGGGTGGGGGCTTGTTACTCCTGAAGTCCGCCGCCATCTTCTTGGTCTTCTTCACGTTCAGCTGCAGGTGGTTCTCTCCACACCAACGCACAAATCGGTCAACCAGGTTCCTGTACTCATCTTCCCGTCCATTCTCCACACACCCGACTATGGCCGTGTCATCTGAGAATTTCTGCAGATGACACAACAAAGTCAGAAGTGTAGGTGGGGAAGAGGAAGGGGGGAGGCACAGTTCTCTGGGGGGCCCAGATGTTGCTAACAGTCGCTCAGGGTCTAATTAACAGAGGAGTGAGAGCTGTGACATGAAGCCACAGCTGGTGTGTAGCCTAAGTGTGTGTGCGTGTGTGTGTGTGTTTGTGAAATCCAATCCAGGCGTCCTACTAGCTACCAGAATCTTTGCTGCCATTAACACAGAAACGTGCGAGCTTGTCGTTCCACAGGTTATTGTTGTTTTGCTAACAAACACACTCTGGTTTTCATTTCCTTATTAATGGAGAAGACAGCACAAAAGCCATAAAAATTAATTCCAAACAATACAAATTACAGATCGTTTCTTTAATAATTAATTATTCTCTTATGGGGTTTTGCTACAAAACGGAATCTGTGTTCAGTGGCACACTCTTTGACAGCGTGTATAGCAGCTCACTATGGAAAGATAATAAATTGTATTTCACTTACACAAAGTACAGACTGTACATTCACTGGTCACGTAGTCTACAGTAGGGGCCTTTGTTGCAGGGGCCACATCCTCTGCAGCCAGATCCCGACCCTACTTAGAGAGACAAGGAGTGTGTGAGTGTGTAACTGCCGTGTAGCCGGCCCACTCAGCTCTTCCATCCGTCAGCCCAGATTCCTGCGGGCCTCCCTGCTCGGGTTGGAGAACAGGCTTTGAAGGAGGCTCCAGTGACTCATTACCCAACAATCCGGCCACCCTTCATGTCCTCTCCACCCAAACGTCTCCATCCCTGCCCTGGCCGCCGTGAAACACACCATATTCGTTGACTGAAGAAAGAGATTGTGTTTCAGTGGAACACGAACGGATGTGAAAGAATCCTGTGTGTGTGAGCGTTGAGGTGCACACTGCACTAGCTCAGCTTTCCACATGTGGAACGAGTTTTATATGACAGAGGCTCACTCTTCATACTTAATGTGCTAACCTTTCATGTGTAAGCCCGACATGTTGATGTCTGCCTCCGCCTTTCCCGCTGCAGTAATTTCTTCATGTTTCCCTCAGGCTTTTGTAAACCAACACCACGAGCTCCCGTTCCCACAGCTCACGCCACCTTCAGCGCACGCACACACACACACACCAGACATCTGCTCCCATGTTTCAGCCATTAGTCCTGTCCGTGTGTGTTTTCTACATACTGCTGGGTGTCTGCATAAAAAAGAACATCCGAAGTAGATGATGTCATGCGGTCTTCCTGTCTGGAGCACAAAGAGCAGAATTACGGTTTCAGGGACATACTGATTTTCAAAAAATCCGTATGTCATGGGAAAAAGGTTTCCAACTAAATGCGCTGCTTTCTACAAATGCACTGTGCCCAATTTCCAGCTGCTTCCAGTGTTGAGTTGTGAAACTGGGTGGAGAACAAACGGGGACAGCAAATTGCACAGGTGCACAGTGTTACGTTTTTTTTTTTCCTCAAAGCAGTTAAAACGTTGGGTATTAAAGACAAATTTAAGGTAAAAATTGAGCTTCGTTTCCTCTGTAAATTGAGCTAAACTGTGTAAGTAAGGACAAAAATGATTGTAGGAGGTTCCATTTTTTTCTCTACATTTAAACTTTAATGTGTATAACAGTAAAAGAGTGCTGTCTAAGTTGATTAATGCTGACCTCCAATACAGCCATAGCCTGTTTGGCTAAAGGTTGCCACTGTGCTCAGTGCCAGGGCAGCGTGTGGACAGAGAGGACCATTGTGCGTCCCCCTGCCTCTTGGGAAAGACCCTTGAGCCATGACAAACAGGATTTCCTCTTACTTAAGGCCTTAGCCATCCCACGGTCTCAGTCTGCGGGTGATTTATAGACTTACTGTAGCAAGTTTTCAAAGTTTAGAAGCTCTATCAACATTCTAGATGTTTAAGCAAGTGGCACCCACCCTGGCCAGCAGACACTTGGACTTGTCAGAGCCTGTCAGGCACCGCTTTAAATTAATGACATAAATGTTGGCTAAACATGTGGGCGCTGTTGAACCATTATTTATGTAATTAGCTCCTCCTGCACCTCTCCTGCTGCCGTACACTACAATGTCTGGTGTGAAGGTGACACGGCTAAATATGTATCTTTATTTTGAGCATATTATTTTATTCTGAACAAGATAACAGCTGGATTTTACAGCTTGGTTAAAATTTTAACACATTTTTTTTTTTTTAACCTTGGTGATCAGTTTTTAACATTAGAGAATGGTATTTAAATTGATTCTAATGTGTGCACTGTGAGGAAAGTCTCTCAGTAATGGATGAATTACTTTGCCTCAACCCCGTGGACAAGCTAAATATCTGATAGTTTTTTTGCTTCTGGTTCACTCTAAACAGTGTTCTTTAAACGCAGCTTGTCAGAATAGAATCTAGGCCACTAGTAATCTGTATGCTACCTGCACAGCGCTCAACACACACTCGATACGACACGACTAGCAGGCGAGAGCATTTAGCTGCTAAAGAGCCATTTTGGCCAAAATGGCTGTAACTGTAACCTACAGCTCTTGAGTGTAATGACATAAAGACCTAGGCTGGAGCCTATCTCAGCATCTTCAGGCGAAGGTGGAGTCACCCTGGACAAGTTGCCAGTTCATCGCAGGGCTGACATATAGAGACAAACAACCATCCACACTCACATTCACACCAATTTAGAGCAATTTAGAGTGACCAATTAACCTAAACCCCAGTTTGCATGCTTTTGGACTGTGGGAGGAAGCCGGAGTACCCGGAGAGAACCCACTCAGACAAAGGGAGAACATGCAAACTCCGCACAGAAACGTCCTGACCCGGGAATCAAACCCAGGACCTTCTTACTGTGAGGCGACAGCGCTAACCACTGCACCACACGGCAGTTATTTTTTAACTACTATTCTGCAGACTATGTATTATCTGTTTGGGAGGAACTTATGGAATTCATATTGTAGTTATTATTTAACTTGGTACTTGTTTCTTTACCAATAGGCCTCAGGGCAGTCATGGCCATAAAACTGACAGGAAAATATATATGGAATAAGGAGGAAACAGTTCAAGGCCTTGCAAAATACTATGGTTATTTTTTAACTATTGAAAACCTCCTACTGACAAGAAATCTGTATGTTTGTTGGTTTAAAGAGAATTTAGACAACGGTGATTTGGCTTTTTTATTCTGTAGGGTATAAAATATTAAGATATGTGGACGCTTGGGAGGAATTAAAGAGTATTCATATCTTTGGGAATTCATTACCTTGTAGCTGCTGGCTATTTATCTAATTATTTTTATGATGTGTTTAGGCAGGCATTAAGCCGGGAAGATTGAGGGATGTAGATGTGACAAAATGACCTGAAGCAACAACATAGAGCCACCTCCCTGTGTTCACAGCTTGCAGTGTTGGGGTTGGGTGCTTTGCCTGCAGGGGGGCAGGCAGAGGTGAGAGGTGAGCCAGATCCTGGAATCACAGACTGGACATGGAGGAGTGGAACATCACCTCTCTCGCGCGAAACAAACCAGGTTTTATAGGGACTTTCGCATTAAAAAAAAAAAAAAAATTCAGATGTAAAAACACAAGCTCATTTTAATATAACAGATTCAAACAGGCTATTTTGGGAGCTGTTTTTCTTCACTGTTCTCTTGTGTTGTTTTCACTTGTTCTGTTCATTAAAAAACATTAGGAGGTAAATTGTGCCCACGGTTATTACTATGTATGTTGCATTTTAAATGTCGCATAAGATGAGGAAAATAAAGTAGGTGTTGTATATATTGTATATTATAGTTAAATATGAGGTTAAAGAGGTGTTTCCTTTTCTTGTTAATGAATTCAAAACATAGCACTCATAGCGCTCTCAAGCATAGATTACAGGAGCCACTACAGCTATTTTACTTTACAAAACCCCTAGTTCAAGTCAGATAATAGCACAGAGGTCTATTTATTTCAACTCTCGTTTGACATTTTATCATTATATTTAAAAATCCACAACTTGTCTGTCCTGTCTAACCGTTTACATTTAGGTATCTTTAGCTATTGCAGCAAGATTTAGGTATTTGGGACAGATTTTTGAGTGCAGTAGCAGTTTTCGGTTAGTAAGAAAAAAAATAAGAGACACAGAAATGAAACGTGTGTATTCTTCCGTTTGCTTTTTCCTCGGGTATTCATCTGTTCATTCATAGACCAACCCTGCTGAGATCACCTCATCTCAGTGAAGGTATGCAGGGACGGAAACGAGCCAACGGCTGTGGTTAAACACCCTGTGTCTTAGAACAATGCCGTCCTGTTGTGTCCTGCGATGGTCGACGGAGACGTTTGTTGCTGGGTCAATACCACGCTGCTCAAGTGATCAGGGAGCAGGACCTGGGGCTGCGGGAATGCATTGTCTCTGAACCTGAACGCTTAACAAATGGGACTTTCCCGCTTCCACAGCCTGTTCCTTAGGTGGTGTCACACTGACAAATACAAGCCTTATTTTCCCACTCAATGTAAAAAACATTCTCCAAGCGTTTCCCACTACATTCTTAGAATAAAGGCGCAGTTTTTTTGTGTAAGTGCAAAAGTAAAAGCTTGTTATCAACAACACATCGTCTGGAGAGGAATTCAGTTATTGAAAGTAATACAATAATTGATGTTTTTGGTTTCTTTCACAGTCAACAGATGTAGTTTAATTGAAAAACAATGAAGTATTTGCTGTTTGTGGTTTAAATACACAGCAATTCTTTTTCTCACATGTCACTTTATGGCTCCACATTAACTTAGAGATATTTCTTCAGTAAGAAGTGGAAAAAATGTATTACATAATACAACATATACGTGTAAGGTTGTGGAAAATGGAAATCATCGTGTTTGGTGTCGACAAGGCTGTGGAAACTGCCTCCCTAAAGTTGTGTGTGTAGTCACCATGAGCGTAGAGACAGAGCTAAAGATGGATTAAGAAGTTGTTTAGAGGAGTGTTTGTGCAGGGTGCAGCAACTCTGGGTGCCTGATGAACTTTGGAGTGGCAGTGGGGAATTCCTGCATCCTTTTCGTCTTCATATCATAATTTGTAATAGTTGTGGTTGTAATATTCTCTGTGCGTGAAAATTTCCCTTCCTCCCCTTTATATCCTCATTTGTCTGTGTTTCTCTTTCACTTGCTTTCCTCCTGAGTAATATCTGTGGCGCACTAATTTCCTCTTGCCATGATAACGGCTCTGGACCCGGGGTCATCATTACAGGTTATTACAGCCATTTGTTTCACCTTCAGCCTCGAGTCAGGCAAAGTGTTGCTGCTTTATTTGCTGCGCCGACTTGTGTGATTTATGATCAACATGGTGTGGAGTGATCACACAGTCCTAACTGACACTTTGAAAAACAAAAACAACCGGATTGTAGATAAAATGCGATAAAATGCCCTCCACGGCAGGCTATACTGTATGTATAAAATGAGCACACAGTAAGGACGAATGGGCAAATAGTGCATTTAGTGGGTTCAGCTTTTTTCCAGACATTGTAACACTGTGCATGCTTGAAACTGCACGCTGTCTGCAGAGATGGTCAAAACAGAAATAAAGATATATCATGTCATTTTCAAAACCATGTGTAATGACTTGCATTAGACGTCCAGGCCGGAGAATGAAATGTTATTGTAACTCGTTCTGGGCAATCTCTTCACACACCCACTCAGGCAGGTGCTGGTAGCCGAAGCCCCCCTCAGGTGCATAGTTATAAGCTCTGATCAGATTCCTGATCCCCAGCTGCTCCTCTCACACTCCCGTCACCCACCCGGATCCACATCTGCACCACTTTTCTTTTGTTTTGAGTGGGAACTGTCTGTGGTAGAAAGTAGTTTTATTGAAATAGTAAGAGATCAAGGTCAGCGGATGATCTACGCAGGAAAGAGGACATTGTTTGAGGAAAGATGAGTTGCTGAGTTTTATATCTGGCGTTGCGATCCCTCAAGAGTCACACTGCCAGTCCACCTGAAATATCTTTACAGCTATAGAAATGATGCCCTGAAGTTTGCACAGTAATGCAGTGCCCCGAGTCCTGATGGTGACCCCTCACCTTTCCTGTAGCACCGCTAGCAGCTCTAAGTATCTTTTAAAGTGTCTAAACGCCTATTAGATCAAGTGGCACAAAATTTGGTACGGACATTATTGGGAAAAAGATTTAAAGAAAAGATTTTTTTTTTTTTTTTTCAAATTGACACGACACTTGAGGCTTTGAGTGAATGCCATTTCATGCTACAGATGCAACACACAAAACTAAGACATGTCAAACATGAAATATTATGCCACCTAAACATCATCACATCATGTTTCATTAGGTACATACTTATGATAAGAATCAAAGCTGTTGTAAACTCTTTACAACCTGATTCTACCAGGAGGCCGGGAGACAACACAGAGGCATTCTTTCAAAAATGGTTTGTTTATGGCTACAGGAGCATCGGTGGGCTCAGGACAGATACAGTTGGAGTGGAAGTCACAAGAACAGTATCCAACACCTCAAAAAAATCGCCCCGAATCTTGATTTGCTGCGTTGCTGTTGTATACCTCTGTCCTCCAGTCAAATCGCAGTTTACATCCATGTCTGTCCAGACTCCTAAATGAGAGCTGGGTCACACAGTGCGACGACAATCGCCTGAAGGTCAGCAGAACCAAAGAGAACTCCAATGCTTCAAATGTGCACTGAAGCCACAAATTCCGAAACAAGGATGTCCATTTTTATGTTACGTTGCTGTTTAGCTCCACCTTCACTCCATTAGTTCATCCTATCACACATTTGGGCTAAATTTTGTTAGGACAGGCTAAAAGACTGATTTAATCGGTCACAGTGACCTCTGACCAGCAAAATGGAATCAGTGAAAACACCACGACCAAATCAACAAAATGTGTTCAAGACAACAAAACTAGGCAGTGAAAACATTCTGCTTTGGAAACGGTGGGCTATGAAGCCATTTTTAAGGCATTTGTCAACACCTGGGCAAAACAATGCACATTGATGAGTGTGACTATACAGTATGTGGATACAGTATATATAGTATAATTTATCTACACAGTAAAAGTATTATGATGGAGTATCTATTTAATGGCTTGTCTAGCTGTTCTGGGGCAGGTCTCCAAGCCATTTGACAAGTACCACACTGCAAGTTAAACTACTATTTCTTGTCTTTGGCTGCTGCATATTCAATCAACACAGCAGCAGAACAGCTCCATTTCCATTCCGTGTCACTAGTATTTCCCATCACTGCGCAGAACCAAACGTATATTGGCCTTGGCCGCTCTGCCAGCGTAGAGGGTCAAAGCTTGAACACTTTTCAAGTCAAGCTCAACCTAACTGGTGAGCCTAACTGAGACTAACCTTTGCTCTGCCTCCTTCCTCATGTCACAGAGTGCACGTGGATCTCACTCGCCCCTGGCCGTCCGCCCCCGCGCTTGCCGTGTAGACATTCCTGACAGCGTCCCCTCTCCCTGTCTGAGGCTTCTCTCCGGACAGCTGGGTCTTGAGCAACCTGATCCCCGCTCAGCAGCGTAGTCCCTGTCGACATCTTGTGTGTAAATATACAGCGTGTGCTTGTGAATATCAATATACACACATGTTTTAGATATGAGAGGTGCCACAAAGAGAGCTCGTCTATATTTGGGGAAATATCTACCATTACTCTGACATATGTTGAGTTTGCTCACTGTTGTAAAAGCTATAGCATGTAAAGATGTCTTAGGTTACATTAGGGAATAATTCACAAAAAGACCAAAAAACATTCCAAAATAAAAGTTTGTAAAACTGTTGAGTCCTTGAGCGGGAAGAGAGACGCAAAGAGGAGGAGAGTGATGAGTGTCTGCAGTTTACATCCGAGATGAGTGTCTCCTTCATTGTGATTCAGCAGATAAAAATGGGTGTCTCATCAGAAACAAATACTGTTGCCATGGCTACTGATGATCAAGAGAATGAGTCAATTTTCTTATCGGCAAGACCGCAAGAGTTAGACTTTAATCGAACTGCTAAGACTTTATGTTTGCCTCGGTGTGCGGTGCGGGGATTCAAGTCTGTCTCTGCTCAGGTATGTGCTCAGGTATGCGCTAACCTGAGCCATGCGTCACACAATGAAATACCCAGAGACATTCATTCCTGTAAAACAAGCCCGAATAGCACTTCTATGATATAAGCTCATTCCCATGGTTGTAAGAAGTGAAAAGGCAGCGCTGACGGCTTTATTAAAATGGCTGCAAGCCCAACAGAAAGACACATGAGAGATGTTGGAGTTGGCCTCTGTCTGCTGAGGCCTTGCCTAATATCCTGGTAATCTTTGGGTTGGAAGAGGTTTTTTTATTTACATGAGTACAAGAGTGCTGTGTCCCGCTGGCCTGGCTTGCGTCACATTTGACCTGACAGGAAGAATGAAGAAGGGTGGAAATGACATAAGCAGGCAAAGTGAAACATAGATACAAGTTCCTGCATTAGAGTGACTTACAGGAAGCTAAGCGGCAACCTCATTCAGCATGGGCGGCCGAGCTGTGGCCTGAGTGAATGTTAGCCGTGCTAACATGTCATCAAACCTGTTTTATTACCCATATAAATGCCCAGGCGGTATGAATGGTAAAGCTGTACACGGTAAGGTTTTATGGGAGAAGCAATTGTCATTGCCACACACTGGATTTCATCCTTTCATTTCTCATTCTAAAGAAAAACAATGTTACCCTGATGTAAGATGCAAGATTTATGCAAAAGATCTGAAAGGTAAATGGGTCTCTGAGCATAAAATATGTTGCTGCATTTAATGTCACATTTGAAAGAGGCAGCATGTGAAACAGGGATGTATCAGGATTTTTTATTTTCTCTTACAAATAATTTGGTCATCATTCTATTACCCCACCCCCACCCCACCACAAAAAAGAAAAATCCACCACAACCATCGACCAAAAATCAGGCAATGTGTTAGTTGTGGCAGGCGACAGTAGTTCAGCTCACAGTGTGAATAAGCTGATCAGAAAGGAAGGGTCGGGAGCGTTCAGCACACTCCATTAGTGCCAACTATGACTTGAAGCAAACGGGACACTACGTTCCTTTCACTATAGTGGTCATTCCTAAAGTTGAGTGTTATTTTGATTTTGTTAATTTGTTCAATCTGGGGACATGCCAGCCTGACATCAGCCGAAATGGAGAGGCCCCTTGGTGAGTGGCCTTGTGTATACTGGGGTAAAAAGGTGCACTGGAACACACCACAAAAGATGTCAGCAGACTGCCCATTAATACATATGTTCTGTGCCTGTGTTGTGGGGAATAACTCTTCAGAACAGAAAAAGGGGTAATCTGAATACATCAGTCAATAAGGGAAACTAGAGGATGAATTTGCAGAGAATAAATTGTAAAAAACGACAACAAACTTTCACTTTTTATTTTTGAAGGACTTTCACTTGCCCTTTATGGCTAATCAGCTGATGGAAACGGTGATGTCAGCACTTGGCCTGTTGGATCTGTTAGAAGTCAGGAAGAGGGAGAGCAAAAATGGGTTCTGAAAAACCTTTCGGTCCCTTCCGTGTCTATTCTTGCGCACCCATTTGCTACGCTGAGCAGCCAATCAGAGTGGTCTCTCTCGCCGTCTGTCCCAACACACCAGACAACACGCTGAAGACGAAAGACAATGCCAACGTGCAGATGTTCCCAAAGGGCGACTGTTGCTGTGTTCCAGCCCTAAATCGAATTAATCATTCAAAATCTGTGTCATTGCCTTCTTCACGTGGTCGGAATATACAGAAAATAAGCCTGAAAATATTCAAATGTAATGATGTCCAACCCATAAAGTGGGTTAGACATTAGATAACAATAAGACAGAAAAATTCCCAGCTTTTCATATTTCCTTTTTTACAGATACTATATTTTCACAGCAAACTGCAAAAAATGATTGCCGTTGTGAATGTGAGGAGGAGTTGCGTGGGAGAGCCGTGAGGTATCTGCAGATGACGAAAGGGGAGAGAGACAAGTTTCTTCTGGCCTCCAGCCTGCACGTCACAGCAGCCTGCTTTGCTGTTTCTCGCACACACACACACACACACACACACACGGCCTCAGCACCACGTCCCCTGTTTACGAAAGACGCCTCTGACTCTCACACTTTGTCCTGCTCGGTTTATAAAAACTGAAGATTAGAATGGAGGACGTGTGTCTGGGTCACAGCCCTGCACACACTGTCCTCACATTCTCTCTCTCTGTTTCTTGTGTTTCTGCAAGACTATGAAACTATGGTAGTGACCACATAAGATCAGCCTATGGAGCAATGATGAAAGTATGCCAGAGCTGCGGCACACGTGTGATTCCCCCTCATGTTGGTGGTGTGGTGTGGTGTGCATGTGGGGGTTGCCCTCGCCTCAGAGCCCAAAGGTGTGCATGTGTGCACAAGAATGGAGTGGTGCCAATTTGCGAAGCAGTATTTTTAGAGAGGAGGCCTGTCCGCTGCAGTAATGCTCCTCAGATCAGTCTTACCCTTTGATGCGCTCATTGTAGTGCGATCCTACTTCAAAGCTGCACACATGGACGGGACGGTACGTTGGGGGGGGGGGGGTCCACACTATACACTTCATTACTGTGGACGCTGAGATTTGGTCTTTTGTCACCTCTGACCTCTGGGAATTTGTGCTCATAACACACCTCCATGCTATAAAGACACAAGCAGAGGTATTTATGTGAAAGGGAACGCTTCGTTTTTTTTTTTTTTTTAGGTTTTTTTTTGCTGTCTTCACTTTTTAAAAGAACATTGTTCTGTCTCAGCTCCAACACTGTGGATCCCTTCCTGTATCACGTCAATGGTGTCTACGCACACACGCTCAAGTTCAACTTCGTAGTCCAGCTCAGACTGAAGGCTCTTTTGAATTTACACTTTCCTTTCCCCTTTAAATCTAAAATGTTATTTATGTAATTTTTCTAAACGTGCAGCGGGTGGCCATTCTGTAATGTTTTGCTTTTTATATAATATTAAAAATAAACTGAATATTTTGTCATTTGTGCTTGTGCCTTTGCTTCTAGCACAACTAAATAGAGGATTTTAAGTTTGTGCCTACTGTATCTGACCTCTTACAAATGCCTAACATGTGGCTATCAGAGGGTTATCTTAGGTATTTTGAAATACCAAACTGATTCATGTCACCTTATGTCTTTTATGAACCTTGCCATATTCTTGGTTTATGACTAAATCCATGCTCGCTGGGTTTATAGTAGTAATTAAATAACCTCCGTGTGATTACTCAGCCTTGTAAAGAACAGAGGCTTCTAGTAAGGAGGATGAAGAGAAATTAGTCATCTGCATACCTCAAAGTCCACGAATATCAAAGCCAGTGTCAGCTTTTGTGTAGCTGATCATCAGCATTACAACCTATTACAGGGTAACATGTCACTTGTAAGCATTTCCATCCCAGCAGCAGCAGCTACCTATGACCTACCACACCTAGTTTATGGTGTGTTCAAAGGCTCCGGCGCCAAGTATTCTGTGCTGATGACTGCATCTGCTCTGCTTATCGGTTACTCCTGAAACCCTCCCAGTGACAATAACAATCACATTCCACCTGACAGCAAAGAGGAGAGGGACTTTCCTGTCCTCCACTCCCTTTTTACTGTTCTATGTGTGGCATTCATTGAGAAATGCTGCTTCTGAAATGTCACCAAGTGTCAAATATACAGTTACAGACTCTCCTCTTCTACAGTTTTCTAGCTGAGAACTAGAAAATAAAAGCAGAGACTCAGAGAGCGAGAAGTTATGTCAAAGATGCAGGATTATTTATTCAAATAAATACACACTCACACATTGAAATAGTAAATAATTTAAACAAGTTGTTTGCCAGTAACACTGTGTCCTGGAAAGCAATAAATTAACATCGTGGTTGCGTGAGTTCCTCCCAGGAGAGCAGACTTGGAGAACTTTTACAGATCAGTGGTTCAGTCCTGCGTGTGCGGAGCTCCTGGTGGTCTCTGTCTGCCCCCCCCCACCTCACTGAGAGCTCAGTCCCGAACCAATCCTTCATCTCTGGACCGGATGACCTCGTCTTCCATTTGGTCCGCGAAGTACTTATGTATGGCCCACATTGACACTAGAGGCGGATTAGACATAGGGCATGTGAGTGTTTTTAAGAGCCCCCCTCCCCCCCCGTCAGTCGATGACTATTTTGCTCCTAGAGGAGCGACATGTCCCATGTGGGCTGTCCCTCACCGTGCGGCCGGATGGCTCACGGCGCCCTCGCCATGCGCCTCTCCTGCTGTCCGGGCGACGCGCTCTCGCTGTCCTGCCGCGTCTTAAAGTCCTGGATGGCCTTTCTGTTCTGGTAATCAATCAGGGCCATGGTGATCACCGCGTTCCAGCAGTTCTCCTCCCCGAGGCACCGGAAATCGATCTCCTTGTTGTCCGTGGTGACGATGGTGAAGTAGACGAACTTGCCGGTGCGCTCCACGCAGTCCACCTTCTTGATGGACTGCAGCTTGAGCTCTTTGCCCTTGGAGCGCTTCTGCGTGTCGGCGTACATGTTGAGACTGTCCGTGGTCAGGATGCACGTCTTTCTCTTCCACAACTGGAGCAGGTTGTCGCTCCTCTTCTCCAGCTCTCCCTCCTTGAGGACCTGGCTCATCTCTTCCGCTGACATTTTCATGGTGTTACGGCGGGCAGGTTTGGCGAGCCTCCTGCTGTGATGCTTCGGGGCGAGAGGAGGAGGAGGAGGAGGAGGAGGAGGAGGAAGGAAGGAGCTTCCATGCAGCGGCTGCGCTAATCCAGAGTGGCGCTGTCAATGAACCCGGGTGCCGGACGCTTTTTATAGTCTGCTCTGACCCGACCCCTTCCCGCTTGACGTCAGATGATTTGGGAATGCATCGACAGTTGCCAGCGGAGTAATTCAAGGCTGCGTGGGCGGAAGCGGGGCTAGAGGGCAGAGGAAGTCCTAACGTGGACCTAATTACGGCGCCAACATTGTTAATTACTAATCCACAAAGATCCGTACAAAGATTTGCCCACTCTGCACTGATTGATGTCGTTCTAATGTGGTTAATCACCAGATGTGTGTAAAACCAATCTGACCCCGCCGACTGCTGTTGACTGCGGGGGAGGGGGGAATTCCGTCGTGAAGTTTTTGAGTTTATGAGATCTTTCCATCGCACTTTAGTAATTCATTGCCAACCCTGCTCCCTGCCCCCTGCCGATTTCTTATAAATGTACTTCAGCCTAAACCTGTTTAATCTGGGCGCTGTTCTTTTCTTTCTTTCCTTTTTAGCACCACAGGAAGCCCACACAGCCTCCAGACAGCACAGTTTCCACTGGGCGCGCCGAGAATGTGGTGGCTTTTAATACATTCCACATAGACTGTCCCTGCTGCCTGGTGCTTTTCTCTGTTTAGTTCTCATCATCATCATTATTATTATTATTATTGTCATCATTATTATAAATTCTGCTACTTATTATTACTTGTTGTAAACTGGGCTTTTTCGGGGAAGAAGTGCTGGACAAAATAAAATATCACAATATTCTCAACCAAATTCCTCCATGTCGAAGAGAAGTTTAGGAACAGCACTTGGTGCTTTCACAAAAATGTTAACGTGTCGGCAATTTTGAGGAATAAGGATAATAATTATGTGGACGTAGTGACTTAGTGGATGAAGGCAAATATTCAAACAGCAACAAGAGTGCGCTAAGTTATGACAAGACAATGTGCCATAGCTTCAAGTATTGAGGTCCAAAATTTAAAAAAAAAGAAGCTGTGAATGTAGTATACAATATAGTGTTTGTGGAGTTTAACTCTATTTGCTAATATCCCTTATTGTCTTTGTAAAAACTTCACTTCACAGTAAGTTGACTGAGTATCAAATTGATTAAGGTCATTGTTTCAAGTCAATACAAGTCTTGTGATCTCGTGCTCATTAGTTGCGCTCTGGTCTAAAAACAGACAAAACGTTAAGTTGACTTAACTTTTCAATTAGTAATAAAGGTAGCAAAGGTATTTAGTGGTGCCTTTTGGCCCTGTCACCTCACAGCAAGAAGGTCGTGGGTTCAGTTCCGGGGTCAGGACCTTTCTGTGTGGAGTTTGCATGCTCACTCTGTGTCTGCGTGAATTCTCTCCGGGGACTCCACAGTCCAAACCCATGCAAGGTTAATTGGTTACTCTGATTTCCTCATAGTTGTGAATATGGGCGTGAATGATTGTTTGTCTCTATACAGTTTCTAAGTCCCCCCTTTGTAGGTGGTAGAAAATAGAAGGATGTTGCTGATCACCGTTTTACAGTGTTGGAAGGGTAAAAGTTCAGAAGGTCAGAATGAAACGAAGAGGTGAGCCTGATCGACTGAGATAAAAATGAGAGCTATCTCAAATGAGTCAGATGACTTTTGATTTCATTAGTAGGTATGTCCAACAGTGTCACTCTGTCAGGCATGTGACTGGCCTCTGCCTGTTCCAATCTTCCAGTCTGACTGACACTAACAGGCATTAAATGTGTATCACTAAGCTCCTGGAGCCTGTGTGGGAAGGAGGTCAGAAGCCAGATGTTGTCGACTCTTCCCTTCATCTTGCCTGTTGCGTCAACCCCTGTTTCCTGTTCAAATCAACCAATCAGGCACCCGTTTCAGGCTCTCCTGTTTGCCTTGCAATCAGTCTTCTGTAACATCCAGGAAAACATTGGTTTCCCCTCAGGATGTGCCTGAAAAACCTCAGTTCTTCAGCCATCTAGTAATTATTTGAATAGCTGGAAGACTTCAACCCACTCTGTGTACCCCATGAGTTGAGCAGAACCGCCTGCTAGACCTCACACATCAACACTGCTATGATCACAGACGTTTGACAACAACCATAGGCGTAGCCATCGGTGAATCACGTTCAATCGAGTGCTGCCGTGCAACCTCTGCAAACTGAGGCCGATGCGGAAGCCACGTTAATCCTCCGATCTCAAAGAAGAGGAAACCACATGTGTGCACTGAGTCAAACAGCATGAGCCCTTCTGTTGACTGAAGAGGTGCACCAACGCCTCTTTACAGTCCTCTTGGTTTGAAGGGCTTGTGTCTGTGTTGCCTGGCAGTATGTGTGTGCGTGTAATGTGTATATGTGTGCAAATATAGATTTAATGTTTGGAGGAATATTGTGGTGGAGCCTCACAGACATGCCCAGGCAGTGACTCAACATGTGGAGGAGCTTGACTGCCAATGGTAACTATGAGACGAGTGTCTGCACACTTGTTGGGATGAAAATGTTGTATCCATGCATGTGTGTGAGGCTCAGCATTTTCATTTGAAGAGGGTTAGAGAATGATGAAGAATATGCACTAGCGTAAATGCTACGTTAAAGCCATGGCCTTAGCAGCATCGGCGGACTCCGAAGGGGCAGATAAAACATACAAAATGTTTGGAAGACAAAACAAAAGTACCAAAATGTGGTGAAGTGTCTGCCAGGGATACCTATCAAGTGGTTTAAATGTGATGTGTGTCTTCCAGGGTGACCTTCTTAGGGGTCATGAAAAAGTGCCTCCTGGGTGACGAACCAGTGGACAAAATGCGAAAAAGTGCCCTCTAAGGATATGTTAAAGTGTCATCTACGGTGCCTTAAAGTTGATAAAATGCAATAAAGTGGGGGCGACCTTCCAATAGGGCAAATATCCACTGGACACAACGTAAAAAATATTGACTCTCGGGTGATTTACCAGTGGATGAAATGCAGTAAAGTGCCACGTAAGGTGCATTTTAAGTGGACATAATGCATCAAGGTGCCCTCTGTTGCCCTTTAATTATTTTTGCCTCTGCCATTTAAGAATCCTGAATCCGTCATTACACTATAGTGATATTTACTACTTCTACATATACATACATAATAAATACATACTACTACTGCCATACACAATTTTTATACGATTTGTTTTATTCCATTGTGTACATAGAATTCTTGTAGTGTGTCAGCTGAGTTACGAAAACAGTGGCCCACACGTCCTGGTCTTCCTTGTTTGTCAGGCTTGTGGGAAAGTACAAGTATTTCTGTAGGAATTGAGACCACGTGATGGATCTCAGGCTGCATTCTGTGACAATCAAGTCAGCTCCCTGCAGTTCTCACCGTCGTCACACAGACAAAACAAAGACCAAAAACGAGATAGAGGGAGGAAGTGCTATATGTTGCTCTTTTTACCATGTTTACTTGGATGTTTGCAGCTATGGGGACATGGGTGTGGCGAGAGAGCAGTTGGAGGGACCAGAAAGGCCTGGAGATTGTGAGTCGTGTCGGGGCATGAAGTCGCTTGACTCACGACACACAAGGCGCATAAACACAGAGGAAGCTTTTAAAATGTTCAAATAAGTCATTATGTGTTAGAGATGAAGGTTTCCGTTAATGTCGGTGCAAGATTTGGGTGTTACATGAAACAGGACGGCAGAGGTATGAGATAGATCATTTGTTTAGGCCAGTGAGAACAGCAACAACTCATGTGAACAGGTATACTCTCAAAAGTTTATTTTTGTTCATCCACTGGAAACTAAAACAACAAGACTAACATGGTTTCATGTTCACAGGCTAGTTTCTAACTGTACTCGCTTGCTGTTTGGGACTGAGCAGGGAGCGTACAGTCAATTTATCAGAGCTTTACTTCACCCCCAGAACTTTCACAGTTACTTTCATATAAACACAGCCACTGATTTATTGTTAATCTAGAGTTTTTTATGTTACATTCAAAGCTACTTAGCCTTTCAGTAAGTAATAACAAAGATTTCAACAAGCAAGCCCTGGCTGAAACAGCCAAATAAAGGTGTGGGCTATCAGCTATGTACTATTTACTGACATCCACACCCATCAGTTCAAAAAGAATTCCCAGATGCCATCATAGGTTCTAATGTCGTATAACCACATTGCTAAACAGTAAATGATCGTCGCTGTAGAATATAATAAGGGCTCAAATTTAAATGTGCCATTAGTTTAATGGTAGCTTTCAAACCTGCTCATGGTTAACAATGAAAAAGATCACTAAATAATCATAAAAAAACATTAAGGAACCCATTTTTTAGCCAGACATTTTCACCTTTGCCTGCTTTGGCACAGTGCAGATGGATGTTGGTGTGCAGCATGTAAACCGGTGAAACCTCCCTCAGACCGTGAACTATACATAGTCTGCCCAACAATGGGGAGCAATATGGATGAGCTGGCTGTGATCAGTCGCTGACAACCGCAGAGCCAGCAGGTAACAGCTGCATACTATCACATGTTTATAACTATCACTCTCTTTCTTACACACACACACATATATATGACATGCCCTTGTGATGAGACTCCGGAACTATTTGAGGCATTGTTCTGATAAGCCCTGTGTTCTGAGTGTGTGTGTGTGTGGCTAAGCTGGCATTCAGCAGCGTGGGAAAAAGAACAAATGGCTGATGAAGGCGGCACGCAGCCAAACACAATGCTGCAGAAGGAACTGTTGGAGGACATTGAAAACAGACATTACTGCTGTCACACTCTGTAACATGCGGAAGGGCTCGGTTACGGTTGCTGCCACCAAGATTCTTAAAGTGAAAACCATCAAACTTAGCAATATAAGAAAGCAAAATACTTCAACGTTTCCTCTTCCATTCTTTGCTAGTTGAAGTAAAAGATTTAAGATGATTTATGTGCACAAAAGACGGAAGAAGAGTTCTTTGACACAGCACAGATTTTTTCACTCCTCATTGGCTGAGTTAACACACCCACCTGATGGATTCATCATATCAGCTTGCTGATTAAACAACATGACTATGGTGTTCTTCCGACTAGTCACAACAAAATGTCCCTCTACAACGTGTAGCTTTTGTCTTGCCTGTATTAGGCACCATAGATTTGATCAGGTGATTGATTTTGTCCCGTGGAATCGTGGTCTTGTCCTCGTCAGTAGCTGTGTGAAGTTGGTGCATATTGGCAACGGCCGACGAGTCCGAGGAGTGTACAAGCCACGTGTGGACTGGGATGTTTAAATTATCGGGAATTGTGTTCGGATCATTTCAACATGTGACTCTGAGCACGATGAGCATGAACATGAGCTTTCCTGGGGTGGTTTTTGGCAGTTTTTTCTGGATATTTTTGAAGAGGAAGTCAGGTGCAGAGGTCCTGGGCTGGTGTGCTTTTAGTTGGCCTGCTGGTGTGAGGCTGGTGAATTCGCTGTAATGACATTTGA